>JBBIGA010000001.1:33724142-33736677 GCA_037576975.1 Alestes dentex | reverse complement strand
TATATATTACAAGTCATAAATCTTTTTCTCTGAGGCGAAATTTCAAGTATACGCATAGCTATATATAAGTATATAACTATTAATTTATAATTTACATTTATATATTATATTTCTATATGTAAATATATACATATATAACATGTGCTATGTATTATATATTTCTACGTATGTATTAATAGTTAGAACTTTTAGAACGTAATTACTTATAACTAGTCACAAACCGTTTTTGGAGACTTTTGAAATATATATATGTATATATATATATGTATGTATAATTTGTATTATTATGTATTATACATTTATATTTTTTATTTAGAACTATTGAAAACTTAATTATTTATAACAAGTCACAAACATATTTTCTGAGACGATACAGCTTTCGAAATGACAGAAGGTCTTTTTATTTTTTATTTTTAAACACCTTCCCAGTCAAGTCTTGAGCTTTTCAGTGGAGGATTGGGTTTCAGTTTTCTGGCAACCCGGGCCCGTCATTCTGTGTCAGACTGAGTTCGGGTCGCGTGCGTTACCGTGGTGAACATGGCGGAGGAGGAGAGTCCTGTAGCCGCACTGCAGCTCTGCACGGTAAACACGGGGCTTTCTCCTGCAGTTTCTGCACTTCGACGAGGCGTGTGTGTCGTTTAGGCTTTTGCGTAGCGCTCTGTTTGTCCTGACGGGGTCAACCTGCGTATTCATGCGGTGTAAAGGTTTCTCCGTATTGTTGTTGTGGTTGTTTACCTCTCTCCGTGAACAGCTAGTGTCTCCGCTAGCCTGCTAGCTGAGAGCAAAGAGCTGAGAGCAGACGATGATGATGATGATGATCATCATCATCATCACCATCTCGCTCTTTACGCTTCATTACACGCTTCTGAGACCTTTAACGTCAAAGATTAACCTTAATGACGAGCAGCACACCAGCTAACGTTACGACACAGGTGCTAAAAGAAGTGCTAAACCCCGTGAACCGTGACTCAGGATCAGGTGTAGCTCAACTAAGGAAAGACAGATGTTAGTTTTGTGCTGGTACCAGCTCCTCGGTACTCATCAACACTCATTGGTTGGCAATGTAACCTTATTTCTTGAAAACAGAAGGCTGTTAGACTGAATCAGCCTTACTGTTTTGATGAAATAACGAAAGTTTTCTTTTAAACACTTAAAAAAAACCCTATAGATAGATAGATGGATGGATAGATGGATAGATAGAAAGAAACTTTATTAATCCCTTAGATAGGGTTTCAGGTTCGGGAAATTCAGGTTCCAGTTAGTTTTTTACAGCACCGTAGGATATCTTTATAAAAAGCAAACACACATCAACAAAATATATTAACTAGAAACAAGGGGATAAAGTGATAGTGATATAGTAATAAAGTGACATGGTGTGGTAAGTGACAAATGACATCTGTGCATTGTGTCATAGGTAGCCGCAGTAAGAATGACTTGTTGGTCTCTGGACTAAGCCCAATTCAGCTTTTGATGTGAGAATACAATAACATTATGTAATTATATTACTCATTGTGTCTGGGCTTGTTGGGGCATTGTGAGTAATTAAATTGTGAGTAATTAAATTACATAATATGGTGCTAGTTGGGGCAGCTGGTGGCCTAATGGTTAGGGAGTTGCCCTTATGATCAGAAGGTTGTGGGTTCGAACCCCATGACTACTAGGGGCACCACCGAGATACACTTGAGCAAGGTACTGTCCCCACACACTGCTCTCCGGATGCTGTAAACCTGGCTGCCTGTTGCTACTGTGTGCTGTGGGGTACTCACATGTGACTATAAGGGGAATCTATACTTTCACTTTACATTTGTTGTGTTCCTCTCCTGCTTTGTTCGTTCAAGATTGTTTTTTGCTGATTATTATTACCTGTTTAAACTTTAGACTAAATATAGATAAATGACTAGGACGTATAAAATAAACACCCTTAAGAAATGTAGCCGCCTTAGTTTTAGACTAAATGAGAAGTTCACATAATAGTAGCTCTTGTTTCTTTTCCACTAGTTAATGTTCCTTATCTAATTATTGATTGCGTTAAGATAGCTACAGTTGTGTTTAGATTTGAGGAGGAGTAGGTAAAGAGTCCAATGCAGAATATGGAGAGGATAAAGAGAAATGGAGCCACTACACCAGAGCTTTGGACCTATATAGTATAAACTTATACAAAACTCCTGTTTCTGCATCAAGGACACTGCATCATTTTAACAGACCTTGTGTCGACTGGCATTCAGAAAGTTCTACGTTTCTAGCCAGCGGTTTTAAGAAACTTTTATCTACACTGAGCACACACTACATATTCAAAGTCTATAGACCCTTGGTCATGCAACCTCTCTTTCAGAATCCATCCATCCATTATCTGAGCTGCTTATCTTTAACCAGGGTTGCGGGGGGTGCTTGAGCAAATCCCAGCGGTCACAGGGTGAAAGATAGAGTACCACCGTGGACAGCTTGTCATTACGTTTCAGTCTTCCAAAATCAGTGATGTTATTACGACTTTGCTGTTGTAACAGCTTCTACTCTTCTGAGAGGCTTTACAACGGTGCTGATTTTCAAGCCTGGTCTTGAACTGAATCGCAGTATCAGTGGTGACTCACTACTGACAATTCTTTTCCCTGACTTTTTCCCCAATGTATTCATTGCCCAATGCGTCCAGTTCCACCCATTAGCTGTGACTCCTAAAATTACACAACACCACCAACGCTGGGAGGCTGAAGGTTGTCATCTTCTTCACTGCATCTGTTCCAACTTCCACTAACACAGCATGCTTGGAGGAGATTGCTGATGTCCAGTTCTGTTGGGTCAGCTAGCCAACGCCTGTACTTCCTAGCATTGTGCTGGGTGAGGGGCCAGAGTGGGGGTCCCACACAGAGAGAGAGCAAAGCTCTCTTTTGGACTTTTGGACTTTTGGACTCCTGTACTCAGGAGTCCAAAAGAACTGGCGCCCCCCAACAAGTGGCAGCCTGTCAGGGCAGCTCTGCTCATTTCTGAGCTTCTTTCTTATTTTCCTTTTTTATTCGTATTATTATTTTAACTTTTTTAACTCATGTCCTAGTAATTTAAATCTGACACCGTGCACTACCATTTCGTGCTAGTTCTGGCCAGTTTTGTCTGGTATTTTTTACTTTTTTTCACCCGTGTGTGGAGACCTGGCGCGTGGCTCCTTTGTTCACAAGCAGGATCAGCTGTTAGCTCTGCGCCCCGCAGTGTTGCTGCCAGCGGACAGACCAGACGTACCCAGCGAACTGAGGAAAAAGAGACGGGGGTGGCAAGCTGGGATAAAGTGCCTTCGCCCGAGAAGGAGAAGATAAAGACCATCTCTCCTTTCTGTAATCATGGGAAATGTGAGATCTCTCACTAACAAGATGGATGAGCTGATGGCACTAACCTGGTCCCAGACAGAGTACCGGCAGTGTAGCATCATAATGCTAACGGAGACCTGGCTAACACCGCTAACTCTGGACACGGGCGTGGCGCTGCCCGGATTCCAGCTGCTGCGGGCGGACAGGATGAGAGAGCAGTAAGAGTAAAGGAGGGGGACTGGCAGTGTTTGTGAAAGACAGATGGTGTAACCCTGCAAACACAATTTCCCCACGCCCTGTTTTTATTATCGGGGGATTATAATCATGTATCCCTGGACTGCACACTGCCCACTTTCACCCAGTATGTGACATGCCAGACAATAAAACACTGGACTTACTGTATGCTAACACCAAAGAGGCATACATTTCATCACCTCTCCCTCCCCTGGGGAGATCAGATCATAACCTGGTGCACCTTGTTCCTGTGTACGAGCCCTTAGTGTGCAGGGAGCCACCAGTCACCCACACACTGCAGAGATGGTCGGAGGAGAGCGAGGAGGCTCTAAAGGACTGTTTTGAGTCTACTGTGTGGAATGTGCTTTGTGATGACCATGGGGAGGACGTTGACAGCCTTGTGACCTGTGTTGCAGACTACATTAACTTCTGTGTGGATAACACTGTACCCATTTCTGGATTACTCCAGAAATCAAGGTTAGGAAGGAACTGAGGAGGATCAAAGCCAGGAAGACAGCGGGTCCAGATGTCATCAGCTCAAGAGTTGACAGGTCCTGCGCAGATCAACTGTGTGTGGTGATGGAGCCTGAACTGTGTGTCTTCATCCTGAGCCTGAAGGAAAACCTTTTGTGTGATTCCAGCGCCGAAGACCCCACATCCCGGTGGCTCTGACATCCCACCTGATGAAGACCCTGGAGCGGCCGGTCCTGGCTCAGCTTCGGCCCCTGGTGAGCTCATCGCTGGACCCACTACCAGCCTGGCACTGGAGTGGATGATGCCATCATCCACCTCCTACATCGTTCCCTCTCTCACCTTGAGACTGCTGGGAGCACCGTGAGAATCATGTATTTTGATTTCTCCAGTGCCTTCAACACAGTCCTTCCCATAATCCTGAGGGACAAGCTGGAGTACACAGGAGTGGATCATCACCTCACCATATGGATACTGGACTACCTCACTAACCGACCACAGCATGTGAGAACTCACGGCTGTGTGTCGGACAGGGTCGTCTGCAGTACTGGGGCCCCACAGGGAACGGTTCTGGCACCGTTCCTCTTCACCATCTACACTGCAGACTTCACTCACAACTCCACCAATTGCTTCCTGCGGAAGTTCTCTGACGACTCTGCAATAGTCGGCCTCATCACTGGTGGGGACGACAAGGAGTAGAGAGAACTGACCCAGGATTTTGTGGATTGGTGCCAGCAGAACTACCTGGAAACACTGGAAAAACCAAGGAACTGGTGGTAGACCTCCACAGGCACAAACATCCTCCAAATTATGGACATTGAGGCTGTGGAGAGCTACAAGTACCTTGGTGTTCGTTTGAACAATAAACTGGACTGGACTCACAACTCAAATGCTCTCTACAAAAAAGGGCAGAGCAGGCTGTACCTGCTGTGGAGGCTCAGGTCTTTTGGAGGGCAGGGGCCGCTCCTGAAGACCTTTTATGACTCATCCCTGTTGGACAACATCTCACACCCCACTTGTGGGACTAAAAAGGTTTATCTTATCTCTCTCTTATCTTAGATAGCTGCTGCACTACTTGGGATTGAACTCGCAATCTCCTGATAGTTAGACAGTTGAGCCACTTGGAAGCCAGATAATTAATTTAATTCTAGGCTTAGGTTTCGGTATCTCATAATGGAAAACCGACCCTAGATGTTGAAGCATTGCTGTGAGGAATTGTTTGCACTGAGCAGGTACTAATGTTAGATGAACTTGTGCTGATGTTCGATGGTTAGTTCTGCATCACAAACACGCCTTCAGCTTATCGCAGTGGTATTCAGTAATGTCCCATTACTCCAGCCTAGTGCTGGGAGCTTTTTACCCCTTAAGTGAACAATTTGCATTGGTAGTAGTGACTGTAGGCTCATGTAAGGCTCCTTTAAATCGTTCCCTTTTGGCATTGCTTTTATACAAGCTGTGTGTGAACAATCGATCACCTGTCTCAGCAGTGGCTTATGCTGAATGATGTTGGTACAAATGTTGATGGATCTGATTTTGAAAATCTCATTGTGTATAAATATGCCTTTTTCTTTGCCCTTCAGAGATGGTGGGAGGCTTCAGACCGCGGGGCTGCAATACTCAATTATGTAATGGAGCAGGTCCCCCATATTTATTGCCTGGAGGCTGAACCGCAACCAGTAGAAGAGGAGCGACGTGTACAGGAGCGCATCCTGCAGCCTCTAGAGTGCTTTCTTTTTGGGGAGGACCCTAACGTTGGTCTGGAGAAACTGGGACAAATAAGTTGCGGATCATCCTCTCAGCAATGTGGGCGTGTTTTTAAAGAAGGAGAGACAGTCTACTCCTGCAGGTTAGAGCTTGATCATTCTGATATTTCCTGCTATTCATGGTCTAAACTGTAATTTGACCTAGGATGAAAACATGGCCTAACTAAGCTCAACATCCTTACGAGTAAATTCTTGGTACAAACATGCAAATTTTGTGATTTTACATATTGTATGGGTGTGAAGTAGTGATAGGTGTTGTTACACACTTTCATGAAATGTAAAATTCACAGACGCTGACCTTTTTAGTTGAAAAAGTCTGTACTAACTAGAAAGACCTTTTTTTCAGTGACTGTACTTTAGGATTTTAAAGGATGTGATATCTAAACAACAACGAATAATGAATAGTCATCAGCCATCTGCAGACTTAAGCATGACACGTAGACAGTCATGCAAAATTTGTGTCAGTTTGAGCGCACTTCTCTTTCCGATTGAATATGTGGACAGGCGTGTATGGTAAAATATTAACCTGCACGTCCTAGATAAAATACTACATCCTGAATCTTCTTTCTTACATACTTTGACTGTGAGACAAGGCCAGGGTGTGTATGAGTGTGTGTGATTTCAGTTTTTTAATTATTGTTTTCACTTTGCAGGGACTGTGCAATAGATCCCACCTGTGTGCTATGCATGGACTGCTTTCAGAATAGTGTGCACAAAGGACACCGCTACAAGGTCAGCAAAAAACATTGTAGGGTTCCTGCACAAGCCCAGGAAGTATAAAATGTTCTTTTTATGCACTTCCTAAGACACATATAAAACTAAATGCAGCATAAGAAGTTAAAATGTTTCCAGTAGGGAGGCCTGATCTCTGTATTGGCAGGTTATGTTTAAAGTTGAAAGTTAATTCAGTATTTGGCGAGGTATTTGTTATAGTCTTGAAGAGCAGGATGTTTCGTAGGTGATGAACTGTGAACGTCTACTGTGCTGAAATGTGTATTTTATTCATTGTTATGCATTTGTACAACAAAATTCTTTTTCTCTTTTGGATTTATCTCCTAGATGCATGCGTCTTCAGGAGGTGGCTTTTGTGACTGTGGGGACATGGAAGCCTGGAAGACCGGCCCCTGCTGCTCCCTACACGACCCCGGCACCTCTGTAGCCATGGAGACTGTAAGGCTTAGTTTCTGCCAAAATCATTGTTGGGCTTTTCTTAGAATGGAAAGTTTTTCCATCTGTTTTGATGTTTGAACTAGCTTCCTGCCCTGAGGTCAGAGGCAGGCTGTAGACTTCCGTTGACCTGGGATTAGAGCAGGCACTGTGGGAAAGTGACACTTTGGCAGCCTGCAGTTTTGAACAAGGGCTGTAGAGAGACTGGAAGAAGGAGGTCATCGAACTGAAGAGGGAGAAGATTGGGTTCATTATATACAGTGCGTGTATTGCGTTTAAAAGGACAGTATCACTAATTCAGAACGCACCATAATTCAAATTAGATAGAGGGTAAGAGATCCTTTATTTTACCACGGAAGGTGCCCAAATAAGATGCATACGTGATCTTGGTAGACATTAACTAATTTCTTTAAGGGGCCCTTTTTTTTTAAAAAGCTGAGCGTTCACCAGGTTGGTTTGTTACGTGCAGACACCACACATTTGATTCTGCGATAAGATTAGGATCTGGAATATTTCATGCTGCACACAACTGCCTGGAAAACAGCAGCTGCCCTGTGTTTGATGGGGTGGGTTGGCTTTTGTCACCATCCTGGGACCAGAACAGGCATATTATGAACAGTTATGCCTTTGCCTTTATCTTAATCAAACAGTCAACATCTTTGGTCATTCAGAGGACTTTCATCACAGCCTCAGTGCTTCTCCTCTAAGTGGAGGCTGTGGGAGGATCCCAAAGCCTGCTATACCTTATTAGTCTGACACTGGATCTTTTGCTATTGTGTCAAGATGTAATTAAGCGTAGGTGATGTGGTAAAAATATAATGTTACTTAACATTTTCACAATACATTAATCACAATATTTTGGTTTTCTGAGGTTTAATAAAATGGAACAGACATAATATACTGGTAGTACCACATTAAGAAATGACCAGTTGTTTCAGTACAATAACTTTTATTCAGTGCTTCACATACTGAACTTCACTGCCTCCTAATTCAAACAGACCCGTAATGTAATAAAAAAAAAAACAATAAACATTTAGTTGGTCAGTGTTCCTTAAGTACTGACAATATCTGTGATATGCTCAGCAATGCATATGTTCAGAAAATGATTGTATACAATTTTGATGTATGGCCTAGGGCTTTATCGCTCATGATCTCTGAGCAGGGCATGGCATGGTTGTGTTTTATGTAGCAATTATGAACGGGTTGCGAGGAGCATAATTCATCATGTTACAGAGACAGTTTGTGCTCCATTCTTGAGGACCGGGTTATTGGGGGCAATTAAAGAAGTTGTACAGGAAAACTGTGACTTTAGAGGAAATGGAAGTTACTAATGTGATTACAGCATGCCTTTGCATGCCCAGACAAAAGATACATGCCAAACATTGTGAGCAAAATGAAGATCTTTTCATTTTCATTCTGTAATAAAATAAATTCTGTAATAAGAAGCATATAAACCATCTCATAAAAATGAGAATCACCTTAGTTTCATTACCCATTGCCTATGTAACCTGATCCCTAAAGCTCTTAGTAGAACTTGCTTTGTGTGTTTTTCAGGACGGCTGTGTGTTGGAGGCTGAACTGCAGGAACGGGCTCAGACACTGTTCCAGGTGCTGCTGCGTTATGTCACTGACCTGATGATGTGGGAAGAGGGGGATGAACTCTCTGAGGATATGAAGCAGGGGTGAGACATACAGAATTTTTGACTCACCCCAGAAGTACCATAGAACTACAAGGATAATTAACAGTTAACAGAGGACTCAGAGACAATGAAGCAGTTGTGTGTTCTGGACTTTCACTTTCACTTTTATGTCAGTTACGCAAGCATGAGCTCAATGAGAACAAGCACTAGTGACATACATATTAGAAAATATCAAATTAGTATCTTTTTATCCAAATGCGAAATAAACTTATTTCCTTTTTGTTTTCAGAATGGTGGAGGACTCTTACTACTGTGTCCTTTACAATGATGAGCACCATTCCTATGACCATGTGATCTACACTCTTCAGAGGGCCATCAGCTGTGACCACAATGAAGCTCACACACACACCGCTCTCATCGATAAGGAGGTGTAATATTCTTCATGCATGGACACATGGTTTTCACTTTTTGAAATGTAGTGTGAATCTGTAAATTGGTAAACACACATGTCGATGAGATCAGTTTTAAGTAGAGATGCATACACAGGCCCTAAATATAAGTCCTAGTGACATGTTTCTCATAGAAAGTTTATTTTCAGGGACGCAGAGCTGTGAAAAGAGGAACCCTGAGATCCTGTCAACAAGCCAAAGAGCTCATCAGGGTAAACAGTTTTGGCACATTCCATTCTCACTGAACCCGCAGCTCTTCCTGTTAATGTGTTTTTGTTTTCTGGAGTGTGCGTTCTAACCTCTTTCTGGATCGTCTGCCCCTGCAGTCCAACTCTGAACACATTACCCAGCAGCCCTTGCGAGTTGAGATCCTGCACTCAGCAGTGATGGCCCATCAGACATTTACCCTCAGGCTGGGTGCTTGGTTTCAGCAGATTATTGGGTACTCAGGTATATCCTACTCTTTTGTTAGTACTGTTATTAGTGGTAGTTGTAGTATTAGTAATATTATTGATAAAATAATTACATTGAAGACTGACAAGCAATGTGGAAACTTTAAAACCACTTTAAACACTCATGCCCAGCCTGTTTCTTGTCAAATAAGTAGAAGTACTTCAAATAAGCAAAATGAGATTATTGTATAGAAGTAACAATTGAATAGCCTTGGTAAGCCTTTGTCTGCACACCCTTCATCTCTATCTGTCATACTAGCATTCAAAATGAGTTTCTTTTTGTAAATGATGTTCTCTCTCTCTCTCACTCTCTCACTCCCTCACTCTCTCACACATACACACAGTGGGCTTCAGGCAGGTGTTTTGCCAGGTGGCTCTGGAGCCCAGTGCTGACAGCGATAAACTCTGTTTGATCAGCAGACTTATGCTCCATGATGCCAGACTCTACAAAGGCCAGTACTGTTTAGCCTCCCCTTTTTGTGAATATTGTTGTGTTGGCTTCAGTTAATCTGTATTTAAAATTAATTTAGAAAATGTCTAAAACGTAGTATTGGGTCTAAACCTGCCTTTCTGTTGTTTTCATCAGGAGCCCGCAAGGTCATCCATGAGCTGATTTTCTGCAGTCTACTGATGGAGACAGAGTATAAGAGGCAGTTTGCCATGAAGTTTACTGAGGTGTGTTTTAGTTCCTCTGAGATGTCAGTTGTAGAAAGAATAAACCACACACTCGCAGAAATCCTAGAACCAACCATGCTGTTTTATTTTTGTCCTTCTTCAGCACTACAAGCAGTTACAAGAGGATTTTATCAGTGATGACCATGAGAGGAACATCTCAATCACTGCCTTGTCCGTACAAATCTTCACTGTACCCACTCTGGTAAAGAATAAAGAGTCACTAGTTTTAAAGGCTTAAAGGCATTTTCTGTAAAATACCATATTTAAGGCATTGAATTAATAAGAAACTAGCAGAGTTTCTTGTTTCATAGAAGATACTGAAAGATAAATATTCTGATACTGACCTCAAATAATGAACGCTCTTCTTTCCCCAATATTGATTTCTCTAAAGGCTCGGCAGCTAATTGAAGAGAGCAATGTGATAAAGGTGATTATAGACACAGTCATAGAGATGCTGAGGGAACATCTGGACAGCAACCAACGCTTCCATTTTCAGGGGTTCAATTCTGACAAGTTCTTCCGAGTTCAAGTGATCTTCCATGACCTCAAGTGAGGACTTGTTTTTTTTTTTTTTCTGCCCATGGGTGGTGTGCGTACATGCCTGTGTTTGTATGTATAAATATCCTCATGAATAAGGTGGGAGGGAATCAGAAACAGCATTTTTAGACACGATACTATGGCGAAGCCGCAGCACCAGGTATTGGTAATTGACTTAAAATGTCATTTTTAAATATTTATTTGATATACTTTTAACTTGGTGAACACGTCTATTCTAATACCTTATTCATCTCTTGCATCACAGCAGAAAGGAAGTCAGAATCAGCCCTTAAATATATGACATAGATATTTATATATAAGCAGACGGTGCATTATACATAGGACTTCCTGGAGTCGTTTTGGTGACTTCCTTCACACCATGATGCAAAAGAAGAACAAGTTTTTGCACCATGGTTTGGATTTCAAAAGCAGTGTTATCATGGGGTGTTCCGGGTATGTAGTACCAAATGTAGTCCAAGAAATAAAAAGTAGTGAAGGCTAGCCTGATCTCTTTGGGCTGTCTACTGTACCACCCAATGAGTGGGTAGAGCGCTATCAGAACACAGTACTTTGCAGCTTGCTGTGTATGGGACTGTGTAGCCGCAGACTGTTCAGAATAGTGTGTGCGTGTGTGTGTGTGTGTGTGTGTAAATATGTGTACCTACCTAATATTGTGTTGGTCCCCCTCATGCCACCAAAACAGCTCTGACCCTTCGACTTATTTGCTCCACATAAGCTCTGAAGTTGTGCTTTGGTATCTGGTATAAAGACGTTAGTAGCAGATCTTTTAAGTTCTTTAACTTGCGAAGTGGGCCCCCATGGATTGGAGTCCTTTGTCCAACACATCTCACAGGTGTAAGATCATTGGAAGCAAAGTCAGCACCCTGAACTCTTTGAATTTTTTTTTCAACCCATTCTTGGAATGATTCTTGCAGTGCGGCAGAGTGCATTATCCTGCTGATAGAGGCCACTACCGTCATGAAATACCGTAGCCGTGAAAGGGGGTACCCAAACTAAACTTTGTTTAGGCCAGTCAAAGTAACATCTACGTAAATGCCAGGACTGGAGGTTTCTCAGCAGAACATTATGTAGATCGGTCCCCAGCCTTTCTTGCGCCATGGACCGGTATCATGTAAAATAACATTTTCACGGACCGGTATAGATGCAACTAGAAACAAAGTGCGTAAAAATATAACTCACCATTCCACTGAATTAGTGGAAGCCCTACGTTTGTCGAGGCGCTGACCGAGACGAGAATTTTTTCAAAATAATAGATCTTTCAGACTCTCATAATCAGTCAAATATTTTTTATTCTGTCTTTCTGTGCGGCCTGGTACCAAATGACTCACAGACCAATACTGGTCTGCAGCCCGGTGGTTGGGGACCTGTGGGGACCTGTAGTCTAGAACTGTCTCAGCCGGCTTGCCTTCTTCATGTAAGCCATTTTGTGCTAGTTTTCCCCAAGTAAGTTGACACACATGCATCCATCTATCTACATGATATTTAAAAAAAAATCCGATTCATCAGGCCAGGCCACCGTCTTCCATTGCTTTGTAGCCCAGTCTTCTGTTGTATAGCCCTGTATGCGGCAAGCTGCAGTGTACTGTGTGTTCTGACACCTTTCTGTCAAAGCCAGCCTGAGCTTTTTCAGCAATTGGTGCTGCATGCTGCAGTAGTTCTTCTGTGGGAGTGACCCAGATAGGCTAACAGACAGGCATTACAATTTGGCCTTTGTTAAAGTCGCTGTGAGCAGTTTTAGTGCTGCTACTGGACAGTGTGGACTCTGTGTGTGTGTGTGTGTGTGTGTGTGTGTGTGTGTGTGTGTGTGTGTGTGTGTGTGTGTGTGTGTGTGTG
>JBBIGA010000001.1:33674397-33724042 GCA_037576975.1 Alestes dentex | reverse complement strand
GTGTGTGTGTGTGTGTGTGTGTGTGTGTGTGTGTGTGTGTGTGTGTGTGTGTGTGTGTGTGTGTGTGTACATTTATAATGTATCACCAATTCAAATGTGTTTGTCCTTTTTTGTTTTGCTCATAGGTATATTCTGATTAGTAAACCCACAGAATGGACTGAACAGCTGAGAGGGAAGTTTCTGGAAGGTTTTAATGTCTTTCTGGGTCTGCTTAACTGTATGCAGGTAAGCGAAAATATACCTAACCTTTTCAGTTTTGATCTCCACGGTAAGCTTTCCTTTAAGAGCATGTCATTGAAAATCTAATTTTCTTCACTTTTTTTTTTTTTTAAATAAAAGATACAATCTATGAACATGTTTAATTGTTTTTATAAAGTGGTCCATGTGTGGAATCGTCATTATTTATTTATTTTTTTGTCTGATTAAAAAAAAATTTTTTTTTTTTGGTCAAAATTCAACATAGTTATGCCCCAGACCTACAGCGGCTTAGTTCCACCCATTTAAAGTAAGAAAGTGTGATGATTATTTCAGCCTGCGCTTTTAGTGCTGGTCTGCCATTTACAAAAGGCCATGTTCGTTCTGTAAGTAGAACTTAAAGAAAACACTGTGAGGGAATTCTAAGAGAAGTTAAATGTGGTCTTGTAAAAATCACAACTGAATCCACAAAAAACTTGTTGTAAGTGGACTTTAAAGGGGAAAATAAATACATTGAAAAGTACCTCTTTTTTTGAGTGAACTGTTTTTTGTTCTACTAGGGAATGGAGGAAGTGAAGAGGCAGTTAGGTCAGCACATTGAGGTGGAGCCAGAGTGGGAGGCAGGTTTCTCCATCCAGATTCAGCTAC
Source organism: Alestes dentex (assembly GCA_037576975.1). Lineage (NCBI taxonomy): Eukaryota > Metazoa > Chordata > Actinopteri > Characiformes > Alestidae > Alestes > Alestes dentex. The sequence goes on along the minus strand of JBBIGA010000001.1, from coordinate 33,723,199 downwards.
GACACATTCTGTCCATGTTTCAAGACTGGTGCTCCTCCGATGTGAGTTTATGAGAAGTATCCTCTGCTGGTATGAATACGTGCATTGGACACATCTGGTCCTTAAGGCATTCTGAAACAGTCACATTCCCTCTGATTTTGTAAATATTATTTTCATCTGAGAATTTTATGCAAGGGTATCTTGATGACCTGTGCATACTAAGACATGACAATCAGTTTACTTTGTTTCTTCAAACACACAGTGTACACAGTAGTACTGGAGTGTGCAACAGTGTGTGTGTTTTGCAGGAAAGAGTTTTACTGCTGGCCTTCCAGGAGTGTCACCGGGCCCTGCTGCGCTGCACAAACCAGCCCTTCCACAGCGCACCCACTGACCACTACATGTGCAAGCACATCCTCCACACACGCCCATATAAAGTGTCCCATGAGCCTGTCTCCATTCATTTACCCATCTCCAGACTACTAGCTGGTGAGCTTCCACCCAGAAGAAAACTGGCTGTTATTTATTTTTCGATGAAAGAGACCCACTCTGTTAGTTTGGTAGCTCCATGTGTTGTCAGAGGTCTTGCATTATTGTAAAAATGTACAAAATTGTAAGTTTTCTTAATACTTTTAATGTTATGGCTGAATTTTTTTTTTTTTTTCATTTAACTTCACTTTTTCTGTGGCTACAGGTCTTTACGTGCTCTTGTGTCGCACAGGAGCTGTCAAGTACCTCCCTGACTTTGTGGATACTGTGAGTTCTGACTTGTTAACTGACATGTTGGGTATTTTTACCTAGGGATGCACAATAAACCTACTACTTCGCACATTTTACACACATTGCTAGGAAATATCATGTTTGAGGCATATGTACGAAGTGAGAGTTTGGGATAGATTCGTTTTTGGGGTGTGCATGTGTATTTTGTACCTGGCCGTTTAGACAGATTGTTCTTATTTGCCACATGGTTAAAGCCCAATGCAGAGGATCATGTCTTACGCTTCTGATGATATGTTCCCATTAATGTAATTATGCGACTTGGTATCTGTGATCTGTCATTGCAGCTCTTAACTGTGTTGATTGTGGAGCTTCCTATTTGCTGTGGGATTCATAATGCAGTCCTATTTTACACCCTTTAGTCATGGCCTATATATTTTCTGCTACTGTGTTGGATGGTACTGCAAAATCAGGGTGTAGAGCTCACTCCTCTCTTTTTCTCTCTCTCTCTCCCCCTCCCTGCCCGCCTCTCCACTATGTGTGTATGTATATTATATGTATGTTTGCGTGCGTGTGTGTAATTTTTTGCATATGTGTATTTCAGGAGCTCTTGGACTTCTCTGCATTTGCAGAGCATTCCCTGCGCTGTGTGGTACTGGCTGCTCAGGTGTCTGCGGAGATGTGGCGCCGAAATGGCCTCTCCCTTGTCAGCCAGGTGAGATAATACATACTTGTTCACCTCTTTGCTCTGTAACTCTCTATAGTAATTAAGGTGAAATATGAATTGTAGTTTCCAGGGTTTTAGTTGCTTGGTAAGGTAAAGGGACGTGGATTTTTACAGAATTCTCAAATTCTCTGGCTTTGCTCCCATGAATGCCTTGCATATGTATTTTATCTTTTACCTTTTAAAGCACAAGATGTTATTTAATGTCAGAAGTAAAGTGCCCAGTGGCTGAACATCATCTAGCCCAGCCGGGTGAATTATTTTTAGTCCTGCTGTCCCTACATATTATTTTATTTGTCCTGGGAAATCAAGTAGAGGTTAATGATGAACGTTGTTTAGTGTCAAGATCCTGATAAAACAGTGAAGGGTTGCAAACATGAACTGAAGGTCTGATGTGTTTATAAGCCTATGAAAAATAGAAGTGTATCCTGTGTAAATATAATAAGTTCTCATCTAATAATGTAGGCAAATATTGTTTGCAAATGCAGATCAAACAGAAGGCAAAATAGTTTGCAGCTTCACAGGTGGACTTTAGTGGGCTTACCTGTTGGATTGTATACTTAAACACAGTTGAAATGTGGGTGCGTTCTGGGATACAAGCGAAGTCACTTCAGCAATGTTTGAATTGTTTTAAATGATAACTGTGGAAATATTTGCACAGTAAACACTGAAATAGTGAGATTGCATTACAAATGTAATGTGTTCTCTATGCACTGGCTCATATTTGACATTTGCCTTTGGTTTAGGTGTACTACTATCAGGATGTGAAATGCAGAGATGAGATGTTTGATAAGGACATCATTATGCTTCAGGTTTGTGCTAGACTTTCCACAAGGCATAATATACTCAATACATACATAGAAATGTTATATATACAGTGTCCCCCCGCGAAGCGGCAGTTCAGAGTTTGCGGCCTCAGTCGTTTGCAGATTTGTTATTTGAACACAACTAATAATTGTTCGCAGAAACCACCGCAACTTTGCGGAAATTGCAGATATCCTCCACTTTTTTTTTTTTTTTTTTTTTTCTTTTGTGTGGCATTATATGTAATTTTTCATGCATTTTAGTGCTACATTATTAAGAAAAATATAATGTTCTGTGTGCATGGTGCACTCACAAGCACAAAAATGCACCAAACTTTCAAAATAAAAGGATAAAAAAAAAACCCTGCATTAATGCGCGATAACATAATTGTCGACATTAAGTAAATAACACAGGCCTGCCCTAATATATATGGGGGGGTGTGTGTGTGTGTGTGATTGTGTGTGTGTGTGTGTGTGTGTGTGTGTGTGTGTGTGTGTGTGTGTGTGTGTAAATATAAACAGTAACCCCCCACTTATACGTGGATCAGCAGTCGCGATTTCAGTCTCACGCGGATGTTTTCTGAGAACCAAACTACATTTTTCGCTGAACCTCCCGCACATGCGCGGAAAAGGCAGATATCCCACGAATTGTTTTTGCTTTTGTGAGTCCGGGCCTCGTCTGCAATGCCCCCTCGTCCTCGTGCTGGGTTGCTAAGCACCGTGCCCTAACATAAATCCTGCACGAGGATGAGGGGGCGAGGCGTCACAGCTTTTTTTGTAGCTGTACACAGAGGCAGGAGGTTTGAAAGTAGCCAGTCTGAGCATGTTATTTATTTTTCCTTGGTGCTGATTGGCTGCTGCCCAGAATTTCCCCCTTGGAGTGACTCGAATGTTCTTGTGTTTTTCGTTTTGTTCTTCTTAAAGCCCTGTATTGTTATGACTGTAAATTAAATGAATTTAATACTGTATTTAACTGCCTATGCCAATGAAAACGACAGTGCATACCAAAGAAAACGCACGTGCATGAATTACAGTCTGTACAGCGGTAATATCGACATTTACATTCTTGCTCTCCTGGAGTTCAGTGTAAACTGTACAGTACGGATGTGGGTTTATCTTTACGTTTTCTTTAAGGCTAATGAGTTTAAAATGAAATCAAAGTGTTTTGGGAGCATGTTTGGGGGCATATTTAAGGTTTACACTATGAAAATAGGCATTTTAGGGTTTTTCTTTTTTTATTTTTACCACAACACAATTACGCGGTTTTTCACTAAACGCGGGTGCTCTTGGAACGTAACCCCTGCGAAAAGCGGGGGGGGTTACTGTACACATTTTGTGTGTATATAGCGCTGCTAAGACTTTTGTTATTTTCCATCCACAGATTGCTGCTTCCAAAATGGACCCAAACCACTTTATCATGCTTGTTCTCCTGAGGTTTGAGCTCTTTGAGGTTTTTAATGGAAATTGCACAAGTAAAGATCAGGTATGTGTAGAGTGTTAATGTTAAATTACCCAGTCGCTTACAATTCTAATACTAATTCAGTTGCGCTCATATGCAAAGACATCTCTGTAAATCTTTTACTTGTCCAATGAATGGGATGCTTCAAAGAACACTGTCAGTTAAAAAGTATATAGAAATAATGGCAATATTGAGATCAAAGTATTTTTTTGGCTTTTTTATGTAAAAGACTTTATAAAACAGCTTGAATTTGTTGTGTTTGGAAATGTTGATGGAAATGACCTCCTCTGTGCAGGAGCTCCTGAAACAGTGGAACAGATTGACGGAAGAAATGCTGTACCTATTGATCATCATCACAGGCAAGTCTTCAGAGTGCAGTTACGTGTTCTGTTAGCTTAGAAAGTAATACACTGTGATCAGAGCATGCTTTGACAGCTTACTTTCATAGTAAGCATGATGGTATTCCTTCATAAGAAACATAATTCTACCTTATGTTTTGTGCCTGGGCAGGAGAGCGGTATTTCCCAGGAATCGGTAATGTGACTAAAGAAGATGTGACAATGAGGGAAGTGATTCATCTGTTGTGTATCGAAGCCATGGCTCACAGTAGCTTGGTCAAAGGTTTGCCTGAAAATGTAAGACAGTACCACCTTTAAAACTGTCTAATCAAAGGAAATTAAAAATATATTTGACGATTAACAGCTTTCTGTAATAGTAGTAGATTTAGTAATGGATTTAATAGCTGACTTAAGCTAATTATGCATTTTTTTTCTTATTGTAGGAAAGTCATGAAACTGGGCTTGAATCGGTGATCTCAAAAGTTGCGACATTTAAGTGAGTCAGTCCCATAAAACTGAATATTTAATGATTTTTTTTGTATGTGGATATGTATAAATTCATTTATGCATGTACCTTTGTTCAGAAAACCTGGAGTCTCTGGTCATGGTTTATATGAACTGAAGAAGGAATGTCTTAAGGAGTTTAATCCCTTCTTTTACCATTACACCAAATCACAGCACAGCAAGGTACGCTGTATGTGTAGTGTTTACAGTTTTGTACTAACTTAGGTAGTGTAACTTCTGGTATTGTAACGGTGTACTTTTGCTTTAGGCTGAAGATGCACAGAAGAAGAGAAGGGCCCAGGAAGGGAGCGATAAAGGCACGTAATCACTTCCTTCTCCACTGAATGGCTTATGTGTGTTTATAAACTACTCTGGACTTTAAAAACGTACAGCCTAGTTTTAGATGAAAAGGTTCAGTGCTCTATACCAGAGGTCCTAAACCACCGGGCCGCGGACCGGTATCAGTCTGTGAGTCATTTGGTACCGGGCCGCACAGAAAGACAGAATAAAAAAATATTTTATTGGTTATCAGAGTCTGAAAGATCTTTTAATTTGGGAAAAAAACCCTGCTCATCTCTGTCACATGACACGGTACATCAAAAAATTAGACCACAAGCTAGCAGAAATGAGTAAAAAAAAAACATCCGCACTTTGTTTTTAGTTGTACCTATACCGGCCCGTGAAAATATTGGGGACGGCTGCTGTATACTCTCTGCAGAATATTGCATCCCTACTGGCCAGAAAATGTTTAGAAAGCAATGTGCTTGACTTTATAAACAACCACAGTGTTACTCCCTGGATGAACAGGGATGCTGACCTCTCTTCCCCTATAATTTGCAGCTCTTAGACCTCCAGTACCGCCTCCTTTCTGCCCTGCTTTCGCTAGCATAGTGAAGCTGCTGTGCTGTGATGTGTTCATCCATGTGCTGAGAAGAGTCCTGCAGAGGGCAGTGGAGGAGCGCTCCACTTTGTGGAGCGAGGCCATGGTCCAGAGGGTATGCGGACACTTTTACTTTATTGTCCTACTTTCTGAAAGTGATATATTGTCATGGGAGGGTGTTGTGGTTTGTTTGCTAATTGATCCGCACATTGTTTTAACTTGCTTATATAGCTATTGATATTTTACTTTATTATGTGTGTGTTGTATGCGTGTGTGTGTATATATGAACACACACATATAAAGTAATGTATAGCGTAAGTAGTATTTTCTGCATGTTATTTTATACCATTTGTTATGTTGTACTTATATATACACAAAATAAAGTACTAAATCTGTAGCTATATAAGTGATATTATAAAATCTTGCATGTGTGTGTGCATTCTAGGCATTGCATCTTGTAGGCCAGGGACTGCTCGAAGAGAAAACTCAACTGGAAGCTAGCAATGTTGATGAAGTGACGTTCGACTTCAGTCACAAGGCACGGAGTACGTCAGACTACTTTTAATGGAGGAGGGAAAAGGGGGATAAAAGTTAGAGGATTAAAAGCATGCTGCCTGTATGCTCAGTGCATCTTTACCCATGACCTTTTATGCTTCTTTCTAGCAATTGGCTCAGATCACAACAAGTCGATATTCCATTTCCTGTCCAAAATGAAAGCGCTGCCTTCTCTTGAAGCCCAGAAGGACATGATTAACTGGTTACTACAGGTTTGTGGCCTCATTAGCTTGAAGATATTTTTTAACCACTGCACTAATGTTTCTAGCTCTTTAAAATGTTCCTGTTGTATTTTCAGACGTTTGAGATTGTAAAGTGCCTTCGTGAGAAATGTAGCCTTTCTGCTGTGTATGCAGCGGATCAGACCAAGCCTGAGGAGGTGGGATTTCAACAAATGCACTCAGTCCAATGTACTAAACAAATATTTTGGTCAACCTCATAAGCACAGCAGTAAGCTGTTTGGGGCACACCTATTCAAACTTTTCGATTTTGTTTTTAATGAAAAGTACACATCAGAGAACACACTTCTGTACATTTTAATTGCACATTCTTCAAAAAAATAAAGTGTGACCTCTGCGAAAGTCTTTTTTTTTTGTTTTATTTTTCATGAAGCAATTTGGTGAATTAGTGTATTACATTATTTACTCATAAAAAATTAAACATGTTGTTTTGCCCAATCTTTTGCATACGACTCTATATACGAATGGTTCCTATGATTTACTGTTCTTTTCCAGAGATTGATTTTGTCGGTCTTGCGGAGCAGTGTTCTGTGTTTAATTTCGTGAGGATCTGTGTATTTATTTGTGCAGAGTTTACAGGACCGAAAACGGAAGGCTGAAGCTGCTAAGCTGCACAGGCAGAAGATTATGGCTCAGATGTCTGCCATGCAGAAGAACTTCATTGAGTCTCACAAGATGCTGTATGACAATGTGCCTGAGAGTGGAAGCCAGGTTGAGCCTGTAGCTTCTGTGGATAGGTAAGTTGTTTTCTCAAGAAAGATGAGGGACAAGTTTGACACTGTCAGGATTTGCTGGTTTCCTAAAATGAAGCATTATAGTAGGGACTTTAGAGTCAGAAAATCTTAGTTTTCAGTGCCAGCTTTGAAAGGCAACTGTGAACTTCAAATATGACATACCTCAGTCTTTGGAGCTCTTTGGTACTGAATAGCAGTAAATTCTTTCTTAGACACATCTGATTCAGCTCATCTGTTAATTGCCAGGTTTAGTGGGTGTGTTAACATAGGGGAATTACTAAACTGGGACTCCGACCCTCCAGGGCCAGAATTGAACCCCCCGTTGTAAATCTTCTGCTATTATTGCACTGTATGTAAGGACAGTCTAAGAATGAACAATAAAATGAGCAAAGCTAACTTTAAACGCCATCTCATGTCTGTTTTTTTTAGTGGTGTGGATATCTTACCTTACAATATTGATTTGACTGTAATTCCTCAGAAAACTATGTAATGCATCATGTGATCTTGAGACTTTTGTCTATTGTATTACCTAACATATTACATTACATTAATTTGGCAGACCCTTTTATCCAAAGCGACATTGAGTATGATATACAATAACATTTTGTACACAGTACTGTGTAAAAGTCTTAGGCACCTGAGAAAATTATACTTTACAGGTGTTACTACTGGGCAATAGTGTCAAGCTACTGACAAAGTACGAATATCACAATAAAGGCAAATAACATTAATACAGCAAATAGTGGTTTTATGTTTGACAAAGGGTTCACATAACCATTTCCAGACCTCTTTCCTTACGGGAGCCTAGTATTACTTATAGCTCCCATGAAATGCCTGGGCTGGCTCAGATATTTCATAATGTTAAATTAAGTGTGTTGCTTTTGGAATTACATAAATCAAAGCAATGACTGGAGGCAAAGAGCAAAAATCTGGAACCAAACCTGTGTTGTTCTAACGTTCACATAAAATATCAACTACTTAAAAAAGAGAAACTTTTTATTGCTTTCTTGTTTGTTTGCATTTACTTGTGTTTTTGCTGGCAGAACGCAACCAAACTGCCGATACAGTTAACAATTTGTATAGGCGCCTAAGGCACCTTCAAACAATTTGTATAGTATTTGTATTGACTTTTGCACAGTACTGTATATGTCAAAAATGTTTTTTCTGAACAGTCTAAAAATAAACACTTTAAACGTTATCATAACTAATTGATGATCCCAACAATCAGATGAATTCTTATCCGCCCAGTGCTTTTAGTTTAATGTTTCATATGTCTCCTGTGCAGCAGTGCCATGGATTTTGGAGAGAGGCGTGTGGCGGTGGGGCCTCAGCAGGGAGTGTGTCCTGCAGACTGGGAGGCCCTCACTTGTATCCTGTGTCAAGAGGAACAGGAGGTACAGGCTCAGGCTCCAGCCATGGTCCTCACTGCATGTGTACAGAGATCTACAGTCCTCACCCAGTGCAGGGGCAAAACCCTCTCCACAAAGGGTTAGTGATGCGCCTAACACACAAATGCACACTTTTGGATCACTTGCTTAAATGTGTAAACACTGAAGTTGTGCTTGCCTTTGTTGGACAGAAGGCTCCTACCCCCTGTTTATGCCCCCTGACCTGGCTGTGGGCACACACACTGGGAGTTGTGGACATGTCATGCATGCCACCTGCTGGCAGAAGTAAGTGTGTACCAAAAATGGTATGTCACATAGGTGCTTAACACACAGTAACAATTTTCATGTTTACTTTGAAGAGTTATTAACAACACTGTTTTGTCTCTTTGTGCAGGTATTTTGAGGCAGTGCAGAACACTACTCGGAACCGTCTGCATGCTGAGCTGATCATAGACCTGGAGAATGGAGAGTATATGTGTCCGCTCTGCAAGTCTCTCTGCAATACTGTGGTCCCTCTTATTCCCATGGAGCCAAGCAAACTCGACTAGTATGAATATTTTGAACGCTACTTTCCGCAGATGCCGTATTAATGAGTATTAGTGAAACTTTTCTACATCTCTTATTTTTCCTCTCCCTTTTCCTCTCCTGTCAGTGAGAGTGCTGAGTTTGTTGGTCAAGTCCTCACTCTTCCTCGTTGGATGCAAATAGTGCTAGCTCGAATCAAAGGACTCCGAGCTGCTCAAGGAGTTGGTGAGAGGCCTTTCTAACAGTTTAAAGCTTTCTTCCCTGTTCTGTTGCAACACATGTTCAGAGATAAATTATTGGGTGTACTTCAGATTCTAATGCTGAGGCAGGAAAAGAAGAAGCCGGTCTGTTTGAAGACAGCCAGACTGACTTTAGGTCAATCCTCAGCTTTGGAGTTCAGCCGCCGTGAGTTCCACATTTTTTGTATTTATTTTTAAATTCCATTCATCTTTCGCTGCGAGCTCTATTCAAATGTGGAAAGCAGGAAGAATTTTGAACTGTGTTACTTTCATAGGAAAATGAATGTGAATCAAGCATTGCTCTGTTTTTATTAGGCCAAAGTACTCGACAAGTATAACAGACATGCTGGTAGTGTGTGCCACTACAGTGCACAGGGTGGGTCTGAACACTGCACCCAATGAGCTGTGCCCTCACGTGCCTGTCATGGCCTGGAATACCTGCGCCTACACCATACAGGCTGTTGGTGAGAAGCTTTGTCCGTTCAGTTCTTCAGAGTGGGTAGATCTGTTGTCTACTGTAGCTATGCTCGCCATTTTACCGATTTAATGCTGTGTTCTTCTCTACAGAGAACATGTTACAGGAAGAGGGAAAGGCTCTCTTTGGTTCTTTACAGAACAGACAGGTCAGTTTCTAAACATGCGTATGCGTAATTACTCAGTATTGGATGTGGTCTTAGAGTAGCTTTTTTAATTGTGTGTTTCAGCTGGCTGGTCTAAAAGCAGTGGTCCAGTTCTCTGCAGTTCAGCGACTGAAGAACTCTCAAACTGTAATTCAGAAGCATTTTGTAGACATGCTTGCAGGTATGGCTGTATTTCAGTACTCAGTAATGCCTCTGAGTGGGCTTTCTTTTTGAAATACTGTGGGGTTTTTTGGAGTTTTTTTTTTTTTTTCAATCTTTCCAACTTTCCATCTCTTTTCTTACAGTCCTGGTACCTGTTCCTGATGCAGAAGGCACACCCTCAATATTAGAAATGGATTTCTTTCATCTATTGGTAAGAATGCTTTTAATAGATTGTTAGAATGTGTGACTATATTTACTAAGTATTTTAATATATGAATTTGAAAGTATTTGAATTGGATGATTGTAGGCAAATCACAGCCTGTTTTGCACAGAAGTAATCTGCCAAATATTGCTACATCCAACAGGTGGGACTTGTTCTCTCCATACCTGCACTGTATCAAGAGGAGAGTGTTGAATTGCAACCTTCAGCAATCAGTACAGCTTACAATCACCTTCATCTAGTGCAGCTAGTCACTATGGCCCATATAGTACAGATCTTGCTATCTGCAATGGGTAAAGACACAGGCGCACACACATAGTGTAACACTCAGAAATAATATTCAGATGGACTTTGTTCTGGCAGTTCTGATACATGGCATATAATTACCGTGATTTGTGTGTTTGTTAAGACTCCAATGCAGTGTTAGGAGGAGGAGAAGAGGAGGAGGGGGAGGAGGCCAGAGCAGCAACAGCACTTTACCTTACCATTTCACATCACACTAAGGGGTAAGGATATGCTTATGTGGCATCACAAAATGTGCACCTGAGTTATTAAGTAATGATTCAAGTAATTAGATAAGTTAATATTACCATTTATGCAAACACTTTTCACTCCATGTTACCTGCGAGGATGTTAATAGTGTATTTTCCCATCTTCTACTTCTCTCCTTCTTTCATCTGTTTTTCTCCCAGGCTGCGGTCAGGTGTGTCCGGTTCCGTGATTGCAGACAGAGTGAAGAGAGGTGTTCTACCCTTTCTTCGCAGTGCTGCACTTTTCTTTAATTGCCTTACAGGAGTGCCCCCTCCAGATGAGCTTTCCAGTACTGCAGGTGAATGAGTTGCCTTTCTCGATTACAACTATCATTAAACATTAAAACTACTGACTGGTGAAGTGACTAACCTTTATCTTGTTACAGTGGTACCAGTCGAAGCATAAGATATGTGTTAGGCAGCTGATACAGCTAAAACAGAGTAATGTGTTGGAGGCAGGAAAAATGGAAAAGCATAAGGATCGGAGCGACTTTGACAAAGACCAACTTGTGATCTGTAAATTACTAGGTCAGAGCATCTTGAAAACTACAAGTCATGTGAGGTGTATGCAGTTTATGGTGACTATGATAGAAAGGGGATGGAACACACAGTGCATCGCAGTGCATGTGGCTGTATAGCTGCAAACAGGTCAGAATGCCCATGCTGTCCCCTGTGTATCGATACTCTTCTTTGGTATTTATATTAATGTTACTTTGACATATACCTTCAAGTAAAACCCTTTATGGCAACAGTATTCCCTAATGGAAGTGTCCTCTTTCAGCAGGATAATTAGATGTGCCACAATGCAAAAAATTGTTCAGGAATGGTTTGAGGTACATAACGAAGAGTTCAAGATGTTGGCCTCCAAATTCCATATATGTCATTTGGCACAAACATCTGTGGGATATGCTGGACTTGGAGGGTCGACCTTGCAATTTGCAGTTCCTAAAGGGATCTGCTGCAAGTGGCTTGCTGCCGGATGTCAAAGCACAGATTTGGTCCTAGAGCAGTCAGTGATGTTTTGGTGGCACAAGTGGGTCCTACAAAATATCTGCCAGGTGGTTTTAATGTTTTGTCTGATCAGTGTACATTGTCAGAAGCACTGACTAAACCACGTTTAGTAGTTTATAATGATACTACAGTAGGAGATGTCTAACGGGTGAAAAAGCTCTATCATTTTTTTTTTTCTTTTTTAATCTTCAGAGTTCTTTGACGGTCAGTTGCCCGTGCTGTGCAGTTACCTTGCTTTGCCCTGCAACCTGTTCCAGCTCTTCCAAGATCACACAGATGCTGTAACCCCCCTAATACAGAGGTAAAACACTGAAGTGTGTTTCCCTGGAGGTCTTATATTATATTATGTACATATTGTCTGCTGTATTTATATACCTGGTATTTATAAACATCGTTTTCCAAATCTCCATTATTTGTAATGCTCTGTGTCTGTGACTCAGGTGGTGTGGAAATGAAGCCATATCAAAAGCCCTGAAGGGAGAATCGACCATTGCTAGGTTAGCACACATTTAGACTTCTTTAATAGCATAAATTTTCCTTGTAGGTTAATATTTTATTAAGATTTTTTTTAATAAAAATTTACAGGTATCCACGAAAGAGAAACAGGCTGATTGCCCTTCCTGATGACTACAGCGTGCTGCTCAACCAGGCCAGTCATTTTAAGTAAGTGTGGTTGATTCCAGCTTAAATCCTTATTGAAAATCATAGTAAAAGCACAGCTGACATCTTTCTGTCCCTACCAGGTGTCCAAAGTCATCAGATGACGAGCGGAAGCACCCAACACTGTGTCTGTTCTGTGGAGTCATGCTTTGCTCTCAGAGCCCTTGTTGTCAGGTCCAGCTGGATGGGGAGGAGGTGGGCGCCTGCACAGCCCATGCTGCCTCCTGCGGGGCTGGTGTGGGCATGTTCCTTAGGTGAGCACGCATGGAAACGGTCTTGAATGGGTTTCTGTGGAGCACCCTGCTCTTGCCAAGAGCAGTGATGATGAATGGCTTGCCCAGATAAAGCAGCATGGAGGAAATGCATATTTAAAGAAAATCAAATTTGCAAAGTCTCTGATTTAACTTCAGATCCCATTAAGAGGCCATATTTAGAGACCGGGCTTTTTTTTTTTTTAAGTAGCATAGCTACATATTCTACTTGAGAGGAGGAAAATAAATCTTGTTATTAATGCTGCCTGCGTGTCTTATTGAACAGGGTGAGAGAGTGTGAAATTGTTCTGATGGCCAGTAGGACACGAGGAAGCACATATCCAGCCCCTTATCTCGATGACTATGGGGAGACGGACCCTCAGCTAGGGTAAGTGTAATTATTAGAAAGGGTCACAATCTTTTTCCATAAACATTCAATGAAATATGCTGTATAATATGTTTATTAGACATGATTGATCTGTAGTTAATTTTCTTATTACCTTTGTACTGTCCACTTTCTGGTGTAGTAATGCAGATTTCCCACTTTTGGCACTAATAAAGGTTTATCTTCGCTTATTTATCTGTGTTTTGACAGACGTGGGAATCCGCTGCACCTGTGTCCCGAGCGCTACAAGAAGCTGCACCAGTTGTGGCAGCAGCACTGCATCCTTGAGGAGATTGCCCGCAGCTTGGAAGTGCTGAATGTCATGTTTGCCTTTGAGTGGCAGATGCTGTGAGCTCAGGTCTGGGCAGAGGGAAACGAGAGCTGGAACAGAGCTGCCCGACTTCAGGGAGTACCACAGTCTCCTACAACCTCCCTTCAGGTCTTTTCGTCAGTCAGATTTCCTCTTGATTCAGTAAAGAGTAGCTGAACTGAAGTGGTAGTGACACAGGATATGTAGGAGGGTGGGATGTATGTTTGGTCTGTCCATTTAATTTCTTTTTTTTCTGTTTAAGGACTCATGTGGCCTGTACAAGCTTATCATAGTGAAGCAAGAAAAAAGATGTTAAAAAAAAACACATTTAGCTTTATTTTCCTTTCCTCCGCTTGAAGTGTTTCCACATTTAGGCAGTTCAGTTTTTATGCATTGTTTCCTGAGTATTAAACTGAGGCAGGATTAGATTGTCTTACTTGTATACACACTTTTTTTTTTTTTTCTTTCAGAAAATTCTTTCTGTTCTTTTGCACTCGTTAAATGCTAGCCCGGCTATCCTGTCCTCCTCATTCATGGACTTGTCGCCTTTTCTCTTTAGTGTGTGGAAAAACTGTATCAATGTGAATATATTATACCAACATATGAATATATTATACAAAGACCCCTTAAATATAATGGTGTGTCATTATTTCAGGATTAGCAAGTTATTTTGCCAGTTAAATTGTATACCATCTAGCTGTTTTTCATTTGTTCATAAAACATTAATGGTTGAATAGATGAATCTTATTTTACTATAGGAATACAATAAGAACATATTGGAAGCCACTAACTTACAATTGGTAACAAAATGATAATCATGAGTCTATAGAACATGGCTGTTTAGGTAGACAAAAAGAAATCAACCATTTTCATCAGTGTCAGTCCAACTTAAGCCTTGACTTCACTAATTATTGTTAACGTCATTACTGTTTTGTACAATTTGTATCTCCTACTTTATCACACTTTCACATCAGAAATGTTGCAGCCACATTGCTGAACAGTGCTGGAAATCATCTTGCCTGACAAAATAAAATACTGTAATGAAAACTTGACGTCTTCACTAATGGAGCCTTTATGTTTCAGTTGGAATGCTTTTAAGAAATTAAGATTGCTTATATTCATGGATCACTTGAACTAGATGTTTGTATTTCATACACATTTCTCTGACAGACAAAGCTAAGTGAAAATGTCACCACAAAGCACTAGCTAGTCCTCAAAAAGCTTAGTTTAGTGAGTCACAAAACAAAAAAGTTAACATGAATGCACCACAGCACACAGCGAGTACAGCAAAAAATTCTTCTTCTGCATTAAAAACCCATTCACCAAGTGTAGCAGCAGGCAGCCAGGAACACAGCGTGTGGCGACGGTACCTTGCTCATTGGTTCCTCAGAGGTGCTTAGCAGTCTTGGGAATTGAACCCACAACTTTCTGATCTCAGGGTGAATGCCCTAACCACTAGGCCACCGACTGCCCAGGTAGTGTTGCTGTCTGAACAAAACCAACGGGTGCTTTTTTAAGACTAACTAATGGTTCTTGTTTTATTACCTTTCATTCAATATTAAGAATGTTTCTCCTGTAAATGTATCATTTGGATGGTTATGTTCCAACAGTAACCAAAATGTATAGTAAATAGTAAATGTAGTAAACACTATTTTCAAGAATCCTTGGAAGTTTTTGAAAATGGACAGACAGGGTTCACGGAAAGTGCTTGATATTAGATGAAGTTCTTTTGCCATTTTTTTTTTTTAAACTTGGCATTAGGGCACAGGCTACATTCTGCTGCCTGCATGCGTGTCTCGCCATCTGTGCATGCTTGTTTCCCCCTGAGAAAGTGACCGTCATGAGCATTTGAAGCAAGCAAGCGAGAGACCTAGGTTAAGTGGACAGTGTTAACTGTTTTTTCTGCAGTTCAACATGCAGTTTAACCTTGATGCATGTCTGAAACTGTGCTGTATTAGATTCCTTGAATTTGAAGAAATTAGACCTGAGTGTTTTGTGGCATACAAGCACTTCTGCCAATCTCATTATGTGTGATAGAATTCATGCCCAGAACTTCCTCCACTCTGGTCTGTTTCCTATATTTTTTTATAACTGATCTCCTCTACTTTCATCCTCTCAAGTCTTTTCATACTAATAATACCAAATTGACTGTTTTCAGCTGTTAAAAGGTCGGATATGAGGGTGTTATACCCATTGCTTCCTTTTGTTGAAATATGGGGGCAAGCAAGATCCACAGCTGTCAGTATTTCAGATTTCTGCCGAGGGACCTGGGGAAGATTTAACTTTATTTAAAAAACGAAAAAGACATTTGTAAGTTACATTACGTTTCATTCTCCGTTATGATATTCAGTCTTAGGTCAAAAAGAGGTTTTAGAGGCAGATGGTAAGGAGTAGGCACAAGCTTGAAGATGAACACAATTTGCTCCTCTGATCTTAGCAGGTTGAATTCACAGCCGAATAGTGTTCACTCCAGAGCAACACCTAAAATCTAAAGTGAATGGTTTTGCTGTTGGCATTGTCAAAATCACATTGCAGTGTGGTCACAGTGATTTTAAGACATTGTGTGTGATCAAGGCCTTGCATTGTACTTGATGTTCTATTTCACATTAGATTTGATGAAACTACCCTCTTAGTTCTATGGAGACATATTACAGAGTACCTTTTCTCTTCTGTCAGTGTTAAAATGTCTTCTCATGTGACCTGTTCATTTGAATTATAAGTCTTATACCTTTATATTCTACTATTTGCATATTGTCCCAGTCATCAGAGCTTTAGCGCTCCCCCATTCGTGGAACAGTTAGAGAACAATTGAGAAACCCTTGCAGGTTAATGGAGTTTGGTAATGTCCTTTCAGTTTGGCCAAACCCATAGAAAGAAACTGGGATCAGGTCAGCTGGTTGTGGGCATTTGCTTTGGAGGCACGTTGTCAGGACCGTAGTGTGCCGTGCACGGTCTGTCAATGTTGGGATCTCCGTTTACAGCCGTGTCGATCTGATTGCACTTGCCCAGGGTTTTGATTATGTTGAAGTTCGAGCGTGCAGTCTCTGCAAAGCTGTTCTCTAACAACCATCCATCTGATTCTGACTCAGGGTCTCCTTGCCTCAGGACGTTTTCCATGGCTGTTTGCAGGTAACGCACACCAGTAAGAACAGACAGCTGTGCGTGAAGAGAAAGATGATGAAGAATAAACATTAGGAGGCTGCGTAAGACACTGTGTTTGACAATGTGAGAGAAAAAACATATTTCTGTAATAGACAATGATAAGTGTGTTTTGGTATGGCTTCTTCTTGTAACTTCTGCCTGCTTCATAGGATTTGACTGACAACAAATCTGAGGGATGCTCAAGGCTGAGCAAAGATTACAGAGTGCAAGGACAGAAACTTGAGGTGGGATTAGTTAATAGACAGGACATGGTTAAATGAAACTTTTCTTTAAGACCACCGGGCCACACGAAGAACAAAAAATAGACCACCACAAGTGCAAGTAGGACAGGACTCTCTTTAGTTACCTGCACTTGTGTAGTCTAGTGATGTTTTGTTTTTTGTTCTTTGTGTTGCACCATGGTCCTGGAGGAACATTGTTTCATTTCACCGTGTACTGTGTATATGATTGAAATGACAAACACCTACTTGCTTGCTGGCAACAAAAGTGCTCTTATATTTTTCTTAAGAAAGATATTTTCTCTCACAAAGCAGAATTTAAACAACAGTAGTTCCTGATGAAAATATCCACAAAACACCCGTGTGCTAAAGAAGGCAAGTGCCAACCTCAAAGAGCCAGATGAGGAGCACTGTGAGGCCAATAGAGTGCATTATGTTGGTGTAGTACTCCACCAGGGCCTGGTGACAGCCTCTCTTCCATAAGTTGAGGTCGTCTGTTTGGTAGTCATAGTTAAAGTGGGCGGAGTTGTTGGTGAGCTGATACTGAATGCAGGGCCGAGGTGAGTTGACGTTACAGCAGCTGAATGGTACACCATCCATCAGGTACTTTCCTTCTACGTTACTGCGTAAACGGCTAAAAAAAATAAAATAAGGAAGAGGTGTTTAATCAGTGGATGTCACCTAAAGTCCACTTGCTAAAATCAATGCTGCAGGTTTTGGGGTTTTAATTTCCTGAAACCAGTAAACAATTCATCCCTACATCAAAATCCCTACATTAAACTCTCATTTATTTAAGCTGTTTGCAGCAAATGAAGATGGTTTTGAATGAGGGGGGGGGGGGTCATTTAGGCACTTTAAATCCTTTGGAAAGTTGTAAAAGTATATTTGTCCTCACATGTTCACTAGCTCTGCTACAAACTGAATTAACATTACTTACCACTTAATTGTGAATGGGTTGGGCTGAACTGCTGTGAATGGGTTATGCGAATGGATTCATGGTTGTAACATCACAAAAATGTACGAGCCCTTAAAACCCTACTTACTCTTGCACCTCTCGCTTGGACATGTCCAGGTAGCGGTTGCTGATCCACTGGATCTGGAACCAGTCTCTGTAGCCCTTATTCCCGCAGCACTGGAACTGGATCTGCAGCTGGTCGACGGTGCGCTTCAGGAAGCAGCGGCCTGGTGTGTCCGTGTCCTTGTAGTAGCGCATGGCGTCCTGCAGTCCCAGTGCCAGTGACTCCTCCAGCTCCCCGTGCATGCTGTAGCACATTAGTGCGCCAACCAGCACACACAGGGTGAAGAAGAACGTGCAAATGATGTAGGGTAGCATCACTAGCTTCCAGCGCAAGAACTTACTGGTGTCCACGCAGTCATAACAGATCTTCCCTCCTAGAAAGTTGATTAGGCAAGCAATCAGCCCCACGGCGATAAGCATGTTTGGCACGGCGTGGATCTCCCGCTCGGCCATTAGCTCCCTCCTCTTGTTGATCTCCACCTTGAGGAAAAGGCCCAGACTGAAGAGGATGATCCCTGTCACCACTGAGACCCAGTTCAGCAACCATAGCACCTGGGCCAGCTTGTCCCTCTGGCTCTTGGTAAACTTCAACCGCAGAACGGCCATTTCTGCCCAACTCTCAGCTACGCAGCTTTAGTAAACGGGTGGCGCAGAGTATAAAGAGAAGTGAAAATTGGTAGGATGGATGGTAGGTGGTGGGAGGAAGGATTGTGGGACGGAGAAAACAGATAGAGGTGTTGAAATCCGTTGTCTCTGGTAAGTAAAAGTGCAGGAAGTTCTTGGGGAGGTCTGGAGCACTGGGGTCTTAAGATGAAATGATTGAAAATAACCTAATGTAATTGGAAGTTCCCATCAAAGTTTGCGTTGCAATAGTAAACCACTTTTTAGTATCCGTATTCTCAGTGACGAAGTAGTGCTCGAAAACCAGGTACAGCACGAAATGATATTCTGTCCATCATATTCCCAAGAGCATTTGATGGCCTTTTGGGAATATGCAGCTGAATCTGTCATCTAAGGGGGTCAGACAGATACTGGACTGGTTTTCCTGTGACAGTCCCAAGAGAGATACACAGAAAGCAATGCGGAAGTTAGTTGAATGTTTACATACACACAAGCTGTGTCTAAGAAACAATTTTCTGTGCCAGACTACAGTAAGAACTTATGACTGGAACAATCTGCTTGCCTGAAAAAAATAAAAACTGCTGTAATTGCACATAGATTTCCAACTGTTTTACACATGACTGAATAGTTTTAATATGCTCATGCTGAAGTTAAACAGACGTGGTACTCACTCCTAAAGAGTGTCTATTAGGCATTTTATAACTGTACACTGAGAAAAAATAGTCAAACAACACAGTCTCTCTGTTTTATCTAACTAGAGCCATAATAAATGTACGGTTTAGACGTAAAACCCATTCAATACCTGTTTGCCCAAAAAGCAGACAAAACAAGGCTCACCTTCTCTCACAGGCACACATCTCTGTGCTTAGCCAGACACAATGAATGGAGATAATCCCTGTAGAATTAGGGGTGACGGTAAATAGTTTAATACTCACCCAGTGCTCCTGCACTCTCTGCTTAACACTTTGCCCCATAGCGCCCCATTTCAGCTTATTGCTCTCCTCCTCTGCACCAGATATGCTCACTTTTAGCATGTAACAATATGCTCGTGTGTTGTTAGGTCAGAAAAACATGGCATGTGTGTGTTGGAGACAACCCAGCCCTGACCTCCCCTGTAATCCTCCTGTAATCAGTAATCAGCCCAGTTGGATTTGGAAGAGTACCTTCTGCCACCTATACAAATCTCACTGATGGACTATTGTGTATGTAAAAGAGAGAGAGAGAGTGATTAAGAGTAATGTTACCAAGAGGAAAGGAAATGCTCTGGATCTCCCCATGCTCTGTTAGCACTTTCAAGACAGTGTTGATTATAGACTAGATAAATGACCTCTTATAGGCACATGTGAACACACCACAGCACACAGTGTAAATAGTGTGAAATTCTTTTTCAGTATTTAACCCATTCACCAAGTGAATCAGTGGGTAGCCAGTGACACAGAACCCAGGGAGCAGTGTGTGAGGACGGTATCTTGCTCAGGAATACGTAAGTTGTGACACTAGTGGTAGCCTAGTGGTTAGGGCGTTCGCCCCTGCGATCAGGAAGTCGTGGGTTCGATTCCCAAAACTGCTAAGCACCTCTGAGGTACCCTGAGCAAGGTATCGTCCCCACACTCTGCTCCCCTGGTGAATGGGTTAAATGCAGAGGTTAAGTTTCGTGCTGTTCACACTGTGTGCTGTGCTGTGGTGTGTTCACGTATGACAGAATGGTCACTTTCACTAGTAGTCTTGGGATTCAAACCCACAACCTTCTGATTGCAGCTATTTAACTGCCAGGCCACCAGCCGCTCCGAGACACAAGACTTGTGTCTGTATGGTTTCAAACCGGGGACCTTTCACGTGTGAGACGAACATGATAACCACTAACCTATAGAAACTTGAATTAGCCACACAGCATTTTAGATTCTTCATTTTAGATTCTGTTTCTCTCAGCGCTTGGTGTCTTTGCCACAAGCAGTTTCATAAATGTATATCTCTCCGGCTGGAGTTAATCTTAACCATGCATTAATGCATTCAGTAGAAAGGATAAAACTGCACTAACCTGTAGGATGAGCTTCCCAGATCCCTGCTTCTGATTGCATCAGCATAAAGTGATCAGTGGGCTCATGTAGATGGTGAGACTGGAATCCAAGTTTAATCCCATATACAACCACTGGCAAAAATGATGAAATCACCACACTTAGAGGATGTTCACTCAGTCTTTTTACTTCTTAAAAACTCAGAGAACATCAGTAAATCACGGATGACATTATTATAATAGTGTAATTTTCCAGTACAAAATAAAACACAGTTAGTGCCTGCTGCTCCTACTTGGGTCTGAATTCTTTGAGACTGCACTAATAAAAAACAATTTTCTCCATCAAGCTGGTTCCAGCTTCAAATCAGTTTCACAGTATGAAGTCTTGGCATGGACCATTAATTTTATTTCCACCACAAATTCTGCCTGATTGAGATCTGCTTGTCATGTCAATTAATTTCCTGAAGAAAAGCTTCTTTAACACCCTTTGCTCTGTGGGGAGATGCACTATGATCCTGAAAAATGACTGTCATCGAACCTTTGTGGTTCATCATTGAAGACGATTTTCATCCATTCATCCACACTCCACTATTGCTTCTTTTTACCCCACTGTAAACTTGGTTTGAAGTTAAACCTTCTGGTTTGAAGTTAGCGCTCAGTGTAAATCTAATTTCATTCAGTCGATTTCTTACAGTCCTGCCACAAACACTGTTTCTGTCAGTTTGTTGTGTATTTTCATTTTCAAGGCATGCTGCTTTGAGTCTTCTGTCCTCAAGCTTCGACGTCTCTCCTATAACCTTCCTGTTTATTTGTACTTACACCAGATATTACTCACAGCTGACTGAGAATAACCAGCATCTGCTGACACACTCCATGTTGGATTTCCTTCTTGTCCAGTGATTCAGTTGCCAGCTTTCCTGGTGGGGCCATGTTTCCTTTTTAGCTTGTTAAATTCTGCAAGCACTTTCTAAACTGCAGACGAATTGACCTTTTTACACTTGTGCCGGTATTTGTTTTAGAAAACTGAGGAATTCCACATTTTTTTCCTCTACTTAATTTGGAAAAAACTATGCTATTATTAAAAAAATAATAAGTTGTTTGATGTATGTTTTATGAACATTCGTCTACTAACAATTGTTTTGTGTGATGTCTGGGATTTATTTGTTAGCTATGAAGTAAAAAAAAAAAAAACAGGTGAGAATCCTCTATGAGTGGTGATTCTAACATTTCGCCAGGGGTTTGTAGTGCATCCTGATGAAGTGCCGTTTGAGTCGGGTCTTTGAGTGACCTGTTTTGGGTGAGTGTATGTGGCTTTGGACTGAAGAACGTCTGTCTGTCTGTCTATGTAATTATTATTTAAAGGTAGACTAGGCTTTTCTTGAAAATAACAGTAAGCGATAATACTGGTAAATTGGCCACATTTGGGGAAAAAACTGTACAATAAAGAGCCGTTTGGGAGTAGAAAGACTGGTTAGCTGAGCCAGTTGATCTGAGTGACCAAACGGAGCCACGGTGCTCAGCACTAGTACGTTCACACTGGCGGAAACGCTCCCCTCGAGGCTTCCATTAGTTTGTTTATTTAATTATTTTTTTGCAGTTGTGCCTAGAATACAACATTGTGCCAGAAACATAAAAACTTGCAAATGCTTTTTTTACACAGAGTCAAGGGATTTATGATGCTCAGTCCACAAAAAATAAAAGCATTCAATAATTCCAGCATTACATAACTGAGCATCTGTGAGTTGTAGAAAACACAAACAGTCGGACGCGTTTTGTTGTGCAAGAGCCAAAATGACTGCATTAAAGCTCAGTATATGCTAATCTAATCTCCTCGGTGTGTACTAATCCAAAGAAAAAATCTAAAAGGCACAGCACCAAAGCTTTGAAAGATGACTTGTAAGAAACGTAGAGTTCCTCATATTGGGGCAAACACCCAGTTACTGAGACTGAAGATCCATAGGCACGTGCACAAACCCTCCTTTGAGAAGTAAGAGCTGACAGTTTCCACCCAGCTTCAGGCGTTCAAGCCTTGTGTTGCTTTTGTGTCGTCTGGTTATCAGTGTAAATGTTCCCTCATGCATTAAGCTCTTTTGTGTCATGTGCATATTCCATTTAATGTCACATATAGACCACTCGCCCTCGCTCACTTTTCAGAGAGCCAATGGGATCCAGAGGTCTAGATTAGTGGATTAGTCTAGCCTAGAGGGGATTGAGGCAAGGGAAAGCGCGTGCAGGGGCCCAGTCAGCAGATCTGGAGACGCCTCTGGTCTCAGCCCATGGGAAACTGGATGAAAGGTGCTCTCACTGGTGAGTCTCGAACACCTCTACATCTACACCATGCAGCTGTCAGTGTCATAACACTAAACCTCTGAGATGGGTGGAGATTAAGTATAGGAGGATGTGTCTCTGTTTATGAGCCACATCATTCTGACAAGTCACCAGCATCAAGGTTAAAAATAAATCCTACCATTTTTTTATACTCTCAGGTTCAAAGTCTTCAAATAAGCCAGGACAATGTTGCCAAATAAGGAATTTTTAATTGCTTACATGCACATGTTTTTGAATGAATCATCTGAATACAAACATTGGATTTATGTTGTGGTTTTCAAATTAGTCATAGAAATGCAACGTAGATGAACACATCCATTAGTTTGAGCTCCAGTGGCTTTCTCCTGCAGGCATTTAGGCACTGGGACATTCTCTGTGCAGTGGTAGGATGATGCTGAACACAGAAGCCCTGTGGAACAAAGCTTTAACAGACAACAACGTGAGGGGCATCATCTACTGGCTCCAGCATCGCACCACTGAAGGCAAGAAGGCTTTACTTGGCTACTTCAGTACGTTATTGCTCAGGCCAGTAAAGATCATGCAGTCTATGACAAAAACTTTTTTCTGTGTTTAATTTGATACTGTATCACTTTCTCTGCTTGCTTGATTAACTTTTGCACAGTACAATAGAACATTAAAAGATGTCCAGATTGGTGAGAATCAGTTTATTCTCAACAGTGTCAGATTTTGGATTAAGGTTAATGGTGAATGTAATTTAACTGAATGTGAATTAAATTCATTCAAGCAAATTACAACCATCTGAAATGTACCCAAACAAAATGTTGCCCATCTTTTTTCGGTAGATAAATGCAATGTGGAGAAGAACCTGGCCCCTTTCAGTTGCTGGCTTCAGCACTCGGTGCACCTCACCAAGAAAGAGTTGCTAACTCTGTGTAAGTAGGAGAACTGGAAATGTTCTCTATTTCTGTATAAACATAATCCAGATAGTCTCATTTATGTAACTGGGTTTCCTTTACCTGCTTCCAAGATTTATGTGAAATTGTGATTATGTTTTTGGTCTAATATTTATGCAGAAATAAAGAAAATTATGGGGGGTTCACAAACTTTCAAGCACCATTGTAGGTATAGCTATGAAGTAATTGAAAGTATTTGTTACTGCCACTTTTTGGATCCAGGCTTTGGCCAGTGTGAGGGCCTGTGGATGTTCCTGGACCAACACACCTTCACTAAAGTCCATCTACTGACACAGAAACTGAAGAACCTGCTGTCATTGGTCTGCTTAGGAAAGACACAAGCTGGTCAGTTTCATCCTCAACACAGTCTGTTTCATTCTGACATTCTTTTAAAATCCCAAAATCAGGCACTTTTATAAACCGGAGGTACCCAAAATGGCCATTATACACAAAACATGCACTGTATGGACAAAAAAAGTACTGGGACCTGCTTTTCAAGGTTTGGGCTTCCAGTGAAGGGCTTCCGCAGACCAAGACATTTTGGCCATGCTTCCAACTTTGTAGACACAGTTTGGGGAAGGACAAATTCCCACAGAAACTCTTGTGGAAAGCTTTCAAATAAGAGTGGAAGCTGCTATAGCTGCAAAGGGGGGACCAAGTCCATATTAAAGTCTATGTATTTGAATGCCATGTCACTAAAATCTCTGTTTGATAAATAAAAATTGGGTCAGGCGTCCCAATACTTGTGTCTTTGTAGTGTATTTCACACATTTCACATCATTCATAAAGCTTTGTGAAAGATCATCGACTATGGACAAAAAGCTCCATGGTACAAGTCTGCATGGCTTCATTCTTATCTTTTTGCAGCCTTTAAAAGCTTATCCCATGCTCTCCCATGAACATTTGGTGATATTACATGCCTATGCATTCTTGTTACTTATAGTAGAAGACAAGCAACAGGCAATAATAATCTTCTTCTCATAGTGTATTCTTGATTTGCACTTCGTACATGTTTATCTCCTCTTGCTGATCCTCTGTCTGCAGTCTCCATGGTCAGATGGGGTTGCTCAGATCAGGTTCAGCACGCACTCAGGCAACACATCTTGCTGGGCAAGCTTGTACAGTGGTGGAGTTCAACTGGGCTTCTGCCACAGTACCCAGGTACTGCACAACTCAGACAACATAGATTGCACCTTTTGTCAGTGTCAGTACATGATGATCTATTAATAATTTCTACATGAAAAATAATTAGTATATATAATGCAGTATAAATCAGCAATAAAGCATGACTATTACTCTGTGAGTAATGAAACAAATGAATGATATAAAATATACTGTATACTATATACAGTATATTTGACATGTTTACATTACATTCACATCGTCTGTAAGAAGTACTGGTTAGTTACTAAAATTTGTTTTACCCATGTTGTTATATTTAATAACAACACATTTCATTTTCCCACCATACTTGTATCATTCCACTGATGACTGGTTGCTTAAAATAAATTTTTTTTGCAGAGGAAATTACCAATATTACAAACATATTTTTCACAGTGTCTGGTGCTTTACTTTGTTATTTACTTTCTACAGTGTCATGGTGTATAAGCTAAAGAACACATGAGGTTGAGTTCTCTTGAATAATATCATGGTTCTGATGGTACAAACCAAAATCAAGCTTGCACACCCCCTCTTCTGCTTTGTGCATGTGCTTTCTTTGTGCATGTAAATATGTATATATACAAATACTCATATTTGTGGAGTATACATATTGTTATTACTTTAATATTATATTATTTCATATTAATTGATGGCTTTATTCCTGTTAGATGCCCATGAGCTGAAGCAGATTTCTCAGATGTGGCGAGAGATGGACCGGAACCAAAAAAGAGCTTGTTTGAATCTCCGGTATTGGTCTAGTACATGGACGCTGTTTTTCGTTCCCACTCCACACTCCCACAATTTGCTTTCCCTGTTGCCTTCTGTTACATCACTTAACATTGCGCCCATCAGACAGAAAGGCCTTCAGGGTTTGTGCACTTTTGAAACACTGTAGAAAAAACACAACCAGTATTTTTTACAGGATGTGCTGATGCGCCTCTCTCTCTCATTAGATGTGATGTGGAGGATAAGTATAGATGGAGCTCCCTTATCCAGGCTATAGTGTCTCACATGGAGAAACAACATGGGCCACTGTGGGTCTCAGAAGACTGCGCTTACCAGACGTACCCACCACCCTCTCTACAAGCCCTCCTAAATCTAGCGGTGGTCCCTCATATAGACATAACTTCTGTCCAAGCGGTTGTATCCTGCTTTGACTTTCTGTGTGTTTAAGAGAAAAAAATGTTTGTCTTTATTGTATAGAATAATTAGATCAGTTTACATCTGCTGTGTAAGTTATATACATATCTATAACCATAACTATAAAGACCAACTATTTTCATTTGTTTCACTACCATTTTCCCCTCATGATATGAGGAAAGCCTTCTTTAACATTTTATCTCCAGGTAATGTACTTTGTCCTGGATGTGTCCAACTTCCTCCGTTGTAAAGATGACCTCCTGGAGTCCTTCAGCCACACCTTCAGCATCTCACCCAGCTTCTCCACGCAGATCCATGGATTCTGGCTCCTGGACCATGGCTTTGTATTGGTGTGATATTTCTTACAATCATACTTTTAACGCTGAAAACCTCAAATAAGTACTATTCAGTGATTAAAAGTCATTACTGAAACTGAAAAAGAATGGGCGTGCAAATCTCTGGACAATATTGCATCAAGATTATTCCATGCTCAGACAGGATTATATTATAAAGGTAATTTTGGTTCTCCATAGGATTCGATGGAAATGCTTTTGAGCCCGAAGGCCAGTTCCCCATCGCTGTCATTTTATCATTATGCTGTTCTGAGGACATTGCTGAGGCAAGGAGAGAGACGGTCGGCCCTGAAGTACCTTTACTACAAAACGCCAGCCATAGAGAGCGTTCAAGATGCCAGACTGTGTGTGGATGTGCTTCTACAGAACAAGTATATCAAAATGACTCTTGCTGACTGCATTGTCCTTATACGAAGTGCTAAAACTACATTTTATAATGACTCGTTGCTGAATCAGCTTAATAGTCAGAAGTGTTACATCTAGTGCTAAAAAGCAGAAATTTTGATTACATTGCTGTTCATGTTTTTCCCCTTTGAGCCATTCGAAAGTTTTTCCTTTAGATGTGTTTCTGAGGCCTGGATGCTACTCAGAAGAGGCCAACCAGGAAACAAGTGTCTGCTCACACACTTCAATCATGAATGTGAGAAAGTCAGTTTCTGTCTGGAAGCACTGGCCACTGTAAGAAAGGTGAGAGTTATGCTATATAGCTTTCCCCTGGGTCGTATACCTTTATTTTTATCATTATTCCAAAAATATGTATACACAATATTCAATAAATACATGTCTTACTGGTTATATTACTACACTTCATTCTGTTACATATTATGTTATTATGTGCACTGTGTTATTTATGTAATTATGAGCTCACAAAGAGAGCGCATAGCTTCAAGCAGACTGCAGAATTATGATATAACGGTACATAATATGCATTCTGTTATGTCATTTGACCTACTTCTTTATAATACAGGGCATGGTACATCTTCGCTTAACTGAAGAACCAACTGCAAGCCAACCTGAGAGCATGAATCAAAAAAATCTCGGTCTAAAGGTTATAGGAAATAATCCAGAGGCAAAAGGTGAGCTGATTTGATGAATGAAATGTTAAAAAATCAACCTAAATGATTAAACTGAATTCTTTGTTTAAGCTGAGTTAAAGTTCTCAAGATGTGCTTTAATACTCTTAGGCCAATTTCCTCGTCCCCTATCTGCACTGCTGTACCAGTGTCTCATTCATAGCTCTCTGTCTCCTGGAGATTTGATCACACTTCTCAAAGAGTCTGTGACTGAGCTCAACTCATCGCAAAAAGCGACAAGGTAAACATTTTGTGGTGCATGAATAATTTTACTCAGGTGGGTACAAAGGAAAAGTATGTAAGGATAGCGAGAGAAAGAAGAAAAATGATTTCCTGTGTCCTTTCTAATCTCTTTAGGGAAGTGGTAGTGTGGCCAAAGTTACTTGAGAATGCAGAGGAGAACAGGAATGAAAATCTGTCACATCAAGCCATTCATGATGAAATGTATCCTGTATCCTCCTCTCCTACTCCCGTCCTACATCGCGAAGAACCTCAACCAGAACAGCAGCTGCTAGGGGACGACTTGCCTGTAGTGCCACAGGTACAGTAGTGTGACACTTTTTTCTCCAGAGTTTACGGGTGCCCAGTCCTGGTCACAGTGATGTACTGCTCTTCACAGTTTAGTTCCAACCCTAATCCATGAATTTGACTAGTTTTTTCCAGCACATCCCATGGGTGCTTGATTGGATTACGATCTGGAGAATTTGAAGTCAATACCTTGACGTCTTTGTCACGTTCCTCAAACTATTCCTGAACCATTTTTACATATTTGCACATTATTCTGCCGAATGAGGCCACAATTAGGGAATACTATTGCCATGAAGGGGTGTACTTGCTCAGCAATATGGTTTGGTAGGTAGTACATGTCAAAGTAACACTAACATGAATGCCAAGACGCAAGATTTCCCACCAGAATATTGCCCAGAGAAGCACACTGCCTCTGGCAGCTTGCTTTCTTCCCATAGTGCATCCTGGTGCCATCTTTTCCACCAAGCAAGGGACACACATGCACCCGCCTGTAAAAGAAAACACGAGTCATCAGACATGCCCACTTCTATTGCTTCGTGGTCCATTTTTTGGATTTTCCTGCTTTTCTGCCCAATTTAATTATCTCCAATTATTTGAACTCACAATCACTCAAAGCTAGCTCCAACACTTGTGCCACTCCAGAGCCTCCATGGACCAGATGCTTTTGTGCCCATAATAAGTGGTCTCAGCAGTGGACAGGGGTCAGCACGGGCATTCTGACCGATCTGTGGCTACGCATCCCCATATGCAGCAACCAATGATGTGTTCTGACACCTTTCAGTCATAGCTGACTTTTTCAGCAATTTGTGCTGCACTAACTCTTCTGTGGGATCAGACCAGGCGGGCTAGCCTTCGATCCTGCGCCTTGGGGACCCATAAACCAGTTAACAGTATACTGGTTGTCCTTTCTTGGGCCACTTTTGGTAGGTACTAACCTTTACCATACTAGTAACACCCCGCAAGACATCCCATTTTGAAAATGCTCCGACCCAGTTGTCTAGGCCACTGGCCACAATCTGGCCACAATCAGACCCATCAGATTTAGCCAACAGTGGCTCTGTGGTCAGAAGCAGAATGGCTCGAAACTAACTGATGCAACTTATTAATGGGAAAAGATGAGCCTAAAACTGTATATTCACACCTACAATGTGTACCAACAAGGTAGGCACGCCTAATGAGGTAGCCACATTGATCACTTGACTCATGGCTTCTTAGACCATTGCATCCATCCATTCATCCATGTATGTACCACGTCCTTATTTTTCTTAAGGAGGTGCATACATCTCCATCGGTGGCCTCTTCCAACTCTTCATCTCCAGACCTCATGACATCCACATGCTCCTGCTCCTCTGCTCCCTCCTCCCCACCTGCAGTCAGAGATGAAACAACATCTAGACGTGAAAGCATCCTACCACTGCGGAACCCTTTTGCTATGCCTAGCGATGAGGACTGCCAGGAGCCTGTTGACAGCCAGATGCCCCCTGAGCACCTGACTGCCCAATGCCCTGAACTCACTCTGACCCTAGATGGCACCACAGAAGCAACATCCTTCAAAAGCCTGCGGAGAGAAAGTGCGATTGAACTGGACGCCTATGAGTGTATGTCTGCCTCCTCATATGCGGTTTGATTGCTTGTGCTGTCTAAGTCACTTCATCACTTCATCTTGTTTGTATTTATTAGTGCTAGATATTTATTACATTGATCACTTACCTTTCTGTTCTTGTACTTGGCTTTAATAAATGTTTCTAATTCAGCAGGTGTGGAGGAATTCTTGACATTTGCAATTGAAGGAAACAATTCAGATGCAACCGAGAGTCTGGTAGAAATTACACAGACACAGAAAAGGTATTTTAACACTTTTTTTTTTTTAGATCTTTTGCTGGGCTTAAATATTTAGAGTATCTTGGTACATTCCAATTTTTAGACAAAAAGTGCATACCCACTAATGATCTTCTTTTTAGAGCCACGGTCATTATCATTTTAACTGCCCAATTAAAGGCTTGCTTGCTGATAGGCTGCTTGAATAAACATGTTTCGCTCATGCGCCCTTCAAAAGCTCCCTTCAAAAAATGAGACAATCCTCTCTGGTTATAAGTTGAGAAAGCAGATACAAATTTATGTCAAATAAATGTCAGTATTAATAAAATCTTTGGTTCTTGACCAGGTCTACTAGACTGTATAGGTATCATGAAGGATTATAAGTAATGCAGCCTAAATGTCATGATTTATGTTTCACTGTTTTTAGGTCAAAGAAGTTTAACCTCCCTCCTCAATGCTACAGCAATGAAGACAATCAAGCAGTTCCTTCCACCGCTGAGATCCCGGTGGACAATCACAATTTCTTAACGCTTGGTTATGGTAAGCTAAGAGTATTTATATGGAAATGTCCAGTGATGAAATGTATTGAAGTCTGGCTGATGGTACTTCATAATCTCACTTTCTGTCCACAGAGAAAATTGTCTATGACAAAGTTGTATCCGAGGACATCATTAAAGCAGAAAATGTGATTGAGGAGGTTGGTCTTTCACCTCCTGAGCAGAAAGCTGACACTGTTTATCGTCAGGAGTCTATCTCCACTGAAGCTTCAGAAACTAGTAGCTTTCTGGAACTGAAGCCTTTGATGGTGAGTTGAATCTGCTGTGAGCTGCAGCATGGTTCTTTCCACTTGTTCATTTCAGTGAATCCAATGACTGATTCAGCTGTTCATTTTTGTGCCGGGGCAGGGGTTGCTGTGGTGTGGGCCAACACAACATTATCCAACAAATTCTTGATGAACATAGGGTCATATTATGGAGCAAACCAAAATAACGATACATATAAACACAGTTTATGCTACAAAAGTTAAGGATATCTTACAGCACCATTTATCTGGTCTACATTTTACGTTCTCTGTCACTGGACTAAATTTTGCTCCTATCCTATTTGTTAAAGATAGCAAACATGCTAATCAGCTAGTATTATTTAGACACAGGATTTACACTCAAATAGACCTATTCTGTTTAGGACTAACTGTAAAACTGCAACATACAAACCTTACCTGAATGTTCGGAAGTATGAATGCGAATGCTCGCCTGTTAGTTTGGGTTAAACATAGCATATGACATTATGAAGTTAATTAAGGAATGTTATACTCTGGTTTCACATGTATCGTTCTGTTAAAAGTCTATACAAGGTCCCAGTACTCTGGTATCCAGTTTTCGATTATGGAAGAAATTGGCTCATCTAACTAATTTCACTGAGTGAGTGAGTTACATTCATCCAAAAGTTGATGAGAACCATTGGATTAAAGTCTGGAATTCTGAAATGGCTTTCAACTCATTAACCGGTTCTTTTGGCTCTGTTAGTCTGACTCAGCTTCGAATATAGGAATTTTCTAACTGAGTGAAATGACCTAGGAGTATCTAAGAGACAGCCATGATAAGAGTTGGTTGAATTCTGAAAATGCCAAGGAAAGGCAATTCAGAGCTTCCTTCCTTATATTCAGAGCTTATTTTTTCTTATATTATTATGAGGATGAATATTTAGATATGAATAACACACACATTATTAAGAGGGAAATAAAATAAAATGACCACCAGGGGAGAAGAGTACACATAAAAGGCATCGATTCAAATATAGACTTAATCTACAAATGAGGCTTTTTATTAGAGTGATGTTCAGTTAGGCTACATTTCTCATAAACCTTAGAATTGATGAATAAAAGCAGAGCAGCGTCAATAACTTGTCTTTTTCTAAGTTCTTCTCCTTCACATCTTTGCTTGTCCTCGCATCAAGGTCAAGGAAAAGTGGAAGGAAAAAGTGGAAGCTCATTTTTTTTTACTGTTTGACCCGATTCTCTAACAGGGAGCACCTAGCAATCGTGTGCATGCAGCATAAAAACACATCCCGAGAAGCTACAAGCTACATAGAGAAAATATACACAAATTCAAAGAGGATATTCCTGATGTGTGGATCATTTCATGAAATAAAAATTGTGAAGGTTTATTTAAAATATTAGAATGATTTAATCTCCATGGATGTAAAGTTCTGTTGCAAAGACACTACATTAAAGTTTGATTTAATTGTGAATGTTCTGACCGATTTATTAAAAAGAATCCGTTCAAAAGGACGAAGCATTTACAAATTAGACCAGAGTGTAAAATAATAATTTCTCACATACACACACACACACACACACACACACACATACACACACACACACACACACACACACACACACAAACATATAAAGTACATTAGCAGTAGCAGCAACATAATTTTGTCTGTACTTTTGTACATTTTTAAAAATAACAATATAACATCTAAGAAAGGTTTAAAGCAAGAGTGGGATATTAGCTATATTAGCTTCTTAGCTAGAGAAGGACAACCCTGGACTACCTTTTCTGTGGTTGTTTTTTAATGCTGTTGTTTTCTTTTTAAACCAAGCTATTGTTTGGGTTTCCTATGTTTGAAATTCATCTTTTTTTGTGGTCAGAGGGCCTCGTCTGTTCCTGTAGAAGCGAAGCAATTGGAGGTATTCAGTCGTGATTCCCAGGATGCCGTGGACCAGCCAGAGATTTTGACTTCCTGTGCCCTTACTGAGACCGAGCTGGACCTCCTGGGGCAGATCTGTAAGAGAGATGATTCAGTCAAGGAAGGGGAACAAAGCCAGCCAGCTTCATTAACTTCTCTCCGGAGCTCCATACTACAGATAAATTCCAACCCCAAGAGACATGGATCCCCAACCCATCAGCTCCAGATTCCCCTGGGAGTATCCCCGTCACCTCGCACCAGTCCTTCCTGGAGTACCCAGCTCAGCCCTTCTGATCAGGCCAGAGACAAATCCCCCAGTGAGGCTGTGTGTTTCCGGACCACATCAGCCCCAGTGGGCCACTGCAAGCTGGGCAGCTGGTGGAAGCAGGGCCTGGAGACCAGACGAGCCTCCGCCGGCCTGCTGCCTGCAGTTGAGCAGGTCCCTGCTGTCAAAGGTTTTGCTTTATCCTGCTATTCAAATCAAATGTCTGCCTGATTTTGTGGGTCTAAAATCCATCGATCTGAAAGTGGCAATTCAACTGAACTGACTTTGCAATGTGGAAACTGATTGGAATGGACATGAATACATTATGAAAGTGTAGTGTGTGTTAATATAGTATGTGTTATTAAATGTTAATGTAAATGTAAAATAACGTAATAATGTAAAAAAGAGCGCTCACAGTCTTTTCGAATGCAAAAATAAAGATATTTGCATTGTTTTGAAATAATTTAAATGTAACATTTAAAGCTGGGCGCATAGGTTTGAGTCACAGCTGTGGTTTTGGGGATGGGGGGTGTGTGTGTGTGGGGGGGGGGGGTTTGTTTGGTACGCGCATCTCCAACACATCTCGGCCGAGAAATACAGGCTGACGGACGTGCACCGGACGGCCGTTCTGGACTTTTCCAGACCGCACAGATTGCTAGTCCTCCCCTGCTCATAGAGATGCTGATTTTAAAATAAATTGCAGTGGTCTCTTATGTTGTATGCTGTATGTTTTCAGTGTAGTATCAAAAATACTTTTGAATAATACCACAGTTATCAAATTGAATCATGATGAAATGTTATGATAATTGTACATCTTTGTTTTTCAAAAAATTCTCATAATTTAGTGAATCATCTCTAGCTTTGATCGACTGTGTCGTATTTTTTTCCAGAGGAAGGGGCGTCCCTCGTTCTAGGACGGTCTCAGTCCCGGGGACCAGTCAGCTACTTGGAATCTTCGACTAAGCCTAAGGGAAGGAAAAAAGAAGACAAACAGGTAACCTAAGCTGATTTATATCTGATATGCATGAGTGACAAGCCAAAAAATCCTTCTCTCTGAGCTGAACATTGCTAAGGAGACTGTGGGAAGTGTGTGGAACGCCTTTTAGGCCACACTGTGGCACTGTTGGATTGATGTTCTGAACCTAAGTGGTTCAGCATGATCTCATCCATGTACGTGACTCTGCTGTGACCAGCTGCATAGTTAATGATACTGGATCCAGGCAATTACTTAATTGTTTAATCTCCGTTGATGGTTTAATGTAGGCAGTTCATTTACAGTTATCTTCAGGGTAATAAAACTTGATAAATTTATTCTAGTGGAAGGGAGTTAGAGTGCTGCACTTGACCAGTATCACCTCATTAAATGCTTCAGTGCTGAACCATGAGGATTTCAAAGAAAATTCATTGAATGGACGTTCCTTGTTTGACAAGTCAAGTAGGACAGGAGTCAGTCAGTGTCTGAATCGTGGTATTGGCTTCATGTTTTAATTATTCTTCTTGAATAAACACAATGTATTTAACAGGTTTGCATTAATAGCCTTAGTCGTATTACATTAGCATGTAAAACGTAACAGGCTAGGATGTATTCTATATTTTGAGTAATTTTACAGATATATTACTCAAACCAGGTGGCCTTCAGGGACTGGGACTGTGATGCTTAATTGGTACAGTTTGTCAATGGTGAATCATATTAAGCTTTAATATCTGGCCATTTATCCTGACTCCCTGGCTCAGTCGTGGCCAAGGCTACTCCTGTATCTGGCAGAGATCTGAACACGCGGCCTACTGATTGAAAGGGCAACCCCCTAAACACCAGGCCACCAGCCGCCCCATGTAACATTTCATATGATTTTATATTAAGTGAAGGTTTTTTAAATGCTGGGTCTTAATAAGATCTGTAATGTGTCACAGTGCATTAAAGCCAGGTTTGTTTAATTATTTTAGATTCCTTCTGGTTAAGAACGTTGTTGAGAAATGTAGAGTCACTTAGGGCTGGAATTCTTGCTTGATATGAAGGAAAAAACAGTCAAACATTTATCTGCTGTGCCTCTCGCTGTGTAAAGGATTGCTTGCTGCTGTGATATGTCAGAATGCTTTAGAAAAGAAATGGCCACTATTAGAGCCATTTTATTATGGCCTCTATTTGCTGTTTGATTGTCCTATAACCTCAGGCATAAATTAATGGGATCAGGATATTTCTGCTCTCACCCCCCCACACACACACACACACACAAACACACACACACGCACACACACACACATAGACACACACACACACATATACAGAGAAAATTAAATGAAATCTCAGCAAATGCGTCATAAGAAATATATGTTTGCCTGGTTTTTACAATTTTTCATGTAAGGAAAGTTAGCCGGAAGAGCTGTAGAAAAGGTAACATAGGCATTTAAAGCAATTCATTCAGCGTCAGAAATTAACAAGAGCTTGGGGCAAACATGTTCCTGAAAATTCCCTGAAATGCAAACAATTGCTATACAGTAAACTCCCGCAGTCGCGGCTTCAGTCTCTCGCGGATTTTCTCTGAGAACCGAATAATTGTTCGCTGAAATCCCCGCAATTAACAGAAACCACACATGTCCTCCGCATTTTTTTTTTGCTTTTGTGACGTTCGGGCCTTGTCCGCCACGCCCCTCATCCTTGTGCTGGTTGTTTATGTTTGAGCGCGGCAATCAGACGCACCTGAACGGAATGAGCCTCCGCTGCTTAGCGCCACGCCCAAACAAGTGGACGAGACCAGGGTGTCACAGCTTTTTTTGTGCCAATATATAATTTTTTTACACATTTTAGTGCTAAATCCATCCATTCATCCATCCATTTTCTACCCCTTTATCCCACACTCGGGGTCGGGGGGGGCTGGAGCCTATCCCAGTTGCTACGGGCGAAGGCAGGGTACACTCTGGACAGTTGCCAGCACGTTGCAGGGCCACATACAGAGACAGACAACCATTCACACTCACATGCACACCTATGGGCAATTTAGTGTGCTCAATTGGCCTATCCCTGGAGGAAACCCACGCGGTCACGGGGAGAACATGCAAACTCCACACAGAAAGACCCTGCGCCCAACCCGGGAGTCGAACCCAGGACCTTCTTGCTGTGAGGTAACAGTGCCAACCCCTGCGCCACCGTGTCGCCCTAGTGCTGAATCATAAAGAAAAATATAATTTAATCTTTTTTTGAAACATAAATTCAGCTACATTTCCATATAAAATAGAACTATACATTTTTAAATATTGTCCAGAGAACACAAAGAAAGCCCATCTTGGGATGGTGAAATACAGTAAACCCTGTGAATTTCTCCCATGGAGCTTCTCGAGTGCTCTTGTGGTTTTCATTTTGTTCTTCTTAAATCCCTGTATTTTTATTACTGTAAATTAAATTAATTTATTACTGTATTTACTCTGCTTTTACCAAAGAAAATGACAACGCATACAAAAGAAAATGCGCATATAAGGTCGGTATTTTACATTCTAGCACTGTGGGAGTTTAGTGTAAACTGTACAGTACCAATACAGGTTGACCTTTACATTTTCTTTCAGGGTAATGTATTTAGCTGAGTTTAAAATGAAATTAAAGTGCTTTAGGAGCGTATCTGGGGGCATATTAAGGGTTTACACTACAAAAATAGGCATTTAAGTCCTGGACTCATATCTTACACTCACATGTTTAGGGAAACAAAACATTTTTTGTCAGATACTAATACTTGAACAATACTATGGCTTAATGTGGTAAAACTCTATTCTTTTAGGCTGTGAAAGAGGAGTCATCTAGCAGAAGAGGATCAGGTAAAGTAGCATCTCATCCAGCGGAGCAGGGATCAGCTGCACACAGAGGACAAAGAAGCAAGAGGGGAAAACGCTTCAAACGGGCATAATAGAGAAAGAAGGAGTTTAAGAGTTTAGTCCCAGATTAGTGTTAGTAACCCACTTTGAGTTCTGAGATTACCTGCATCCTGTACTTTGTGTCTGTGCTCTCTCATCACCTGAAAGTTTACCTTTTGCATTAAGATACATTTTAAATTTTGTATCACTGTAATGTCTAAACTGTTGGATATTACATGCAATAAAGGGAATATATTAAATGTACTTATTTATTTGAATCTGCAATTGATCTTATATGTATATTATATACAAATCTAAAAAAAAAAACCCCAACATAAAACACGGTATTTTTTGGCCAACTTTAGTGCACAATTTTCTATTTATTTGCTAAGTGTAACATATTGAAAAAAGAAACATATAAATGTGTCTAACCATTGCACATTTTATTTTGTTTATATTTGTATCTTTATATTTATGTGGTTTATACTGTTGTCCCCACCATGTTAAACACAGTAAATAAACGGTAATTACTGCAAATGAATGTGCAGAGAAATGTGCTGGGGATGTGTACTGACCACGGTGCTTAAAGCTTTAAATGCAAAGTCAAAATTCATTTTGCAGCAGCAATATTTATAGAACTGCAACAACTAATCCTGGGTAGAGCCATAATGTTTGGGAGAAATTTTCAACCATTCTCCCTGGCAGATTTGCTCCAGGTTGTTTTGGTTGGATGATGCTTGTGGACCACAATTTTTCAAACAGGGTCTGGAGTGGACTGAGATCTAGACTTTCAGGATGACCCTTTTGACCCTGTTGCTTTGACCTTGAGCTTGGGATCTCTGTCCTTCGTAAAGGTGAATTTTTCTCCCGTGTTTCAGTTTCTTAGTAGACTCAAGCTGTTTTTGCACAATCTATCCATCCTTTAATTTTAACAAAACGCCCAGTCCGCATACTTCCCCATTGGGTTTATTGAGGGATGGGCAATGTTAGGTTTGTGTTACACACTGCGTTTTGAATTTTGGCCAAAAGCTCTTTTTCTGATGTCTTCCCATAAGACGTTTTTGTCTTGTTTAAGCTGAATAGTTTCTGGCATGCTTTAATATAGTTCCAGGCGTGCTTTAATATGTTTTTTTCTCTCCAAGAATGGCTTCTAGCATATAATTGACTGATGCACACCTTCACTCCATTCTCAACCACTAAACTTCATAGATTCTTCATAGAGTGATTTCTGGCCTCCCGATGGCTTCCCTTAAAAGTCTCCTACTTGCTCTGATGGCATGTTTTTAACAAAAAGTATTGTCTTGCAGTGCATGGGAGGTATGCCGTAGCTTCCGTTTCTTCACAATTGGTCCAGTGATGCTCTCTTGAATATCTAAATCACTAAATAACTACTAACAGTACTTTTGCAAGGCTCTATATACTGTACACTATATGGTATACAGACACCCCTCTACTATACTAAGCCACACCTAATGCAAACAGATGTATTAAATCAAGCACATGACCATGCAATATACATGGAAAAAAAACGGGCAGTATAAGTTAGTTCATGAAAATTTTCAAGCCAACTTTAATCGCAAGTATCAAATGAAATGAAGTGAAATGACAGTGTCTAGGAGCAACGACAGCTCAGCCATGAACCTGTTGACCACCTCAGCTTACAGAGCGGGGCACCCTAGACCTGAAGACTGTAGTGGGTGTCCTCTGTTGCATCACTGAGTACAGAGTTCCAAACTGCCTCTGGGAGAAACAGCAGCACAAGGAGCCTAAGATCACTATGGGCAATGCCACGTGTCTACTGAAGTGGTGTAAGGCGTAAGGACGCTTCAGAACTGCAAGTGTCTTGTCTGGGGTGCTCAATTATGCTTCTCCGTCTGCCAATCTAACGGATCATTCTGGGTTCAATGGATTCCAGGAGAACGCTACCTAATGGAATGCATAATGCCACAGCAAGTTTAGTGGAGGAGGGATAATGGACTGGGGCTGTTTTTCAATATTAATGACTGCAGGTCACTGTTGCCTTTAAATCTCATTTTGGGTTTAGATAGTCTCCTGGCTATTTCTATTGACAGACCCTTTGGGCGCAGCACAGGGAGAAACACCCTTGCAATCCATAATCCACTCTCACTAATTATTTATATGAGCAAAATCATTAAACCGGTCCAAGAGCTCAGAGAAAATGAAAGGACATAAGTTTTGCTTAATTTAGGCTCATAGTTATTTTCTTTCTGACAGGAGACAAAAAAATGATAAAGAAAAGAGTGGCTCCATGCTGAGGCCTTAAAGACCTAATGAGTACCCAGTGGGCATGACCCACATTCCCAGATGTGCCTTTTTAGCCTGGTGTTATAAAAGGCTCTGTGTGTTTAGCTGAGATGGTGCTAATCTATCCCATTAAAAATTGATGAGCTCCCTGATGCTTCAGCATCCGCCAGTGGAGTTGCTAGTCGCTCTGTCTTCCCTTGTACTGTGAACACAAGATGCTGTTTTTTTTAGGCATGGCTGCGTGTAAGAGTAACACACATCAGCCTGGGATGTTTTTGTGCCAGATTGTGTGTGAGGGGTGTGACTGACCTTCTGAAACAAATTCATATGTGGACAAACAGTGAGACAAACAAAAATATTTATCCGCTTTATCTGTACTACTGTTCTTATATGCATTAAAAACAGAAATCCACTGTACAAAGTGAGGGGCATGCATACAATAATGACTCACAGCAATCTATACATGGCCTGGAATTATCTGTTCTGTAAATAATTTGTGCAGCCAACCAAGCACAATCTTTGACCAACCATATGCTATTGATAATCTATATATTTGCCTATGATATTAGCCTAAAGATTATTGTTAAAAATGACGTCCAGTGTTTTTGCAATCAAATCTCTCTCAAATATATATTAAAACATTTGTATTATATTAAAATGTCAGTGAAACTGACAGTTTTATACAGAGTTAAACCACACTGACAGATTTGCTCAACATATCTAACGTGTTTATATTCTATTTTTTATTTCTTTTTATTCCTTAGAATTTGTTACAGTGCCTTTAAGACTGATATATGTTACGAAGTTCTTGATGGATGAATGTAAATTCCCCCGATTTTTCACGAAACAATTTTCGAAAACAGCCTATTTTTACAGCTTAGTTTCCATTCAGAATTTTGAGTAAATCGTATGTATTGAAACTAAGGCATTTTTAAAAGAAAATCTTTGGGGCATTGACAATGATTTGAAATGACCCACCATCAGCTTATAGCATTTCTGCAATTTTTACCTTGAATATCTGCTAGAATAAGTAGAATTTACAGCTACTTCTGAAATGAAATGTACTTTATGCACTAAATCCCTCCCATTTCTGACCCTGCTATCACCACCACCCACACTCAGAGCTCCACATCTTTACCATTTTATGGTGAATCATCACAGCACAGCAAGCCTGGGTTAAAGCAAATCATCTTGTGCTTAAGATGATGCTGGGAAAGATTATTTTCCTCTGGATAAACGCTCTTAAATGTGCTGTGTGCTGGTACCTGGATCCTTCCATCATCTGGCCCGTCTGTGCTGTAGGTCCGCCCGCAGAGCGCTACTGCGCATGCGCATTGCCGGAACTCCGGGGCTGAGGAGCCGCAGCCGAGCGAAAATGGCCAAAGATAATTTCATTTTCGCGCAGTGCATCTTGTATTTTCTGGCCTTCGTCTTCGGCTTCATCGCGGTTGTTCCACTCTCGGAGAACACGGAGGATTTCCGAGGAAAATGCCTCCTTTTCACGCGAGGGATGTGGCAGAACGAGAACATCACGGTGTCCAAGCAGAGGTTTATTATAGAGGAGTGGGGACCCCCGTCCTCCTGCAGCTTCATCACTATTGTGGGCATCGCTTCCCTCGTCCTGTCCGCCGTTCAAGCCTGGAGGCTGCTCTTTTTCATCTGCAAAGGCCACGACGAGTGAGTGCCCGTTTTCCTCTGTGCCCCTCACATGCACCATGATGCCAGG
The DNA here is from genome assembly GCA_037576975.1 of Alestes dentex. Classification (NCBI taxonomy): domain Eukaryota; kingdom Metazoa; phylum Chordata; class Actinopteri; order Characiformes; family Alestidae; genus Alestes; species Alestes dentex. Next base: position 33,682,828 of record JBBIGA010000001.1, on the reverse strand, counting down.
GATGCTGGCATCAGCCTATGAATGGGAGACTCAGCTAGGAATTATACCAGTTTAATATGACGTTGCATAAATGCCAGGCCAGGTTTCAAATACATAAAAAAATGGGCTCTCTAATGCCATTTGGCCATTTAGCATTCAGAAAAGGGAGCAGAGTTATCCCTCTCCACATTCAGCATCCAAATGAGCAGCCATGGCCTAATCAATATGCAGCTCTTCAGCTCTGTTAATGGCAGATGTGCTGGCAGCAGACATCAGACTGACACATCGCTCAGAATGCAGTGAGGTTACTGGCACCGTTATGTAAAATGCTTGAGAAGACAGTGGTGTTTTGTAACAGATGATTGTTACACAGGCCTGCTGGTGACTTTGCTTTAAACAGTTCAGGGAATAGCCTAGACCGCTCTAAGATTGTTACAGGCAAGAAGTTATTTGTGCTCATTCATTGGCAGTTTTTATTTTTAATTTAGTAGAAACTTTCCAGAAGAATCCGTTCATTAGTACCTTTGTAATAGTATTTTCTTTTGTATTTGTGCAGCTCCATCTTCAATGCCTTCCTGAACCTGCTGATCAGCTCGTTCGTGGTGTTCGCCGTGTTCCTGTCCAGCACCATTGTGAGTGTGGGCTTCAACCTGTGGTGTGATGCCATTACTGAAGGGGGCAGCATGCCCAGCAGGTGAGCATACCATTCAGATCGCCTTGCTTTACAGAATGTCTGGGTTTTGAGAAGGTGGACACTGTGTTTATATAAGTACAGCACACATAAGGCAGCCGTTCCTCCAATATCCTCCCCTGATTAGCCTGTTTCTTCTTGCAGTTGAGCAATTTTAATGTAATTAGGCCCGAGGCTCTCTTATTCTGTTCAGTCCAGTGACCTTAAAGCTCCACCATGTTTCACTGAACGGAACTGCATGAATATGAATTCACTCACTGTCACTGGTGCTTTGGTGAAAAATTAAAGACTCGTTCCATGAGACGTCTTTTAAAAATATTATGAGGTCATGTCAAGAGTATTTTTATGCATATTTTATTCATATTTTGACATGCACAGCTTAGCCTATATCTCTAAGAATGTTCTGCATGCATCTGCATGCATATTGATTTGTCAAGAATGTTAACTGTTTGTCATTTCCAGCTGCGAAGATTTACAGGACACTGATCTGGAGCTGGGTTTGGACAACTCCGCATTCTATGACCAGTTTGCTATTGCACAAGTAGGTTCATTGTGAACATATTACATTATATACAACTGCCATACCATGCCAGGTGTTAGATCGTTTGAAAATGCTAGGCACCCTTCCTATAATGTGAATATTTAATGGTGAATGGACAAAATTTCCATCCATGGTTCAAAAAACGTGTTGCACTGACATACATTGATGTTAAGACCCTATAGTTTGAGCATTATGGATGTACAAGGTTGTATTTCCACATCAGTGATAGACAGTCTGTAGTGCTGATCACATTATGTATTAGAGGTGGGAGAAAAATCGATATGGTGTAGTATATATCGGTATAGTGTAGTAATATTTTTCGGCACGTATATTAATGCAGTAGCGCCAAGTAATGATTTTCATTCATTTAATATTATTTTATAATTTTGATAGTGTATTTAATATGCCCTTGTTTTGGTATAAACCTCTACTCTAATAACATTGTTTAGAGGCTACGAACGAGCTCATTTTTCTCTTGCATCATGTCTTGCAGTCTTTGGAAAGTAAGTCACAGTCACCAAGATGACTGCAGATACTCCTGTGTGTAACATGCCATCTACTTTCAAGTATCATGATAGTTTTGTATCATCACATCAGGATACCCACCCCTAATATATATATGGCTCATAAGTGCTCGTTAAGTACATTTTAGTACATTGAGTATTTTGTAGATTGTAGACTGTTGGTATAGTTTTTAATCTATTCTATTGTTTTTTGTGTTGTACTGTCCACTTTCTGCTGCGAAAATGCCAGTTTCCCACTTGTGGGACTAATAAAGGTTTATCTTATCTTATCTTCACCCTCCAGTTTGGACTGTGGGCTGCATGGTTGACCTGGTTGGGTATCACAGTCATGGCCTTCCTGAAGGTCTACCATAACTACAGGCAGGAGGACATGCTGGATAGCCTGATCCATGAGAAAGAGTTCCTGCTGGGCCGCTCCTCACGCCGCTGCTCCGACGTGGTGGATAAGAAAAGTGGCATGATCTGATCTTCTCCACAGCTTCTCTTAATCCTCCACTGCAGTAGAACAGATGCTTCACGACTGAACACACGATGATTGAGATGAGACGCGAAATACATTCACATACACTGAATTGTGTAATCCTAAGATTACCATAGCATTGAGATTACCACAGCTTTTTACTTCATAGTATGCCAATTAAAGGACTAAAAAACTGACTGCAATCTATGGTAAAGCTGTAGTAACTCTATAGTATTACTGAATTATTGTGAACCCTGGTTATGGAACATTAGGTAAAAATACTGCTCTCTTTAGATGTACTTCCAGCTAATTGTTGAGTTAGTTGTACTTTTACTCTAGCTTGTATAACCCTGGAAATGTGGGTTCAAAGTCAGTATACTCCGCTATTAAGCTTGAATTCTGAAACACATTTCCCTCTTAAAGTCCTAATAAATAAGTCTGAGCTACTAATTAGAAACAGTATTTCACTTAGTGTTTTCAGTATACAGTATTTAAGCGAATATAATTTCAAGTAATTTTCTCGGGTTCTGTTCTTACCTCTCTGCTATTATCTGTGTGTATGCATATATGATATAATCATTCATGTACAGTTACGTATGTGAGGACAAAAAATATGCTCTGTACAACTGTATAAATCGCTCAGCATACATACAGTAAGTCAACGAATGCACTAAAATGAGTTTTTCCAAACAAAAGACCTTGAGCTTCATAAAAAATGATGCATCAGTAAAATGTGATGCTCACCTGCTTTTTCAGATGGAAAAAGTTTCAAAGTATACAGCTGCACAGTGCATAGTGTCTCTCTTTTTTTTTCATGTGGTATGAAAGACAGTACTTGCCACCTTAGTAATTGCTGCATGCTGCAATAAACTGTGGTGTGTGTGTGTGCGTTTTCAGTATGAACTATTTAAAACAGCCAAATACCTATTTTAAACTTCGAAACCCTACTAGAATATTTTTAATTCCATGTGTTTATTGAATTAGTAAACGCACGATTATTGATTTGCGTGTATGTTTGCAACACGACCATATAAACACTTGTCATCTCTATCCTGTATAAAATACAGTCCATAAATGATAGCGTCTCCTTTTTTCTATTTATGATCATAGTTTGTGGTGAATTAATCTTTGTGTTTTCAAGCCATCCTAATATGAGTTTTTTACCTATCCACAAAATGTGTGTCTACCTGTGTGCTACAGATCATCACTTGCCAAAACAGTGCAATTTGCAGCCCTTACATTAGGTAAAAGCGTATTTGTAAAATGATGTAAACTGGTGTTTAGAAGTCATTTATAATGATATAATAATTATTCATTGGTTTCATTGATTATTAATTAGTTCCCCAGTGCCATTAATTGAAATCTTTTGCTGTTATAAACTGAATTAAACAAAATGATAAAAAAAATTACTAAAATATCCTAATTTCCCTAAGCACTAAGTTATTGTAAACGTGTCTGTATTTTAATAACATTCAGTCATAAAAGAACATTCAGTCCTGTTCTATACACCTAAACCCTGTTACTATCAGTCCTGTTCTATATACCTAAACCCTGTTACTATCAGTCCTGTTCTATACACCTAAACCCTGTTACTATCAGTCCTGTTCTATATACCTAAACCCCGTTACTATCAGTCCTGTTCTATATACCTAAACCCTGTTACTATCAGTCCTGTTCTATATACCTAAACCCTGTTACTATCAGTCCTGTTCTATATACCTAAACCCTGTTACTAATTTTCCTCAAACCAAAAGACAAAAAAATAGCAGAACCCAGAGCATCATGTTGCCTCTTGCCTTCCTCCCACAGTGCATCCATCTCTTCCCCAGGTCAGCAATGCACATGCACCTGACTGTGCACATAATAGCTAGCCTTGGCTTCCCACACGCCCAGTGAGCCTGCTGCTGGTTCCTGGGGTGTCCCTCCTTGGACCGCTTTTGGTAGGTTAACTACTGCATACTGGGAACACCCCCCAGGACCTGCCATTTTAGAGATGCCAGAGACCCAGCGGTCTAGCCAACACACTTTGGCCCTTGTCAAAGTCGCTCAGATCCTTACGCTTGCCAATTTTCCAACACATCAACTTTACGGCCTGACTGGTCATTTGGTGCCTAATATATGCTAGAATAATCCTCTGTCAGGTTGTTGATATGCTACTGCAACAACACCAAGAAAAGTGCCAGCACTCTTGAGTTTCTCTGGTTTGCAGTGACCTTTATTCAATGACTTTCACTGATGATGTATTACAACATAATATAAACTGACCAAAGAAAAGGAGAGAATCTTTAAAAAGGCACTACTATCGAAAGTGTCCACATACAGTATTTCTTATGAAATGTGGGGGAAAAAAAAAAAACAAACCACCAAAGTATAACAAACTTGGAACATAATGAGAATATGTGCTGTGTTTGACGAGATATTATTGCTTTATAGGTTTGTATGTTCAGAGACCACCACAGCCGGTTCAGTTTAATATGAACACTGCTTCATATTGCTTTATAAGTACAAGCCATTTTGAAGATTTTTCCCTTTTATCCTAGTTTTGCCATAAAACAGTTCACATTGTATTGTATTGTACAGCAGGCTTTATATTGTGCTAGGCAATGGGCAATCGTGTTTTATATAGTTCAAGCTATACACATAATGTTAAACATTATGTATAAGCATATACTCAATACAGTTGTTCTTATATACAAACGTTATATGTGATTTTAACAGACATGTACTTTCAAGCAAATGTCTCACAGTGCTTTGATTTGCTGTTTGTAACAGTATCGGTTTGTGTGCGCCTCCTGCATTACATCCTAATGTAACTAAAGGGTCTTAATATTTGATGTGTATAGCCCCAGCAACACACACATCACAGTGAGAATGCTATAATTATCCAAATATACAGTAAATGGAGCTTAGACGATTTCCAGTGGGGGTTCATTTTGTTTGGAGTAACTTTTAAAGAGCATCTAAAATATATTTTTTCATTACATGTAACCTGGGGATATAGGATTTAAACTGACCAACAATGTTAATTGGGCTGATAATTAACTTAAAGTATTTGGGGTTAATTAGCATGTTGGCACCAAATTCCATTCCTTGTTAATATTGTGTTGAACGAACTACTCGTTTAACATTTTTCTGTGTAAGTGTAATTTTTTCAAAATAACCTGCGAAAAGGCCCCTTGAAAGGGATACGTCTACTGTTTGTTTGTGATATCACAAGAGACTTCTGTGAATATCACTAGAGCCTTATCTGAACAGCTTATCCTTAACCAGGGTTGTGCTGGAGCCTGTCTCTGGGGTCACAGGGCGAAATGCAGAGGAACACCCTGGGGAAGTTGCCGATATGTTGCAGGGCAGATACGCAGCGCATTTACACCTAGAGGCAATTTAGCATCTCCAAATCACTGGACATGCATGTCTAGCTCAGGAACAAACCACTGGTGCAAATGTATATTTATAGTACATAAAATTCCCTTCTCAGTTCATTTGCTTGCTTCAAGAGTAATAATCACAGAAAGGGAATGTATTATTATTACTTTTACTTTTGCTGGTACTGAACACCTGTTTAGTTGTATTAACAGTTAAAGTAATGTGTAAGTGAAGTCGATGTCCTTGGCTTGAAACATTTGAAAACATGTGTCCTCTCCAAAATAACATAAAACAAAAGTATATCTTGAAAAAGCGCTCACCGCTGATGTCGACAAAGAGAGATCAAAGATTAAATACTGAATTTAAGAACAGTAAAAAAAAAACCAAAACAACTAAATTATATTAACTATAGAAAATGGATAGCTAGAAAAAACATATAAAAATAGTAAAACAAGTAAACATATCATAGTTACACTAATGCCAAGTTGGTGCAGCTGGTTCTTATAAAAGTCAACTCAGCTGACATGAATATAGAAAGAATCTTTTTTTGATCCAGATTTTAATAAACTAAAAATGGCTTTGCCCTTTTCCCATGTAGACTACGTCTGGCATTGCATAAAATAAAATATGGCCAACTTTATTACGAAACAGTTTTGTTTCTCTTTTGAGTGAATGCAAAACATGGAAACATTTGTGCTTAACGTTGAATCATAGTCCTTCTTCTGAAATAGTGAGTTTAGGTATGTAGATAGAGCTATTGTGCCATTCCATTTCATATTCATGATTACAAGTACATTCAAATATATTATGCGCTATAACATGGCTTACTTATGTGACAGTCACTAATTTTTTCTATTTACATGTGAAACTATGCAGTACTCAAAGCATATTGCAGTATTCAAAGCATATTGGATTAATAGTAAAATAAATAGAATTGTTTTGCATTGCACATAGACAATCACAAACTGGATAGTCAATGAAAAACTAGCACATGGTGATTGAGTAACTGAGATGTGTAGAGCAATTCATAAAGTGGGCGTGAAATTCAACATGAAATATTGATTTTAGTCTAAAGTATACTTTGTACATACTGCACATATATAGTGATCGGGGATTCCCAGGCAAGGACTCTTTGGATAAGGGGCAACAAGCAGCATTAGAAACATGAAATGTGGTTTGACTGCTGGAAGAAGAACGTATTGATAGCCATAACAGATTGGAGATGTATATGCGTCTCAGTAAAAACGAGGGTATGGCATCAACTGAGCCATCATAAAGGGCATAAGACCACCATGTTTAGATGGTGTGCAAAAGTTCATGGCCTTTGATAATCTAGAGTGGGTGACGAACGTCTTTTCAGAACATTATCTGAGGCCACATAAATTGCGCCTCATTTCCAAGTGCTCAACTATTCACCAAAACCCAGGCGGCATCAAGTTCTCTGAAGTCCCCACAGCTCTCCGCTCTTCCCACCTTCTCCACCAGCGGGCGTTCCCTCCTGGGAGCATGGGTGGAGAACACTGTTGCCCCCGGTGGTTAGGCATGGTCACTGCATGGTGAGCCAGATCCAGCAGCCCCACAGGATTTGCTTGAGCTGCAGCAGGTAGACGGCCAGCGCTGCCTGCAGGTCCTCACAGGTGCGGTGGGGCCGCCGGCGGTCAGTGCAATACAGGGCCAAGCCCAGCGCTGAAAGCAGCAGGAACAGGCAGGTCAACAGGGCCAGGTGGGGCCGGCTCTGGGAGGAGTCGTATGCTGCACGTCGCAAACGACAAAGGACAAAGAGATCAAGAGAAAGTAGTGAACGTCCTGGAATACATAGTTTGAATAAAGACAAGACTGGACAGACAATCTGACTATGTTTTTTATCCAATCTGGATGTTTTCATCCAATACAAGTGACAAAATTCAGTCTGCAGGCATACTTTGAAGGATAACACGGAATTATAAGCAATATGATACACTCCATTCCTTCTTGTAATGCTGATCACAATGGAAAAACATGTTTTAAAACGGAACACATTTTCTGAAGCCAGGACTAAACGAAAGCGAAAGCAGGCAGCTCATGGTTAGGGGTGGACAATATGGCAAACATATAACAGACTATGAGATATTTTCACAATACACAATATGGATCATGATATTTAGTTTTTGTTTGGTAAATTGAAACACAAAAAAGAACAAGCAGTGCCAGGTAAAAAAAAAAACATGAATTTTGTGATTTTTATTCACAGATTCATGATTTGCACTAGGGCTGCACGATATAGCGCAAATTTACCGTCATCGCGATATCAACATGCACGATATGCATATCGCGAAAGACTGACTGAACTGCGATAAATGGTGTTTTTCCAAAGCTCTTCATATCAACATATTTAGCCAATCAGGTGGAGTCTTACTGCCTTATGCCCGCCCCCTAGTAGATGCGAGTGCTAAGCACATGGAGAGCAGAGCTGTAATACTCGGATCCTTTTTAGGATCCGGCTCCCTCTGAGTACCTCACTAAACTGATCCGGGTGTGTGAGTCACTTGAGTCAGTATTGGAAGTTAACTGGCGGATTCACTGACTCGGCCTATGTGCTTCAGGAGTGCTACCCGCTCTCTGAGCGATTCAGATTCACCTGCAGGGCTATTTTCGGCTCTGACTGACACAAGGAGTCCACTAGCAGCTTGTTTCCACCGCCGCGGTGCCAGTGCTGGTGCCCAATCTAGGACCTTGGTCTCTGGTGTCGCAGTGGCCGGGTTAGAGAGAGGCGGCCAGACAGGCTGTAGTTAGCTTAGCCACTAACTGCCCCTCGGAGCCCTAATGGCTCAGCTTTCAACCGCTGTATTAAACTATCATTAACAATGCAATTACTAATAAACTGTCATAAT
>JBBIGA010000001.1:33595813-33635578 GCA_037576975.1 Alestes dentex | reverse complement strand
GAGGGAGAGAGAGAGAGAGAGAGAGAGAGAGAGAGAGAGAGAGAGAGAGAAGGAGAGAGGGAGTGGGAGAGACAGAGAGAGAGATAGAGAGAGAGAGAGAGAGAGAGAGAGAGAGAGAGAGAGAGAGAGAGCGGCAGAGCCACAGCCCATCAGCACAATACCTTTCCTCATAATTGCATTCCTCCTCCTGAGGTCACCTGAGGCCATAAGAATGGGCATTACAGGAGAAATCTCAAACACCATTACTGCGGCTGGATAGAATAACTTTCCACTGTGACTGCACATGAACACTGGAAACCATGCTGTGAGGCCCACATCTACCAGCGTATTGGAAGGGCAAAGGGTGGAAATGTAGCTTTCACTCAGACCGGGGCTGTAATAGTGCAGAGAGAAGCGCAGATTCTGCCTTAAGCCCCTTGTGAACTGAACAACTTACATGTGAAAATAACTGGTTCACCTGCTTTCTATCTATCTGTCTCTCTATGTTTCTATCTTTTTGTCTGTCTGTCTGTCTGTCTATTAGTCCAGCATAAAATGTAGGTTACTTAATGGTTATTGGCATGCTATAACTTATCCATCCATTCATCTGTTCATCCATCTATCTGTCCATCCATCCATCCATTCATCCATCCATCCATTCATCCATCTATGTCTTGGTATAAGAACCGTAATAACCGTAATAACTGTAAATGAGTCATGGTATAAGAACTGTAATAACTGTAAATGATTCTTACATGGCATCATTCCAAAAAACATTCTTTAGCAGATGCATTTCTAAGAGTGCGTATGTGATGATGCATGTTAATAAACATTAACTATTATGTTAACCGTAATTGAATTCATAATGTAGTCCCTGAGGCCTTTAGTGTTTAGGAGAAATCCAGATTATTTCTTTGCTTTTTTCATCACGCTTCATTCATCGGGCCTGAAGAGGGCAGACGAGTCCTCAGCTGAAGGCACAGATTCAGCTTTCCTGAGGGCATATTGCAGTTTCATGCTCATTCATACAGTTTAGCTCATACATTGTGTAAAACTACAGCTAGCAGTGGAATAAGAGGCCAGTGGGTGGGAGATTAGCTCCAGTAACATACTGATAATGAATTGCTGATCACTTTAAAATGCTGTCTCTTTAGCACAGGTTGTGGTTGCAATAAAATGCAGGAATCAGAGCCAGCAAATTCCTGCTGTTCCGCTATGCAAGATATCATTTTGTTCTGCTGTTAATTAGAGTGTGGAATGAATGGGTTTTTCTGCGCGAGTTTGTTTTCTGGTATTATAGGCTATGCACTCTTTATGCCCAATCTATTTGCTACACAGCATGTGCATCCCAATGAGCTCCAGCCTTATCAGGGCAATTTAGCCCACCTGTAAAACTGCGACAATAGCATAAGTATACTCCGAAGGCAGCAATGACCAACCTGAATGGCACTGTATATCAAAATGGCATATGGCATAAAAGGTCTGCATTCATCCATGGACCAGCTAACGGTGCAGCTGCATAAAAAGTGACCCAGCAAACACTTTCAGTGAAAGGCAGCCTTATCTTTATGATAGAGCCGGCTGCTGTTATGATGGGGGATCATGGGGCATTGTATGTAAGTCAGTGCTATTCTGACCAGCCTCATTGTTTTCCTCATAGGATTGATAACTTTTCCACAATGTACTTTCTCATTGAACAATGGGCAAGGAAGTTAAGTGGCTAACCATTTAAAAGGAATGGTTTGTCTCAGTGTGATCATATCAGAGCCTACTGCCCAGCCATTGAAAAGAGATCCATCATAAACACAGAAGAGCCACAACTGGTCAAAAGGGGTTTGCTATAATTGCTGGGTATGTCACACTTTTGCTCTGATTGAGGACTGTGGGTTATGAAATAAACTATGATCAAAGGGCTCCTATTTACTAAGGCTTTCCATTTACAAAGATTTTCCACTGTTCGCGGACAATATATCTCACAGAGTAGCTCTTTGTATTGATTATATGCCGTTTCCTCACATTTACTGTGTGGACATAACACTCTCCAATCCAATCCAGTGAATGAGGCAGTGTTTCGACTCCCTCATTGGTGCACATGTCATGAATACCAATACATACGTTCAAAAGCCCTTCTTGCACTAGTCCTTGAAATATACCTTGGCTTGTTATCTGAGAAATGGAATTCATTCAGTCTGAAAACACTGCTCTCATGTCTGCCCGAGGATCATGTCTTGAAAACGTTCCCATCGGACCATAGCGACAGAGCTAGTGCATGAATTGTGTTCCTTGAACTCAAAGAGCATCTGAAACTGCAATGCTGGGAGTGATTAGCTTTTGTTTTGGGAAACGGTGTTTGAAAAGGCAGTAAAGACATAAATTCTTTCAGTCTGAGATGCAGTTTGATTACTATTGTAGAGAAACACAAGTTTCTGTCAAAGATAGAGGGACAGACAAACAGAATCGGTACAGACACACTCACACACAGAAAACTGTCGCTGTACCATCACAAAATCATGTTTGAAACAGGCACCCAAATTTAGTTATACACAATTACACTAGCCAGGGACCCCCAGTCACACCATACCACCAACACTGGCAGCGGGGTGGCGGGGGTGGGGGGGTGAAAGGCTAGCATGTGCTTTCTCTGAGCTACCTCAAGCCAGTGGTCACATCTTTAATCAAACTGACACTAACATAATGTCACTGGGAAGCTGAGTGTGCTTGGAGGTGAACACATACCATCACCTGTGTTATTTCAGCTAACAGGCACCTGGGCTGTCTGGCATCACACTGGGTGATGAGAGGACTATCCTGCCCACCCAGGGGAAGCAAGAGTTATGCTCTTTTAGACTCCCGGCCACAAATGATCTCACCAACGATATTTGAGAGCCCCCCGATTTGTAACTTTATAAGAGGAGGACACATGTAATGGACCTATATACTGCCATATATCATGGAAAATTTTTTTAAAAAGAGTTGCATGACATGTGGCTGAAGTAAATTATGTAAAATATGTAAAACTTACCTTTTGTCCAGTACAAGGGATCCATAAACAGAAACTAAAGAGCCTTTCATTTAATGGGTGAAAGGGTCTTTAGTTTCTGTGAAAGATTATCAGAGCAAAGAAATATGATAAAGTTCATTTACGCAGGACAATCCTCAGGAAATTACCTAGAGGTCTTGTGGGATTACTACCAGCAAAGACGAATGTTTCTGTGAAAGTTTTTTTTATTGGTTATTATTATTATTATTTTAATTTTGCTAGTAAAAACATCACAGGAGTGTTTCATACATTATTCCAGAGAGAAGCAGCAGAAATGTACCCCGTGGGTGTGCTTGGTTGCTTCTGTGCAAAAGTGAGTCTGCGTGGCTATAAAAGCTGAGCATGCTCTTTTGGTTGAGATTTCAGTTTTCACAAGAGAAAAAAAGTCAGTACTTTGGCTATTCATGCTGAGACTGTCACCTGTTCAGTGGGATTTTAGTCCTAAACATTACATTTTGATGCAATAATGACCTGTTTTGAAAGGGTTGTGATTGTGATGCCATAAAAAAACAGTACTCTGGTGTATATCCACCAACGCCACATATGATGTTTCAGACAGACTGCTTTTGGAATGGCACACTATTCAGGGCCAGTCGAAATAGAGGTTGTCTGCATATTTCAGTGCTACAGCTCAGAAACAAAACAACTTAAATGATAAATAAAAAGCAAGAAAAATGTTGGCCATTGCCCCTGTAGCTTAAATGTAATTAGATTTTATTTTAAGTCATCTTGGAGCATTTCTATGAAATGTACACAAAGTAAAGGGCAGCTGGTGGCTTCAAATTTAATAAAGATGGGAAAAAAATGTCATGACCGTGACTATACTGCAAACAGTAAGGGAGGGAAGATGAGAGAAGGATTGAGAGGTGCCATTCTTAGGATAAATGTTGGAGAGCTTTGAGAAAGACACCTTTTCATAGGTTATAATAGCCCACACACCTCCATGCAATTACCTCTGATGCTGAAGTGCCACAATATCTCAGTGTCTCTGAGAAGTGGATGAGATGGCTTTGTCGCAACACACTGTCTTTTCTTTCACCTCCTCTATCCCATCAGCCTGATAGACTGCACCGCAGGACACGGGCGTAGAAGCAACAGAGACATCACGGTTATCACAGGCCTTTCTCACGCACACTGTGACAAGCAGATAATAACCCATAACATAAAAAAGCTCCACTCCCTCCCAAAGCCATCCTTCAGTTTAACAGCCCTAAACCCCAGTCACAAAACAAATGAGGTTGAAAGAAAGGAGAAAGACCCCATTATGGGACAGAGGGCCATTTTGGGGTGGTAGAACTGGTGGAGGATAGGAGGTGGGGGCCTGGGGAGGGGGGTAGAATAGTGATAGGCTAGACTTTATGGATGCTGCACCCCCCTGTTGTGCTGACTGGGCGCTTATTGTCTCAGTGCAACAACCGGGCTCCTCTTGTGGTGGATTATTTGCAGACATAATACTGTCACATTGCAGCCATCCTGCCATGAGCTGTGTGTAATAAAATGTACATTTTCGGCAGATTTTCACATTGTTGAAGTGTGATTTACTGGTTTTAAATCATGAGTAATACATACTCTACGTCTGCTGGAGGAAAAGTGTAATTATTTAGCTTGTAGCTTGCAGGGAGAGCGGCATAGGCTGATATCCTGTCACAAGCCGGCCCTCAGTGTTCAATTTTGCTTTGCAGCATTCAATAAAAATTTAATTCAAGGCTATCATAAGGAAAAGCTGGAAATCAATGCCATATGAACTGATTAAACTGTGTGTCTGAGTGGGAGAGGGAAATAAAGATGAGAAAGGTGTATGTGTGTGTGTGTGTGTGTGTGTGTGTGTGTTTGGTGATGGGCAGAAGGGTGATAGCAGTAGACTGTAATGTGATTACAGCTGTCTGCAGCCCCGTGAACGGGAGCCATGCTGATCAGATTAGGAAAAGGACACTAGGCAAACTTTTCAAAAAGCAGTGACTTCATCTCTCCGCAGGGAGAGTTATTCTTCCTCAAGCTCAATGCGATCAAACCCAGAAACATGACACAGTGATCTAGCCTCTCGCTCACTCTCTACTTTATGGCTTCCTTTCCCATTTAATAGTGCACCGCACTCTACACCCCACCCATAGATGTAATGCACAGTACTGTGAGTGAATATGGTTATGGAGCTGTCTATAAGTTCGTCACAGGCCAGGAATGTGGAGCAAAGTCATAGAAGCTTTTCATGGATAGTTCTTTAAATGTCCATTTTTGGGAAATGTGAGATGTGGGGAACCGCCATGTTTTGTAATGGTTCTGTACTACTTTTGTATAATAAATGGAAGGCCGGTCTTAGGGGCTACCATGTGACTGTGTGGTGTGAATGAAATACGCAGCATCACAATCTGGTAATCATGATCACAATACTGAACGTTAGGTTACTAATAGCAGCAATATAAAAATGAGCACTTTTATTGTGTGCTCTAAGTATCTGGCTCTGGGTGAGTATCTCTAAGTGTTTGGTCAGTTAAGACCTGATTCAACAAACTTAACAATTTTCTTTAATGTAATGCATTACAAATATTGTAACAAATATTAATGTAAATTCAGCTACACTTCCATATAAAATATAACTGTACAGTTTTTATGGTACTGTCGAGAGGACACAAAGAAAGCGCATCTTGGGATGGTGAAATACTGATGTATACTGTGTGAGGTTTGAAAGTAGCCTATCTGAGAATGTTATTCATTTCTCCTTGCTGCTGATTGGCTGTTGCCCTGTGACGCATCTCTGGCAGATGCAGTCCAGCATCAACAATTTCCTCGTGTGTTTCTCTGAGTGTTCTCTTGTTTTTCGTTTTGTTCTTCTTAAAGTCCTGTATATTTATTACTGTAAATTAAATTAATTTAGTAATTCATTTATTGGTATTTTACATTCTAGCACTGCAGGAGACAGCAGTTCAGTGTACACAGTGCAATACGGATACGGGTTTACCAATTATTTAAGTACAATGTATTAAGCTGAGTATAAAATGAAATTAAAGTGTTTTGGGGGCACACTATAAAAATAGGTATTTTTAGGCATTCTTTTTTCACTATTCGCAGGTACTCTTGGAACGTAACCCCCACGAATGCCGGGGGTTTACTGTACAGCATATACAGCTAATTCATCTATACTATAGTTAGAGCCAATTCAAGTAAACATAGCTAGTTAAAGTAAACATAGCACAGTACAGCACACAGTGTGAACATTTGTTATCTGTATTTAACCCATTTACCCGAGTGAGGCAGCAAGCAGCCAGCAACATAGTGCTCTGGGAGCAGTGTGTGGGAATGGTACCTTGCTCAAGGGTACCTCGGTGGTGCCACTAGCAGTCCTGGGGTTCAAACTCACAACCTTCCAATTGTGGGCAACTCTCTAACCAACAGGCCACCAGCTGTCCCAGCTCAAATCTTGCTGGTTACTTATTTTACTTTGTCTTCCTCTTTACACACATAAGCTTCATCAGATGTTCATGTTCATCAGACATGATGTGATTATTAAAATACCCTCCTTAAAAACCATTACTAAAATATGTTAAACCCTTCATTATTCCCTCTATAAGAGTAGTCTTACTGTAAAGTGGGACCAGATGGATAGCAAGTCTAGAGAATGCTGTGAAATGCACTGCAACATTCATTCAATAAGCCAGCAGTCCCTTGACCGCCATGCTGTGAATAAAATCGATGAACCTAAGGGAGCAGACTTCTGAGACTCATCTTTAACTTAATAAAGTGAATCAATTTCCCTTTCCTGCTTTTCCCTTTCCTGTTATTTTCTCACTTTCAGCTTGTGTGTGTTTGGAGCTCCTAGCTGGGTGACAAATTGCTGATGTCAAGTCGACAAAAATTTCTTTACTCTTCAGAAATTCCCAGGTATCTCATACTTGCATCTGAAAATGAACAGACAATGACAATGAATAGTTATGAATGAATAAGCCATAACATCAGTAAACAACGTGGTTTTGCCCTTCCTCTTCGGAGTCCTCCATAAAAGTTCTTGCAAATGATCTTGCACTGTCATAGCTTGTAATCGACTGACAGAGAAAAGATAAGGTTTCCTAAGATGGCGCCATGTCTGCTATAAACCATTGCAGCTCTCCAATCTCTCCGTCCCTCCAGCCAACTCCATTTCTCCGCCCCTCTGTCTCTACGTCTTAGTCCATTAATGCCGAGTCACTCTCCACTAATCCAGTGGCTGCATGGCTGGCAGATAGAGCTGATTAGAGAACAGAGGAAAGGTTAATTGAAAGGCAGCGAAGTAATGATACCATGTCCAAGCACAGCAAAGAGAATGACAATAGTGCCCCCCTCCCATTGGGACGTTGTAATGAGTGACATTAAAAATAATTATGAAAGACACAAGTAGTCCCTGAATAAACGAATCGTTAGTTCACCCTTTTCTCTAAGGGGCCCAGCAGTCTTCATTTATGATCATTAGAATAATAGTCAGCTGCGTCAGTCCGCTGTAACTGTGTAGAAACGAATGAATGTGGCAAGCACCGAGGAGGTGCCCAGAACTGCCAGACTAAGTTACGGTGACAAATCAGCACAGTCAGCCATTGTAATGTTAAACTATTCTAATGCATTTATTTATACACCGATGGTCCATAAGATTAAATCCACCTGCCTAATATTGTTTAGATCCCCATTGTGCCACTAAAACAGCTCTGTCCCACTGAAGCATGGACTCCACAAGATTTCTGAAGGTATTCAACAGTATCCGGCCCCTGCAGATCCTTTAAGTCCTCAATAAGAATCTGTGGGATGTGCTGCTGCCTGTTGAGAAACTGACTCATGTAGGGTTACTCATGTGGTGTTATTGTTGGACCCTTTGACTTGGTTGTTATTGTGACATAGTCGCTAATCTAGCAGATCTGTGGAAATACCCATTGACCCGCAGTGCTTAGGTCAAAAAATGTGGTACACTATATGGAGAAAACCATTGGGACACACTTGTTTTTCAGGGTTTGGGCTAGGCCCCTTAGTTCCAGTGAAGGGTGATTGTAATGCTGCAGCAGACCAAGACATTTTGGTCAACGCCATGCTTCCAACTTTGTGGACCCAGTTTGGGGAAGAACCTTTTCTATTCCAGCATGACTGTGCCGCAGTGCACAAAGCGAGCTCCATAAAGACATGGCTGGATGAGTTCGGTGTGGATGAACTTGACTGGCCGCACAGAGCCCTGACCTCAACCCCATCCAACACCTTTGAGATGAACTGGAAAGGAAACTGTGAGCCGGGCCTTATCATCCAACATCAGTGTCTGACCTCATAAATGCTCCTCCAGAATGAATGGGCACACATTCACACAGAAACTCTCCAATCTTGTGGAAAGCCTTCCAAGAGGAGTGAATTCCTGAATTCATCTTGAAAATAAATACATAAATAAAGATTAATCTAGATTTCAGGCAATCAGAAAATAATACAGTTATATATCATAAAATACAGTTTCTGTGAAATTCTAACTCAAAGTGATTGTTTTGTAATAAGCTGAACTTAAATTGAAGACAAGCTGACTGCCAAGCTGAATGCTTTTGTAAAGCTGAACAATGACACTGAAATTATTCTCTGTCACACAGGAACATCCTTTATTATAAAGTCACCATTTGAAGCATTAAAAAATTCATTTGCGTTGCTCATTCCATTCTCTCCGTGCTGCAGGACTCCAATAATTGGAGAAAAAGAATGAGACATGGGGAATTAAGGTCTAATATTGATTTAAGGAGCAAGGCAGGGGCAGGAACATGAAAACAATCTGGATAAGATTGGCATTGGCTGTGAGATCACTCCCTGAATTCATTACCGAATTTACTCTGATAAAAAGATTCTGCTAACTGGCAGAAATCACGGCAGGGGTCCAGTCACAAGACACGGACAAGCCATGCACAGCTCTCATACAGGCAAAATATGAAGAAGTTAAAAACAGGAGCAAGACATGAACAAGAGAAAACAAGAGTATTCATTGTTCTTCTTATAAAAAATTATCATTAGAAGCATGATTAATTGGGGATTGACTCTTACATGTATTTGTCCGTTTATTTATTTATTAAAGATAATGCCTTCTAATTATTTGGGTACTGCTGAAAGGGAGGGACGGCGTATTGTATTTTCCATCTTTCCCTGGAAGAGTCATGAATCCTTTCCTCTTCATTTTATAATGCAAACCTCATTATTGAGATTTAATGGTCTTGATGGATCTCAGTGACCATAAACTAACCGCTAAATGTAAATTGCATTTCAATTGCGTCATAAATCAGGAATTTAATTTAAAAGTTCATAAACCCTTCCACTTGTTGAACTGGGACTCCCCCTGTGTTAGGCCACGTAACACTATCTGTAGAACAAATTAGGTTTGCGGTGGTAAATTCCAATTTTTTTTTTCCAAAACATTAAAGTTAAAACTAGTCCTTAATGAAATCCACCCGCCAGTGAAATCATTATTAATCAAACAGATAAGTAAAGATTCTTATAGTGTATTCTTTCAGGGTATGTAAGTGTATGATTTTTTGGATTTTAGTAACTGGTGGAACTGTAAATCAACAGGATCTTGGCTTTGTAAGACAATACATTGAAGCTTTGGACTAAGAATGGTCCCCAGTGCCTTCTGAGCAATGCAAACTTCATGATGTCTCTCCTGGAAGTGTTAGTTAAGGTTACATATTCATCTGAAACCGAGCTTGTATTTATGAAGCCACCTCATGTTTCATCTAGGGTAGCTTTATAAACATACCTCAGTAAATGTATTAGACATGCATCAGTCAGGCTGGTTTTGGTGAGATGGAGGAAAGCCTCTGTCCAGGATTCCCTGGGGAGAGGTGATGAAGACTGGGTAACTAGAGAAGCCCCCCCCCACCCTTCCAGCAGCTGGCCAACACCACTGCACCCTGTAACATAATTAAATTGTGGATTGTAAATCAGTATGTAACCAGTGATCAAACAGGCTTGGTTTCTCTCCCCCCAAGTCCCTCCTGAATAGCAATAAATCTGCAAATGAAATAGAGTCTGAACACAATAAAGCCCGAGCAACTGGAGATGATAAGGAGCGGTAATGTGACCAGTAAGTGAAACCAGTGTGGTCAAACTAGGCCAAAGTATACAAACCACTAATGCTTCACCGGATGCTCACTACTTGAATTTCTTGCATGTTTCAGACCCTAGTCAATCATCCGTGTTCTAAATGCAGAAAAGACATGTCTCTGTTGAAGGGGCCACATCAGAGGAAACTCATTTTTCCTCATTTTCTAAAAACAAAACTTTGATGTAGTATGTAAACATAGTTAAAAAAAACATCTGTCCATGTAAGATGCAAAGCTGCAAAAACATCATATTTGAATGTTTTTGTTATGGCATGAAAACCAAAGCTCTTACATATATCCTATTCTGCTCACAGCAGTTTAGGTCTTCCGTACTTCAAGTGGGCGTGTTAGGGAAGAGAAAATAGAAGTACTCAGGAATAAGAGTTGAGAACCTCAGTTAAATGCAAGGAACTCTTGAAATGTGCATGTAAAAATTAAGTAATGTTTTCGGTACAAAGAGAAAAGTGTGGTATAGGCCCCTCATAGCGGAAAATGCATTTATTCAACAGATTTGACTGGATTGTAAAAAGGGAATGTTCTGAAAGCCAAACCCGGACAGTCTGCAAAAGCCTGTTGGGCGGTGTTGGCATCTGTTTTGCCTTAAAGTCGATGAATAAATAAATAAATAAATAAATAAACAAACAAATATCTAAACAAATAAACAAACCAACCCAAAAATTTTTTGCAATTTATTATTGGGGATTTTCTGTACTTTCTCAAACATTTTTCATTTTGGCCTGAAGCTTGCTTACATTTTTTTTTTTGTTTAACTTTCAGCAACCAAACCTTTTAGCATCCTTGTTCATCCAGGAATGAAGGTGAAGACATGTGTTTTTGCTCAGTGATTGATGGGGGTGGTACAAAGTGATGCAGTCAATTGACAGAAGGTGTTTAGGGGTGTACAAAAGTCACTACACTTTAATGAAAAAATACAGGGATTTTCTCTTTTGACTGACAAAGTGTATTTAATGGGATTAACGATATTAACTCAAAAATAGTACGACTTGTCATGTATCATGACTTTTCTGTGAATCACTGTTTGCAGAAAAGGGAAGAAGAAGCCACTCAGCCACATTCAGGTTGTTCTTGCTGTCAGTATGGCACCGTCACGGCAATATGTGTCTCAAATGATTATCCCCCTAGTTTGGCACCAAGAAGACTGACAAGACTAATAAGACAAACACTGTATAATCAATAGTGCATATGTGACTAATATCATATCCATTCCATTCTGGAGCTGCTGTGCATTCAGGGCATGATTAGACAGTGAAGGCAATAATGCAGCCAGTGGGGAATTTATTAACGCCGGAGAAAAATCAGATTTTGTGAAAGGTGCCAGATACGTGAAAAGGCAGTATTGATTCATTTGAAAAAACTGAATTGAAAGAGATGAAAAGAAATGATGAGTGTCCTTCCTCGGTCAGTCTCGAACCTAACAACCGTGATCCTGCCCAGCAACCATCCCTTAATACATAATTACATCTCATGTGTCATCACCCCAGAAACAGCCCATAAATCAGCTTTTATTCACTCCGCAGTCCACGGTGTCCACTGGCTTCTGGGCTCCTAAGCTCTGAGCCATAGCAGAGTCACAGATTCAAGGACAATAAGCCCTGAGGTCAGGCTCCATGAACGGCTGAGCACCACATCGCTAAGTTATGAAGCACAATAGGCTTCTCCCCTTAACCCCTCGGGGTGTGCGGAGCGGCTGTAATCTGTGAGCAGGAGTTCTACTGTGGAATGCAGAAGATTACAAAGCTGTGAGGATCCATGGTGGAGCTCTGAGGTGAGATGATTTATCAGAGCAGGTTTTCTGGAGCAATATCTCCAGGTAAATTGATCGCTCAAGTGTCAGAATAGGGGGTCGTTCCATGGGCAGGAGGTCAAAGAGATTAAAGCTGAATAAAGGACTAAATTGAATCAAACAGGACTTCTGATTTCTTTAACTCTTCTGAAGCCTAAACACCTTATGATATTGAAATGTTCCTAAAACGGACTTCCACAGACTTTTCAAAAGTTCTGTTGTAAACATTGTTTTTCATATTGATGTAATGACTACGATGCAAATATTTACTTTTCAGTATGACCAGTGAACCTACACGGCTCCTGAATTTTAGATGTAAAGTTGAAAATGGTAAGACTGCTAAAAAAAAGGCTTCTTTGCTCTAAAAGCCCATATGTACCTCTCTACCTTGAATAACTTATTAAAAAAATATTTGCCTGTTATTTGTAACAATTTAATCTAATAACATATTAACATGTTTCAGACATCTGGCTCCTATCCTCACCACTCTCAGTCAGTAATTTTCTCTAGAACTGTTCATTTCACTTGTTAGTTCATTGTAATGACTTAATGAAAATGTGAAAAATTGGTATTCCCTTTAAAATACCAGTGAATAAGAGGGCTATAGAGACCCTGGAATGCTATTACACATCGGTGATAATGACTACTGATTACTGATAATGATTTCACTGTAATGATCTAACCTTTAAAAGCAAGAAAGAGAGAAAAAAGAACTAATAAAGGAATAAGGTGTACAGGTTTGGAAATACATCCTAATTAGTCTGCTGCGTGCAGAGTTTACTGTGTAAACTGTTTGAGAGTGAATCTATAAAAGCACAGAGAGGAATGACAGCTTGGAAGGAGCAGACAAAACTAAACACAGTCAGACAAAATAAAACATGATGGTCAGTGACTGAGGCTTGGGGCATGTTCAGCCAGAGCTTTTTAAAGCTTTTTTAGCTTTTGTTTCATCACTAAAATTTGAACCACTAACCAAAGCACTAAACACACTAACCACCTGCTGATCATTTTACAACATTTGTATTTTTCATGGAATTAGACTCTATAGACATGAAAACAAAGTTAGTTTTTTTTTAAAGCAAAGTCTTTTAAGCCTCTTGTGTTTGGCCTGGTAGAGTTGGGTGGATAGGCAGGTAAAGGGGAAAAATCCCTTCTCAGATCAATGGGGTTGTAAGTTGCCTGTTTAAATCACCTGAGCTTGTGTTCTTGAGTAAACATGTGCGAGGAGAGACAAAGGCTAAGAGATTTTATAGGCAGTGTTTTTCCGGACGAGGCCTCCATTCTAAACAATAATGACTTTTTAATGTGAAGCTGTGATTACATTGTCATGGTGAAATATGGGGGCCCTTGGACTGCTTGGAGACGATGGGGGCCCACACGTGAAATACTACAATGGCATAGATTACGCCACCGACCTAGGTGAAGCAATCTTCATAAATTCAAATCTAATCTTTGTGAACCCTGGCCGTGTCAAGCGGGGAGGCTGCTCTGCGTTGTTCTGAGCGCCGTGTTTGTGTGTGCCTGAGGGAGGTAGTGGTCAAATGCACTGGGGTTACTGCTGACCAAGCAAGCACTCAGTGCTACATACCTCAATGAAGATAAAGTGACTGAGCTGTCACTTACAGGCATAATTAAAGTGCCCGTCCATGCTGTGCATTTTTCTCATATTTTATTCCCCTCCGCCGCCCAATTGAGGTCCACTTATGATATTTGTGTGGATTTAAGTACCATTATTCATTCATTTTTCATTTTTGCATCAGTGTTTCCTAATCTCTCTTTATCCCTTATAGTTAAACAGGCTGTTTATGTTACTGTACCTTTAAAGATGGATATATGTAAATTACCTCCGTTCTTTTTGCCTGCCCTGTATTGTGCCTGATTTAATAAGCACACTCCAGGCTGAAACACTTCTTATAACATCGGTGTGAATGGGTCGGGCAAAACTGCTGTGGGCTCAATAGGCAGACAGTGGTTCTTGTGACATCACAAAAGGGGTGCATTCAAAATAGAATTTTTCGGGAGCCTGTATATGGACCTTATGAAAAATGAGAGAAAAAAAAATCATTTTCCAAGTTAGTACACATGCATCACAAAGATGACACCTAAACAAGAAAAATATGTATATAACCACACACACAGCGTAACAAGCTTGATAAACGTGTGTGTGTGTGTGTGTGTGTGTGTGTGTGTGTGTGTGTGTGTGAAGTAGGAAAGGGTGCGCGGAAAGAAAGTGAAAGATGGTCCGCAGCAGGTGGAAATCACAATAAAACATCCTTCCCTTCTTGATCTTATTTTGCCTCACTGGACCACACTGATAGCATCTAAAAGTCAACACTGGTGCGCTCCAGGATGTGTCTGTGCTAAAGCAGCTTTAAAGCCCTGTGAGAATCATATATCAGTGGTATGGACACCACTGGCTCTAGCCGTGTGTCACTGACCTCTATCACATGCTTGAACAGGAATAATCACTGTTTGATGGGCAAGAACTCCCCAGCACGCCACACATTTTTTATTCATGTCACATGCTTGTCCGCCAGCCTGTCTGATCTCTGTAAGCTCTGCGTGAGGGAGACGTGGCTTGTAGCCGAACTGTCATGACATTTTGCAGCATTTCCTCTAGTTCCGAGTGCGTTGCCGCAACTTAATGGGTTTCACCCTGAGTTCCATGTGCCAGGCAGGGATTTTTTAGTGTAAAGTTGTTTCACGCCTGCGTTACTTATTACACAAAATACGTAACAGGGCCGTTCAATTTTCCAGTTGGAGTTGGCATCAATTATACAGCTGGAGCTTAATGATGAGTTGTGATGCGTGGGCTTCTTGCTGCAGCTGGCTGCTGCAGATAATCAAATCGGAAATCAAACTCGCATGCCTTTTCTCCAGAGAAAATATACAGATCATACATTAACCTTTTCACCAGTAGATGCATCACATGTTAACCTTTGAGCAGCCGACAAGTCATTATGTATGCTTATTAAGTGAGACGAATAAGGAAAGGCAATAGCTTTATCATGCGAACCGAGCCTGTCTTGACTTTAGATCTGGGTGGGGAGTTACAACAATGAATAGATCCAAAGCTCTGAAAGCTATAAGAAGTCAGTCTCCTGAAATACAGGCAATCAAAAGAGGACGAGGTCATGTCGTATAAAGTAGTGAACCAGTGAGGAAAAATTTAGGTGACAATAAAGTGTCTCCTGGCAGGTGGCTGACATTTTTGACACAGTTTAGGCATGTAATAAGGCAATAGGTCACCGCCTTTGTGTCATTTTCGTTTAAGAACCGTATCGCTGCTGGAATTTTGTACACACTCTCTCTTTCTCTCACACACACACACAAACACACACATATATATGCTCACACACACTCTCTCTCACACACAGACACACAAACACACAGACACAGACGCATATCAGTTTTTCATTCTCGCACAAACATTATGAATTAATGAAATCCTTACTCACCCCCTGCCGCTGTAGAAACGGGTTAAACCACAAAACCCAGTGGGCCTACCATTAAAAAAGACTAAATCTGGCCAGCCTGACATTTAGTCTTAAATAGTAGTCAAAGCACTGAATTATTAGATTGAAATATGTCATGGATTATGGTTAAGAAGCAAGAGCTTTTAATGCGGTTTTAATTTTGATGCAAATACCTTCAGTAAACAAACAATTTGCTATAAAATGACCCACAAATGTTAGCACTCCCCAGAGTGATCCGTGGACACTAAATGACTTTCCAAGCCTGGTGAAAGTGGTTCTCTCATTAAAAAATCATGTTAGCTACACTATTTCTAATTAAATAGCAAATCACCACTGAGGCATTTTGACCGTGCCACAGTACGCAGGCAGGTTATGAAAAGACATTTAGCTCCGGCGTGCATTACTATTAACCAGTTTGACGATCTCACTGCTGATCTTGCATTTAGCCGGCACACATCGACTCCAAAAGGTCCAACAAACATAATGTGTCAAATAAAAACAAACAGGGAAATAAAAGTCAAATAAAAGATTATTAGTATTGGCCACTAAAACAGCATGATTTTATTAGAAAAGTTCCTGCAGAGTAGGGGTCTCAGCTGCCGACGTATTCGAGGGCCATTTTGAATGTTTTTGTTCATGCTTTATTGAAACATTGCTTGGAGTCTGTGATAAATGGGTTGATTAATTGTTGGTCGCCTGTAATGATTTAGTCAATGCGGCATAAGCGAGCACTTTAAATAAATCTGAAGTTTGGCGTAACCAGACTAGAGTAAAACCAATCAGTCAGAAAAGACCACTGTGGTATTGAACACACCCAGCTGAACAAAGAGAGGGTCTTTGTCAGTGTCACCGAGGAGAGAAATGACAAAGAAAGAAGGGGAGTTGGGTGGGGGGAATTAAGAGATCAGGCAAAGGTGGCTCTCCATGCCATTATCAGTCAAGTGAGGATAATAGGGGCTGACATGACAACCCCAAAAGCTGACAGGGGAATTACACATTAGAGTACCTGTCTTCTGAGTCTCGTCTCCTGGCCCATGCTCCAAGTGACCGTGGCTTCATTCAATGTCACTGACCAAGAGGTGATTCGGAATAAAGCCCTGGCACAGAAAGAAATCATTTTGCATTCAACATCAGTGAAGAACTCAGATTGGTGAAATGCTGATAAATGCTGATTTCATCAGTTTTCACTGGATGAAAACTGCATGAACAGCAAGCAGTCTTAAGACACAATTATGGCACATAGTTAAGCAATCCTGGAATACACCATCAAGGGCATGTTTTTTGTGGTTTTTTTTTTTTTCAGTGTAATATACTCTTAAAGAGTTCCTATGCGGTTTGAGGAAATCCTTATAGCTAGTGTAGAACTTTTACATTATGTAGAGGTTCTTTACACTTTGAATGGGTTTTTGATGTTTCGTATATTTATATGTATATATAAATATAAAGACACTGAATGATTTCGAGTTCTAAAAGTGATTCCTCTATGACACCTCTCCAAAGACCATTATTTAGCACCTCTGTTTTTGAGAGTGTACCCATTCTTCTGAGTAGGCAGTTTTTGTAGGATGTTGCCTCTTGCTGCTCTTCAAATTGATGTACTGTAGGAACAGTGGCAATCCCTGCTGTACTGTATGCAGCGGCCAATGTGTCTGGTGGGCCTTGTAAGGAGCATCCCTTTGTCACCAGAAAGTCTTAATGGCTCACTGGCCTGAATATTCGTGCCCCTGTAAGTGTTGTCCTGTCAGATCGCATCAGCAGTAAGAGTGCTGATGGATGCTTACTGTCTGCCTCTGTGTGAGAGAAGGGAGTACTTAGTGAATGTGTGTGCGTAGGGGGACCATCTAGGTTTAGAGTGAAGCAGCGAGGCATCACTAATGTGGAGTGGGGGTAAGGGGCCACACACGAAAGGTAAGTGGACTAAGGGGGCGCTATGACATCAGCTATAATTGAAGTTTGGGGTTCGTGGCTCACAGTCCTTATTAACCCTTTAACTGTAGTATATATTCAGCATTCAATTAAATGTAACTTTAACTTAATTTAACTATATATTAAATTTAACTTTCATCTATCCAGCAACCACTGTACATATTCAGATACTACAGCTGAACTGATATATAAGCCGTGTGATTGTCTTGAATTGAGGTGTGGCCCAATAAAGTCCAATAAGGAATTAGTATTACTTGCTATTAAGTTTATTACTTTTTTAAAGCACAGAAATGTGGAAACCTATTAAGTCTTTTTCAACTTGCACTTGAAATGTACCCTTGTTGCTATCATAACGCGCTATGGTAGCATCGCCAAAAAGCTCTGATGAATGGCTCAGTTAACAGCCTATGATCGTTTAGTCAATGGAGCAAAACCGAGCACCTTAAATGACTGCAAATAGTTATGAAAGCATTTCTGAAGCAGTTCTACTACTCTGAAACTATAATGCATGCTTCACAGGTAAGTAAGTGATTAATTTTACTTTAGCTGCTTTCGTGAACTCAAAAACACTCTTGAGTCTGAAACAAATGTACTACAAAGGGCTCTTGAAGTGGTGCCATTGGAAAATGCTTTCGGCTCCTTAAACCACATTCGAAAAAAAAGATTTGTGAGTGTGAAGAGCCTTTTAATGGCTTGAAAAACTTATGGTAATGTTTTGTCATTAATCAGTTTAAAGCTTATTTATAGAAGCTTTACATGTGGAGATATTTACAACTCTTAAATGGATCTTCACATGAACACACAGGGGCGTCACTAGACCTCCATTACGTGCCCAGTATAACATTGCTTTGACCCACTATAATCGGGTGGAGATGGGGGAAGTCAAAAAGCTATAAAGTTGTCTGCTTTAACCTTGATTGCTGGGCTAAACTATATGAATCAAATAATTCACTCTAGACACTACAGTACATTTCCCTTAAAGCCCCAGCATCAGCCATGAACCAGTCAGAGTGTAGGACTCTTAAATTACTATTATTGTTATCATTTATTGGTTTTCCTGACTCATATTAATTGTAGTAGTTTGTGAATTAATAAAAAGACCATGATCCTTAGCAATTTGTTCCCGCTAAAATATTCCGGAGCCCATTCATGTTTCAACCAATCTGGTGTTCATCTCAGTAAGACAGACAGGTTTCCAGCCAATCAGGCTTTTAATTAGGTTTGGTAGGAGAGAGAGTCGGGGGAGTGTGAAAAGGTGAAAGGAGAAGAGAGATAAAAAAAGAAGTTACCAGCAATGTGTGATTTGTATTTTTATTTTACAGTTCAAAGCTAACAAATGTTTGGAGACTAATTACTGAGAGGAAAGAGCTGACGGACATCACAAAGGTTTGTTTCCCGAGGCCTGGAGAGCTACAAGGATTACACTTGGTCCATCAGAACTGGCGCAGCTTCAGCACCACCGTTGCCTGGTACTGTGAGTACTGTGCTTCAACCAGCAGTTCTGGGATGAGTAGTGGCAAAAAAAACTATTATGTGTGGGTCCCAATGAGATTCATTACATAAGCACTTGATATTTTAGACTGAAGAAAATATCTGAGTGTGTTGTTTATCAGAATTTTTGGGACCTTATATACCAATTTTAACTACTTTTTGGCAAACGGTTGTGTTGACACAAATGTGATCTAATATTGATCATTTTTTCTAGCTGTGGTTACTAACTTTTGTTGCTGATCCCTGTTTGGTAACTCCTAAATGATCACTGTCTTTTTACCACCTCCAACACAGAAGTGTGGGGTTTATTTGGGCTAACAGCTTTTTAGTAATCTGACTCTATAGCGTTAAAGAAAGAGGTAACTCTGGCACAAAATGCCGTCCATTTGGGTTTTATGTTCATTTTACAAATAAATGTAATCTGTGTTTGTCTCCAAATGTAGCTGTTCACTAGACTTTGTTTGGATTGGGTCCTCGAGTTACGAGGGTCTCGACATACGACATTTCGAGTTTACAACGCTCACGTGGGCAAATTAGTTTAGTGGCGCGCGGCGGAAGAATACCTAGAATGTGCAGAATATGCAGTGACGCGGCATGCGAGTGAGGGAATACGCTTATCTAAGCGCAAGTGTGTTTGTGTTGCTTTGTTTGGCGACTTTTTGGCCTTTATCATGGCTTCTGAACTAATTATTTCACACTAATTTTGTCATTTTTTTCTTAGTTGTGTTTATGGATTTTTCAACTGTGTTAGGATACATTATTAACTAAGGCTAGGGTGTGTTTCCACTTAGTCGGGTCACACTCTCGAAGGAACAAATCTCCCGCCATAACTTGAGGACCCGCTGTACTGCAGTCATCAGGGAAGTACATAGCACTATACTACAAAACTGTGTTTGTCATGAGTGGGTTACAAGAGCACTACTAACACTTATGTTACTGGCTAACCACTAACAAAAATTCATAAGAACTTATCTTTTACGAGTTTGTGTTATTTACCTAGCATGAATTTGATGCCATCAAAATCAAACAATTTCCAGAGGAAATATATTTACATCAGTTTTTACATCAATACTTCAATAAACAAAGGTGTTTTCATTTAAAGCACAATGCAGTTTTTTGTTTTTAATGAAAAATTGTTTGACCTTACAACTGACAATTAGGTTGGGATGTGCTTCCTATAATTTAGAGGTTGTCTTTGTAAAACCAGCCGTCTAGAAACACTCCTGCTCACACATCGTATTTGGAAAAATGGTTCTCCAAAGGACTATTAACTAAAAGGCTCTCCAGAGAACCAGAAGTAGTACTTTAATGGCAATGGAGCACAAATCCATTCCTGGAGGACAGGTTTAGTGGGTGTGGTTGAGAAGAGAAATGACCAAACTGTGCTGGACACTGACCCTCTAGGACCGGAGCTTGACACCTCTGTCCAATGGCAACAAAGAAGCCTATCTGGCACCTTTACGTTATGAAGTAAAAGCATCCCACCGTTTACAGCAGCACGATAAGTGCAGAATCCCGAGCTGGCATTTTCCTTGAAATACTTCATCAGTTCCTTCATGGGCCATGCCAGTGTAAGCTCTTCCTGCCTGCCCTATTGAGAGAAGACGACAAAGACAGAGTGAGTGAAACAGTGCAGTGCCATCCCTGCCTGCCGCTGATAAAGAACAGGCATTATTAGGAACAGTCATTTATCTAAGGTGGCAAATTCCATCTGCGCTGGCATTACCTCCACCCCTAGTTATTCTCTTGTCCTTTACTTTTCACACTTCATTTCAGATAACATTGTGCAGGATATCTTTTAATTCAGTTTCTCCTGTGAAGTATTCACAATTGTGGGTGAACGGAAAGTCAAAGAGGGAGCTACAAACGGCACTGCGGTGAGAGACGGCGGTTCCTGTTCATGTTTTTGTGGGGTATGCAAGACAGAAGTCGAAGCTGAGAGCAAGAAAGCGGAAGATTCTGGAGGGATGAGCTCATCCTGTTCCCAGCATGCCCTGCATGTTTGTGTGAAAACATTCCTGTTCAATTATTCAGTAGCACCCCTGCCCCTTGCTACTGACGTCCATAATGATTTTACTCAAACAGATGAAATGCAGTAAAGGGGGTGCCGGGTGGTGGGGGAGGTTGAGAGATGGGCATGTATGCAGGATCAGAGCTGTGTAATATCAAACCACTTGCTATATCTGACTGATTTATTATAAACCAATCTGTCAGTGTCATTCCTAGGGGTACACTGGTGTGTGTGTGTGTGTGTGTGTGTGTGTGTGTGTGTAAAATTTCAAACTCAACCTTTCCTGCTGCTGGGTAGCAGCAATCAAATCCCTCTTGGAGCCCACTGGCATTTCTGCTGGAAGATGACCACTACACTGGAGAACGCTCTTGTTACAACACACAGGCTTGAAATGTCTTCACTACCACCAGATACCACGAACCAGATATCACCACCGGATAAATATAATGGTGCTCTGTTTGATTCACAGAGTGTCCGCACAGGCTAGGTTTCTTTCTGGGAGAACATACTTGACTCTGATCATCAGAATCTCACTAATGACCGCAACACTAGCAAACTGGGCTTGGTCCCCTTTACTTAATTTATTTGCATCAGTCTTTTATAAGACTGTACAGAAAATATTTAACCAGCCCAGCTTATGCCTTAAATGAGAGTTCTGGTGATTTAAATACTGCATAATTGAATCAGTAAGGTGTCTGATGTGAAATCCACACTTTTAGAGAAGCTTAATGAGTCAGATTTATCCTAATTGTTCAATGCTTTTAAAGACAGCTTTGAGAAGCTTTTGGTCTGAAATTTTAAAACCAGTCATGGTGGGGTGGTAAATGAAAGGTGCTGAAAGGCACTATTGTGTCCAAAAGAATAATTTTGTAAGATTGTACTACAATTTTACCATTATCCGGATTACATATTAAACCTCCTAAAATTAGACTAAGGGGGAAAATGCTATATTTTTGTTGAAGAACTCTGATTCCTTTCACGATCACCGGAATGAAAACCTGACTTTTTCAGAAATTCCAAAAAACTATGGAATTTCCCAGTAACACAGAATATAAAGCACAGGTTCTGCTCATTCAGCAATACTATTTACAAACACATAGCTACTGTTTAAGTCTGATAACAAAGACAAAAATGCATATAAAATGCTTACAGACTCTGCTTAAGCCTGCATTAGCTGAGGATTTGTGCGGATCTTATTCTTACAGCGGATTATAGCAGAGAATAATATGATACTCATTATTCATCTAGTGCTCCATTGAGAATGAGAGCCTATAAATGATACAAAAGTGTCAGACACATTTCACATGCCATATTAGAATGTGTCACCTTAGCTAGGGCACTTAAAATGAGTGCAGAGAGAGATCATGGGGGAATATCAAAGTGCAAAATGTGAGGAGAGCCCTCCCTAGCAATCATCACGTTCGGTTACTGCTACCTCCCCTTGCTGAAATTAGAACACTGCAGCCATTCATAGCACACGCAGTTGCTGGTAGTCGTCGCATACATACACTATATAGACAAAAGTATTGGGACAGGATTTCAGGATTTGGGCTAGGCCCCTAATTACCAATGAAGCGCTTAAGCTTAATGCGTCAGCATGCCAAGAAATTTTGGACAAGGTCATGCCTCCAACTTTGTGGACCCAGTTTGGGGAAGAACCTTTTCTCTTCCAGCATGACTGTGCCCCAGTGGACAAAGCGAGCTCCATAAAGACACGGCTGGATGAGTTCAGTGTGGAAGAACATGACAGGCCGTACAGAGTCCTGACCTCAAGCCCATCCAACACCTTTGGGATGAACTGGAATGGAGATTGTGAGTCAGGCCTTCTCGTCTAACATCAGCGCCTGACCTCATAAATGCTCCACAGAATGAGTGGGCACAAATTCCCACAAAAACACTCCAGAATTTTATAGAATGCCTTCCAAGAAGAGTGGAAGCTGTTATAGCTGCAAAGAGGGGAACCAACTCCATATTAAAGTCTGTGTATTTGAATGCAATGTCATTAAAGCCCCTATTGGTGTAATGGACATGTGTTCCGATACTTTTGCCCATATAGTGTACAGTTACTGACAGAAATCAAGCTTAAGAAGAGCAGGAAAAAAAACAGGCCCTTGGGGCAACATAGCTTGTTTTTTTACCAAACTACACAGTGCAGTGCAATGCAGTTGTATGACCATACTGTACCAAAAGCATGTAATACCATACCAACGCAGCTAGACAAAGGAAAAGCTTAATGACTTGTGTGGCATAACAAAACATGGTCAAGTTCTGAGGGCTTTGAGGCTAGCCTAACCCTGGTGTGGGAATTCTTGATGGTATCTTATTATTAACAGCAGAACACATTTGTAGTCATGCTCATAACAAACAAACACAAACAAACAAACAAACAGAGAAACGATAAACAAGTGAAGAGAACACTTGTGGTGGAGTAGTCATATTTAATATCCCAAACGCTTTGGGCAAGACTGTGGAACAAACACAAAAAGATGATTCTATGCAAATGTGATTCACAGTAGCAGGAATACAAAACAATTACAACAACAACAACAACAACAGAAAAGGACAAAGGACAAAAAGCACTCACCCTCTTCATATCTATTGGTGCCAAACAAGCTGCCCAGCCCAGTGTGATGGAAAACTGAGAGGACAACAATGCAATGAAACTGCTGAAAATTCTGTCAACTGAAAACAGACTAATTCGGTCAAAAAAATTTAAAGCACAGTTACTTTTGAGGAAATTATTTGATCATTCTCTTCAATCATTCTCTTGATCATTCTCTCTATGGCACAAATTCATGTTCTTCTGCTGAGCACAATTCACCGGCTAAAGCAATGCCGTATTCATAAGAAGCCACAGGTGCTGTAATAGCCTGTTTATGCTAATCCGTCTGAGTGATAAAAGAAAGCAGACAGCCTGTGGAGGAAAGCTCCAGTGAGCTGCGTTACCTCAGGGCCTGAATGCTGGAAGGCAGAAAAGTAAAGGATTGTGAGTGGAGGATGGGTTATCTCATGTCTGCTACCTCTCCGGTGTGGAAATCAGTACACGACCTGTATCCAGTGTATGATCTGCTATGGAAAAGAAATCTCCACTTATACATCCATTATTAACTGGAAAACTTAAGAGGCTTGGAAATGTGCATTACAAAAGCTTCACTCAACTGAAGGACAACAATACATGTATTATACAAATGCATGGAGGTCCTACAAGAATGCCAAGTGTTTGATTAGAATCTTCCAAATTGTTAAGCTTCCAAATTGTTAAGCTTCCTTACATGTAAAAAAGAGACTTTTTATTTAGCATTTATTCAATTAGATCATGATTTCTTTGTTTACTACATTCACAGAATAACACTTTCAGACAGGCTGCTTGGTTGATACTGGTGGACTGGCTGGTGTAGTTCAACAGATTAGGGAGGAATGAACTGACTGACACACACTCACTCACATGCACACACATACACAGAAAAACATGGTGAGCGAGAGTCTTTTTTTCCCCCCTTTGCCGTAGGTTAGAACTCATTCAGCTGTGAAATTCAATATGAGACAGACATTCAGATGCAGCCGCCATATACAACCTGGCATTTGGGCTAGTCACCGCTGAGTGTGTAACGTATGATTAAAAGAACTGGAGCGCTATTTCAAATGGTACGCTACTTTCATGCTGCACAAATTGCATTACACTGGATATCACTTAAACACTACTTCGGGAATAATGCCGTTTTTTATGCATTCACTTTGAGTCATGTTCTTATGTTGTGGAACTGATGGAAGCTGCTTGATTATTCATCAGTTGCTCAGAGAAATAAATACAGTCTTCAAGTTAATATAGAACAAATATCCCAAACCGGTGTCTCTAAAATATACAGGAGGAGCACCACGCCCTTCCTCCATTTGAAGAGCGGGTGTGCAAACAAGCCCTTATATCCAACAGGCGGTGGGCGGTAGAAAAATAATGAATTATTGAGAAGAAATTCCAGGGCTGAAGGTCAGAGATTGGAACAGAAATTCCTCTTGATTAAAAATGTATGTTTGCTGAATTGTCCTCCATGCTGGGTGCTGAGGAGGCGAAATATGTTTGTATTGATTCCACACTGCTCCACCAGTGATGGCAAGGAGTCTCCTCTAAGAAAAAATGAGAGTGGTTGGGTCTGAAAACAAGCTTTTTCTAAGAGATTCTTTCCAGTCAAAATGAGTATGAACCACTTTCTCTTAACGCACAGTTCTCCCAACACACTGGCAACCGCAGGAGCAGATATAAGTCATTATTATCTGCCCTTTCAGAGTTCTTTCTCATCCGAGCAGCACCGTTTGAGGGAAACTGATATCAAATCCATGGCCTCATCTCCAAAGCACTGAGCCTTTGAGCTCATAGGAGTTCACCTTTTTCAGAAACATTTAGTGCTCATCTCAAGTACACATTTTACGAACAATTGCTCTTCCGCTTAGGCCTGGGGAAATGACTATAAAGAATCAGCTGGATGGATCAGTAGTTACTTAAGTGCCCATTCATAATAGCGCAGGTCAGATCAATTAGGCCCCAGAGTAATCTAAGCACATTCACCCCATCTCTCTTTTTCCACCCTCACTCTCTCTCTCTCTCTTTCTGTCCCCGAATGACTCATTTTCCATGCAAGTCAAACTCATCAATGCCACATTATCTGCTGTAGTGCTCACGCAGTGCAGTGGAGAATGGAGCGCTGAGGAAAGAACCAGTCTTTGAGGAGTAATATTAACATGGTCACAAGGTAATAACCCCAAGTGTGTGGCGTCTGTTCCAAGTTATCATGATTTCCTTCGGAGGTATATACTGTTTGTGGTGATATTTCTCTAAACACAAGCAATCACAAAAGAAGATTTAAATGAAGTTGTTCAATGTGCAAACAAATGTAACAACCAAAACAGCCTCTCAGATTTCACCTGACTGTACACCAACAAGCCACTTCACTGTATCCACATTCATTGTCCATTATATCAGCTCTACTTACCATATAGGTGCACTTTGCAGTTTACTGTAACAGGCTGTAGTATCTCTGCCTCTCTGCATCATTTATTAGCCCCTTTACCCTGGTTATCAATGGTCAGGACCCCCACAGAGCCACTAGTGAGAAGGTCATTTGGGTAGTAAGTCATTCTCATCATTCTCTATTGAGGG
The DNA here is from genome assembly GCA_037576975.1 of Alestes dentex. Classification (NCBI taxonomy): domain Eukaryota; kingdom Metazoa; phylum Chordata; class Actinopteri; order Characiformes; family Alestidae; genus Alestes; species Alestes dentex. The sequence continues at coordinate 33,609,620 of JBBIGA010000001.1, read as the reverse complement.
TAAAAAAAAAAACAACCCCAAAATCACACAAAGCAACAGATGAGCAGTCTGTAATTGCAAAGTGCATGCATATGGAAAATGAAGCTGATAAATGGATAATGAGAGTAGATATATTTTCTTTTATTGTTTATTTTACAGCTACAGACTCCCTCTCATATACACCCACATGCTCTTTATACATGCTAAACGTGCAGTCTTTGTGATTAAAAATGAAGAAAGTTCATCTCTTTCTCATTCCTGTGCTCTGACCAGCACTCCAGAGTCAACCACACCTATAACCCAGACAGCAGAGTCAGCCCTAACATTCAGAATTTATTCATTCAATATTACTCAGTACGTCTTGTGTGTTGTGTGTTCACGCCATAAACACGTTTGATATATTGAGAGGGATTGAGTTTTACAGGCATAAATATCTTATGCATCATGGAACTATGCACATGAGTGTAAGAAGTGAGAGGGAGCGTGCAGCTGGAGGCTTCACGTACACGAGGTATGGGACTGTAAAAAGGTCAGGAATCCATTTGTGTGTCTCAGCAAAGTCTGTATGTATGACTTTGATTAATTATTTGCACCTTGAAGACATGTACGGCTATAGCTAAATGAATACATATGTTTTCGGGGTGGAAAGTTTAAGTGAAAACTTCGAACTTCCCAAGTTTAACTGCATTTGTTTCACCAGCTAGCTTCAGTCAGCTTTCCCTTTACCACGTCTCCTAGAACGGGTGCAGAAACCTGACAGTCCATATGCCGTCATCTCCCAGGGTCAGACTTTTACACTGGAGATGAAAGGGGAAAAAAATAAGAAGAAAATCAAGTGCCTCTGTTTCACCCCTTACACTTCAGATTGAACTAACATTAAATATTCAAGAGAACTATCAGATAACTATAGATAAAGGAAGGCTTTCAGTTATTCTTGATTCAATACATGAATCATGCAATACACGAATCATGAGAGACGTGAATCATTTAAAATCATGAAGCATATTATAGAAGAACCACCTTTGCTCCTTTCAAGAACCATTCAAGATTCTTTTTTTGTAAGTGAAATAAAGAATTTTTGAAGAACTCCCATAAAACCCAAGGGATCCATGCCCATTAAAGATTTTTTTCTTCTATCACCATACATTTTTAATGTACAACAAGAATAAATGACAACTAAGAACAGCTTTGATGAGTTCTGAAAACAAAAAAAAAAATGGTACACAAAGCTATTGCACTGAGACTTCCAGGGCAGCTTTAATTCTGTGTTGGCGAGATGAGGAGAAAAGAGAGCATGGCAATGTGTGTTAACCGTGATCAAAGCGATTTTGACTTTGATGAATGCTATTCATTAGGCACAGAATGGTGGCTGTGGATGATTCAGCTGAGAGCTTGAGAAAGAGGAAAAGAGAAGGGAGTGTTGAGAGGCTTGGAGAAGGAGACAGAAGAAACAAATAAAAGAGATAAATAGAAAATGTAGGAAACTATTGTTTTAACACAGCACAGTTAGTCAATATGAAACAGTGCAACATATATTTTGTTATCTTCAGTGAAATGCAAAGATTTATTTTCTCCGAATGGAAAAAAGGAAGTTTTTGGAAACAAATGACCACTAGGGGGAAACAGTAAGCTTAGATGGACTTGCTTCACCCCAGTCTGGAGATACATTATTGTTGATACCATCCTCAGTGTTTGACATGAAATGTTTTCAGTGATGATTCATTATTAGTGTTAGTCTGTCAGAGCAGAAAGCTAACTGCCTCTTAAATCGAGGACATGAACCATGGGTGCAGATCAGGCTATCACTCCACAGTTAAGCTGCCTTCTCAAAGAAGTAAACAGCTAAATAGCCTGTCAAAAAAGACAGTCTGGCAGATTCCCTGCAATTAATACTCCGTATTTGTAAATGAACTTTTGACAGGTTTCCTTGGATAATAGCATGACCTTCATTTCGCCCCTGTTTTCATTTTGCCAGACAGTTATACGTGCCTTTTCCATGGTCATGAGGAAGCAAAATAGAATGTGTTAGTGGCTGAAGGTTGTTACAACCTGAAAGTGCAGTGTCTTGAGTAAAAATGAAAGTATGAGACTGGAAGTCTCCAGTGGGCTCGCTGTGGTTGCGCGGGGGGGTGGGATGGGGGGGTGGGGTGGTGAAGTAATTTGGTATGCCGGCTATCCTCACCTCTTGTGAAGAATAATGTACACGCAGAGGAAGCCAGATGTCAGAAACCCTTTATAAAAAACAAGCCTGAGATATAATTTCAGATATCAAAACAATTTTCATGGGGTTAAAAAAAAGGTGAGCTGTGGGTCTTCAGTAACAGAGCAGCACGTACTGGATTATTCTACTCGAAAAACACCCTGACTGATCTTGAGTGTATTGTGATGCATCAGGTATTGATTTGTTAAGATTAGAGTAATATAATTAGAGTTAATATACAGACAGAGTAATAAAGTAATATAATTCTGTTTATTTCTTAGGCCCAGAAGTTGTGTCAAATTACTCACTGCCTGCAGCAAGTTGGTGTGGTGGCTTGCAGAAACTTTTAACCTGGCTAAATGTGGTCTTTTTGGGCTTGTGGGATTGTTTAAATATCTGATGGTGCTTGGGCTGTTTTTGAGATTTTTTTTAATGATGCAGTGAGGTCAGTTTTACTGACTGTCTTCTTTTTTCTCAGTGAAAGAGTATGAAAAGAGCTAATCTATTCTAACAGTCTTGCTGTGGACATTTTGCAGCTGTCAGGATCCGAGAAAACAGTAGTACACTTCACAGAAGTTCAACACGTAGGTCACATCTTTTTGTGGCTAATTGGTGTGAACGAAAGAGTGTTGATCACAGACGCAGGCCTGGCGTCATTGTTTTGTCTGTCAGTACCTTGTGGAAAGGTACAGGATCAAAGTATCTTGACGCCGGCTTCACTGCTAATTTGACTCTGCTTTTTTGGGACCAAGGGAAATGCAGCCAGTTGGTGAATCTGTGCCGCACTAAAAACCTGTATTGATTTGTATTGTTCCCGTTATGTGTTTCTGTTGGTTTAAAATTCGGTTTGTATCCACAAATGACTTGCTACCATTTGCTATACTTTGCCATCCTCAGAATGCATCACACTTAGAGTCCAAGTGTTCCTCTTCACCCGTAAGGAAGAACAACAAAACTCATTTTCTCTTCGAGTACGTTGGGTCCTTAAATTATGAACATCAGTCATGGCTTCTTCTGTCTGTCTCCTATGTGTCCTTGTGTGGTTTGTGATGTAAATGGATTGCAAAGTTAATAGAGCGGTCGCTGCAGCTCACAGTCACCACAGCCCCAACACAAAGACTTCTTTACCTTGGACACAAACAAAAGCTGTCATAGATTTTTAGACTGACACTGAAAAGACTTTTCTGAACCAGCACCTTTTTAATCAAGACTGTATGACAATGCGCGCTGAATCTGCTGTTCCTATCCAAGTTCCTATTAAAACCCAAAGGTTCTGTTTAAGGCCACATCATGTTGCCGGATTAACACAGCACAAATCAACATTATTGACTAAATGTGACGCAGATCTGATTTTGTGTGAACACCAAAACCTTATTTTTGGAACTGGAAACAACTTTGCCCTCTATAGTGATTGACATTGTATGACAAATCAAAATATAAAAAAATATGACATGTAACAAGATTTTGTTACAGTAACAGACATTAGGAACTTTTTTCTTCTTCTTCTATAAAATTACCATTTTGGAGAGCAAGGTTTTCTTAAGGGAGCAACAATATGTGGCCCTAGATCAGAGACGTATCGGATGCATAGCCATGCCACCACACAGAGAATTCAGATTTTTTTTCCATTAATGCATATCGTGGTCCTCATTGTCTCCAGCATGTCTCGTGTGACTCAGTTCTTTCAACCTTCCTTTCAGCTAGCCTGATGAGAAAATGTGTGTATATACATATTTTCAGAGCACTTCTCACAAACAGGGCTCTACCAAGGCAGAAAAATCGGATCTAAGCACAAAACGTAATTAGACAGTAATGCTTGTAATGTTGCTGGGACTAGGGTCTAAATCTTCCTGACAATAATGCTGTGTAATGTTCAGGGTGCAGCGTATGCATGAGTTTGTGTGTGTGTGTGTGTGTGTGTGCGTGTGTGTGTGTGTGTGTGTATGTGTGTGTGTGTGTGTGCGCGTGCGCGCGTGTGTGTGTGTGTGTGTCTGTGCATGTGTGTTCATACCCCACATTGATTGATTCATTAAGTAGATGATAGATGAGTAGGTGGATGGTTCAGACAGCTAAATCACATAGCGTGGATGGAGGGACTGGAAGGTAAGCAATGATCAATTGCTTAATTAATCAATAAAATCCAGAACCACATCGATCAATCTTGGTAGAGTAACATGTTTTCATTCACAGACTTGATTGAGATTAATAAACGATCTGAAGTGAATAATTTCTGGAAGGAATGAGTCGTCTGAGCTTGTGTGAGTGTGATACTGTAATTCCTCCAAGGAGACAGCCATTGTGTCTAAGGCGCAGTCTCAGAGCTTCTTGAGATGCTGAGTTAAATAGCTTGCTTCATTCAGCACACTCTAATCCCACAGCAAAGAATGGCTCAGTAATCTATCTGCTGTAATACTCCTTGATTTTTTGGAATCCTTTAAGCGTCTGGTGTATTCAGAAGTGTAGGGTCAGAGAGGGGTGAGGAGAGGGGAGCGTGTCTGAAGGCTCTGCACCAAGCGTCTCCCGTCACAAGATGTGCCCAGCTGGTATGTGACAATCAATTGGCAAGGGCATGCCACGTTCACACAGCTCCACAGTTCCACCGTTCCACAGTTGCAAAAATCAGCTATATACTGTTATACTCAGTGTTTTCCCTATTGTTATTTAGACTCCAGTCAAGACTAGCCTATTATAAAAGATATTGACTGTAATTGATCCATTGACAGCCTTCACTGCTCTTTGATCAAAGAAAATTATGGGAATGCTCCAGTGTTTTTTCAGTCTAGTCGTCTGCCTCATAAGTAACATATGATTCCACAGGCTATAATTCACTCATACTTTGAAAAGAAATCCTATTGACTCAAAACATCCTTCTAAGAGAAGCCAATGGGAAGATGTTTCAGCATCTTTGAGTTTTCTTCTCCCTTACTAAGTACAGGGAACCATGTTTAAATGATTGTGTGTGGTCAGTGACTGTTTGCAACAGAAATGTGCCAGAAAATTCCTTCAAAACAACAATTAAATCACTTTTTCCCAAACCCTGGTTCCGTGCTCTGCACATTTCAGCAGTTTCCCCACTTTAACACACCCACTTCAACTGAATCATGTGTGTGCTGGGAACAGGGTGCTCTCTGGGAGCAGGTGGTTCTCAGGACCAGAACTGGGACAGACTTAGACCATATGACTATATTCTGTACATAACCAGCGTGACTTTGATTAGAACTGTATAAAGCCTCAATCCAGCTTAAAGTCAACTGAGGAATTTCTTTTTCATTCTACAAGTCAGTGATGGCAGTGTTAAGTTTTAGCGTTAGCATTCCCTATAGAAGAAAAACCCCAGCTATGTAAACACACCCAGACAATGCCTATGGTTGAAGAATTGACTGGATGTGGATGCATCAGTCATTTTCAGCCTGTCTGCCTGAGGCTAGAGGAGACTGCTCTGGGCTGGGGGGAATTCCACTACCCCTACTCATGACTAATTTGTCTCCTTCCTAAGGACACACCAGGAATGGGTCCCAGCCTCCATCACTGCAGTCTGGCAGGCAGCTCTGTTCCAGAGAACATGATGCCACACGCTCCCACCACATGGCTATTAGCACTGGAGTGAGCCCAACCACTTTGCCAAGAAGCACCATACACACGCGCTGCTGGATGAGGCATGAAGAGATAGCTTTGATAGACATACTTTAAAGGAGCCATCATTTGTCATCATCAGGGAAGTTTATTTGCTACTGATGAGAACGTCATTTGGGGATAGGTAGATGGATGAATGGGTGACATGGATGGATGAATGGACAGATGGACGAATGGATGTTCTAAAATACCCTGGTCATTTTATTGACGGTGTCATCGTATGAGAATGAGATTAAAAACAACTTCTGGCAAATGGATTAAACCTAGTTTTGGACTGTACAGCCATGCCAACGGTGTTTTCACATTGAAAATCCTGCTTAGTCAATATCAAGCCTCAAATGAGGCTTGGATAACTACACCTTAATGTCACAGATTTATGAAAAATATTCAATTCTAGCAAGCATCATGTAGCAGCGCTTCATAATCCAAACTCTGCTATGAGAAAGTCTGTACCAGAGAGATTTTTCTACAAACAGAAAATGAGAAAGTTGACCAAGATAAACGTTTAATTACTCGCATGAGCAAAATTAAATTCCCTTAAAATGACTAAGGCCCAGTGACAATTGAAACCTGCGACATTCTATGCCTGTCTCTGTAGACATGTTTGCGCAGATGCCAGTGCACTGAGCCAAGGTCTAGCTGCCACACCTGCACAGCTCCAGCCTACTTTATCTTCCTCTGCCAGCCTCTTACATCAACAAACAATCTCTAATCCTCTTAACTTTTCATTTAGAAAAACAGCTCAGATAATCTGAAACTGCAGTATTACTGAACTTCTGTTACACTTTCACTTCCAACTGCATTAGTAATGTGATGCAGTGTCAGAGGTCTGTTTTCTTTTTTCTTCTTTTACAGCAAGCATTATCTTATGGTTATAAGTAAAGTGAATTTTTATCTGTTTTTTTATAGCTCCTAATCAGTTTCATTTTAAGGTTACTTATACTGTGTCAAGGTATGACAGTAATGAATCAACACATAAAACACGCACAGTCCCTCTTATACAGAGGCGTCAGGCTCAGCCAGGCTGACCTTGAGTGTCCTGAGCGGTGGTGGCAGTGACAGTGCTGGCGCTGTGGTTTATCATGAGTAATTAATGCTTTAGATCTGCCGGGAGAACCCCTCCAACCCTCCCCGCCCCACTCTCACCTCATTCTGTCTTTCTTTTCTCACAGTTAAGCTCTCTATCACTCTTGAACTATTGCACCAGCTCATAATCCAATCATATTCCACCCACATGTCTTTCTGTGCTACAAAATCCCCCCCCCCCCCTTGTTCTCTAGCTTGGAGCCCACTGTATACATTTGGGCACTTTGTATTCTGCTTGCTCTTGTCTCTGTCCGTCCCACTACTCATCCTAATATAATGGTTTCTATTTCTAACAACTGACTGAAACCTGGTTAGACTACTGCTAATATTCACAGTCAGTGGCCAAAAGTATGTGGACATCTGACCATGAGCTTCTTGGACATCCCATTCCAAAGCATGGCCAAAAATCTGGAGTTTCCCACTCTTCAGGAAACTGGGGGTCTATTTCAACATTACACTACAGCAAGTGTGACTAATTGCATGCAAGAAGAAAGGAAACACCCTTTTGTATCTGTAGTTATCTGGTTCAGTAGAACAGTGGTATTTGTGTTTTCTTTACTCGTGCATGCATGACTCAGCTCATGAAGGGCTTGATAATTACAGTTGGCTTCGCTCCATAAACGGCATGCTTCATCAGAAACCTCGAACTTGTAGCTTCACTTTGCTGACAGAGATTGTTTCCCACCTGTGAATGCGCAATTTGTGTTAGCGACCTATAAGCGACCTTCCCTGCAAGTAGACTTCAGGAGTAGTAGGCCTAGAAGGTGGGTCTAATGCTACAACGGTTAAGATGTGGGTCTGAGGAGCTGCCTAGTCTGAAATCCCATTTCACACATGTTGATTCCACTCAACATACCTACAAGAGACGTGTCTTACCCTTTACTGGCTTGTATATCTTTTGTAGGCAATTTTCCTTTTGTTCCAAATGAAATGCATTGGAAGAACACCAAATGAGCTTTGTTGTTTGGCTTTTTAGGACCACTTGGTGTTGAATGTCTGGCCTTTCTAAGGTTCAAGTGTGCTGCTAGGCAGCCAACAGCTTTTACTTTGACCCCAGGCCATTGACCTTGCCCCAGAAAATGGCACTGAGTGCCACCTGAAGCCATGGTCATTCCCCTCTGTTGCCCAGTGCCACCTGCATCCCTGCCCTTCATCCGTGGCGCCAGCTGTTCCACCTGACCCCTCCCACTGCAGCTGGTCTCAAAGGAGTGCGTCCAGCAATTGGCAACGAAGCCACTGGGATCCAAGCCAGTGAAGAGAATGATGGGGCCAGCCCATAATTTCCCCACTGCTCTTTTCATCATGTCTATAGCCAACTTTCTCTCTGCTTATTATTGCTGATAATTTCTCTCTTGGATGGAAAGCAGCAAAAACACAGAACATATGATACTGGGTAATTGCTTACATTTCTTTCACCGCCTTCAAGAGAAAGCCCATTCATCAGATGCAATCATTTACTTTCTGAGTGTTGACATGGGGTAATCCTACATAAACCACACTCCGCATGAAAAGAATATTTTCTACATCACTGATGCAGACCCAAAGCCACAGACAGGATGCTAATCTCTCCAAGTAGCATAAAAGGTGTGTGAGTGTGTTTGTGGCAGCAGGGAGGCGCAAAGGGCGAGTGCATTTTCATATTCAACAGATACGGGCAGGTGAAAAGCCAGAGACGCATGACTGCATGAATAAACATTGTGTCTTGTCCTGGCACAATTATTCCCGGCAAGCAAATGGTCTGAGTGATGCGGTCCCCAAGTGCACTCTGCACCAGTGGAGCACAAAGGAAATTGGGTTTTCCAGTTGGTGAAAGCGATCGCAGTGGCCCAGCGGAGTGAGGAAGCACAGGCTCCCTTTTTGGACTATGTGATCGTGGGTAACCAACCTATCATTTCACATTTCACTGATTATGCAAGCTCAAAAATGGGGCAGGCGCCAGTATTGTGCCACTTTGGAAATATATCAGGAGTAACACATTGTGAGATGCAGGAGCAGTTTGCTGTTCAGCAGTGTTTGTCATTAAAAACTGCCTTCACAAAGTACACAGGATGAATGTTGCTAACAGGCAAACTTCAGAAAGAAGATCATCATCAAAAGGACAAGCCTAAAACTGATGCAACACTTTTTAATTGCAGCCAACAAAAAAAAAAAAGCCTATCCCACGCTGACAATGTAGTTTTACAACCAAATTCAGACAATTTTATTAAAACCTGTCTCTTCAGAACACATTGCAGGGAATTTGCCACTTGACACTGAAAATGTCAGCGGCTTAAATAATTTTGTGACTTTCCTTTCTGAAGAATGTGAAAAAGGTAATCTGACGAGGCTATGTAACAATTATTTTTTTGTTAAATATATTACCGCAATTGAGTCTTCTCTCCTATTAAGCGCGTTAATTGACATAAAAAGCTAGGTCGTTAGCAAATCACTGTAGCATAGATGATCCAGTCTCATAATCCGTAGCACATTCCAAATCACACAGTAGCAGAGGGGCAAGACAAAACATATGATCCAAAGAGATCAAAAGCATGTGTATGATTGGCAAGGATAAGTGCAGTAGTCAAAGTACAAAACAGTGGTTAACAAGAAACCATTAAAGACAATACTATACAATGATGCTTTCTGCGCTGAGTCCTTAAATAGTGCTACAACAGGAAGTCCTATTGTTAGGCTCGGTTAAATGTCCATAGCTCTCACAGTGGTAAGGAGTGTGAACTGTGGCTCAGCCTGTCCCAGGCTAATGTTATGTAGGCTACATTTTCAACTAATTGGTCTAAAAAAGTCATTATACTCTCTAGATTATTATGCAGTATTAAAGGAATAGTTCAGGCATACATTTTATACTGTTCTAAAATGTATGCTTGTACAGGTTATACTGTTTATAGTTCATATTAAAATTTCAATTAGCACCTGCACTTTACTTTAACTTTGTTTACTGCAAATACAGGCCCCCTAATGACCTGTCACTAAGTCTACACTTGCTGCTATGCTGCTGTGCAATAAGAACATGATTCCAGTGCTACATTATATGCTCATGTGCAATAATATATCTATATATGTCGCAATATTTTCGGTATGGTAGACTAAGATTGACATCCTACTTAGATTACTGTTACACTGCTATATTGTCTTTTTATTGTACTGTTCTGTCATCCCTTGCACTCTGTTCAGTGCTGCTAACTGCCTCCTGTGCAGTAATCATATCTATAGTTCAATCCTCATTACTCCATAAGGTTTATGTAACGTGCACACTTGTTGCCTATTTATTGTTTGCCTATTGTCCACTGTCTGTTGTAACTGGCACTCTGGTGACTGCTGTATGTTGCACTTTGGTCCATGGAGAAATGTTGTCTCATCTCACTTTGTACGAATACACAGCTGCTGATGACAGTAAAGTAACCTTGAACCTTGAACAGAGAACGAAGAGAACAAAGAATGGTAGACACAAGCTAGCATGATTTCATTTGAATAATGTTTATCTGTGTTTTTGTGTTTCATTGATTGTTATAAACATTAATATTATGGACTGAACTATTTCGTTAATGTTACCTTAGATTTGGCACTATAAAATGTACTTAAAGAGTAACAGCATACACTGTTCACATATATCTCTTTTAAAAAGGTGCACCTCTTCCTCTGAGAATTTGTTGCATACAGTAACAATATTTCAATCTATAGGGGAGCTAATTTCACAGTTCTTGGCTTTTTTGTCAGTAAGCTGAAAAAAAACTGCCAGGATATGTTGAGAATTCATAAATATTTACAATCAGGTGTAAATAGTGTTACAAATGATGTGTTATTTGGGTGTTTGTATGGAAACCCACCCAACTAATTTCATGAGAACTGAGCTGTAGCCTGATTCACAAACAAATGTCAAATATCACATGATGCATTTTGATAACCCAAGTGACGTACTTGAAAGAATCCGAGACTTGGCTCATCTGTTTACCCTTTAGATTGAAATTCATGTAGGCAACATGCTCAGCAATCCAATAATTTCGTGGTCCCTCTCCAGCAAGCGCTGCACAAAGCATAAAACAGTACACACACTAAATGGTAAATTGGAATTCTCTGCAGAACCCTGTCTTTAAAAGGGAAGCAGATGTGTCTTGTGCACCAACAACTACAATGCATACTAATGTCGTATCATATGGAGGCGTGCTGAACTGACTTGAATAAACACTCGCTAACCTTTGACCTGAACGACATGTTCTCAATACATAACTGCAAAAGGCTGATAAATGACAGCACTTACAAATGTGCCATAATCACACTGGACATTTGTTTCAAATGCTGAGGATATGGATGTGCATATCTTAAAAAGAGAGGAACACTCTGGGCATTACATGCGGAGATCATGACTTGAAAGCCTATGAAGTTATTTAACATTAAACGTCACACGTCTCTTTTCTAATCTCCTGAAGGTGACTGTGAAGGTAATGAAACAATATATGTGCTTATATAGGCAGCAGTAAAGGAGTATTTGGGTTTCTATATACTATTTGGATATATACTTTTACTGTATCTTCACGTATCTTCAAAACTACAACATTACAGGAGAAGAAAAAACATTCTTAGAACAGAAGTTGATTAACCAATATTTTTTTCCAAGTAGCTCTGGGCCGTTTGGGTTTGTCCTTTTATCTTGAAATGTTTCCACAATGCAAAGTGTTTATGTTAAAACAACAACAACAACAACAATGGAGACATGAGGCTTTGTACACTGATCGCTCACAACATTAAAACCTCTGACAGGTGAAGTGAACATCATTGATGATCTCGTTACAGTGATCTCAAGCGGTGGGATACATTAGGTAGCAAGTGCACGGTTAATTCTTGAAGTGGATGTGTTAGAAGCAGGAAATATGAACTGAATTGTAAGGATCTGACATGGGCTGAGATGTGATGTCTAGACAACTGGGTCAGAGCTTCTCCGAAACGGTAGATCTTGTGGGGTGTTCTCAGTATACAGTGTTTATTACCTACCAGAAGTGGTCCACGGAAGAAAAATGAGTAAACCTGCAACAGGATCATGGGTGCCCAATCAAAGACTACCCCGTCTGGGCTAGTCCCATAGGCGTGCTACTGAAAAAGTTATTGCTGGCTATGACAGAAAGGTATCAGAACACACTGCATTGCAGCTTGCTGCATATGGGGCTGTGTAGCTGCAGATCAGTCTAAGCGCCCACGCTGTCTCCTGTCCACCATCAGAAGTACCTGTAATTGGCATGTGAGCATCAGAACTGGATCATGGAGCAATGAAAGAAGATTATCTGGTCCGATCAATCACTTCTGCTTCTGTATCATACGGATGACTGGTTGTGTGTACTTCACGTACCTGTGGAAGGAGGTAAGTCAGCAGGGGAAGTGTGATGCTCTGGGCAGTGTTCTGCTGGGAAACACTGGGACCTCACTGTTACTTTAACAGGTAACACCTACATAAACTTTGATGCAGATGTAGGACACCCCTCCATGGCAACCGTAATCCATAATGGCAGTGGCATCTTTCAGATTCCCCAGATCTCAATCCACTTAGATGTGCTAGGCAAACTAGTCCGCCCCGCACCACCTCACAACTCAAAGCACTTAAAGGATCTTCTGCCAGCATCTTGATGCCAGATACCACAGCGCACTCTGAGAGGTCTCCTGGAGCCCATTCCTCAATGCGTCAGAGCTGTTTCAGCAAGATGACTGCAATGGCTGATCAGTGTACATATGCAAACTTGAGTGAGTGCAAAACAAAACTGGTCAAATTTACATGTCATATACAAACACATACAAAAATAAACACATACACAAAAATACACACTCTACAAACTTACCAGTGCGTAATGATATGAAGGCCCAGGCAGAGGCTCATATTCATATTGTCTTGCTGAATACAGTGCAAGCGCAATGAGACTTATCTACTTTCTTTTCTCCATCTTCCTTCACTCACACACACACCACTGAAAAGTCTCTGTCTAGTGGGAGCAGAAAGTAATAGGATTGCTCAATTAGGTGCCAAATGGCTTTCTGGGGACCAGTATTTTACCTCTAATGCAGCGTAAAGCTGAAAAAGGAGCACATAAGCAAGATTCCCTGTCACTAGCAGACATAAGCTTCATATTACACTGATTTTATCACCTCCACAATTCAACACCAAGACACATCGACACAATATGGGATCCACCGTATCTCAATAAAAAGCACAATATCAGGTCATTGTGTGCTTAGTTGCAGCCATTACGGCAAAGTCAGGCATATCTGGGGATGGGAGTGAATGAGAATGACTTCATTGACATGCGGGTCCTGCGTACCTGTCTGAGGGCTGGCCAAGACTGAAATTGGCTGGGCCTCACACTGGACCACGAGAGCGGAGATCCATCCTAAAGTCAATTTGCAGCATCATTTCCTTGTCATGCACCTCGGAATACCCTGGGTAGGCCCGGAACAGGCACACAAAGGAGTACCTCAAATGCAGACAAAAGATCCAATCAAATAGAAATCACATAGGGGCTTCTAAAATTGTCCTTGTGCTCTGTATTACTTTCTCTAGCCCAGTGTTCTTAAAGAGACACAGTTGCCAAAGTGTAAAGTGTAACTGTCACTACATCCGTTTCCATCCGTGAACATCTTGCTCACCTCCAACAGCAGTGGCACAGGAGCCTTTTGAGTAACATTTTCAGGAGAAAAGACTGGTGAAACCTCCTGATGACACACTTTGAAGATAGAAGGAATGTTTGCACAAAACCTACAACTGATTTGGGGTAGGTACTGCTTTTGGGGTGAGCCTTTTTCATGCTAGATGGCAATGCAGCAGGAGGCCACTAACATTACTGATAGAGAACCAAAGATTTATTTGCAGCCATTAACCTGGTAACTCAAAAAAAAAAAAAAAAAAAAAAAAAAAAAAAACCCCCCCCTCCC
>JBBIGA010000001.1:33578749-33595713 GCA_037576975.1 Alestes dentex | reverse complement strand
CCATCAACCTGGGAACCCAAAAAAAAAAAAAAAAAAAAAAAAAAAATATATATATATATATATATATATATATAGTATGTTAATGCCCTTTGGTTAGAGAGAGCCTTTTTATACTGTGTTGTTAAGCTATGCTTTTCAGTAAATGGTTTGTACTGAGAAGCAAGAGAAGAAAAGAAAGAGTGGAGCAGGGGAAGAATTACAAACTTAAAAATATAGCCGTGAACGGCAATGAGCGAGGTCCAAGCTGTTTGCGCCCAGTCCTCCAAACCGCAACACTGAGTTATTGTTGCACAGAGACAATATTTCATATGTTTTTGGTATTTGCAGAAATTGACTGAAGAGATGGTACCAAAAATTATAACTAGTAGCAATTACTTAGCTCTAAGAAGACACTTAGTGTCAATGGTGTGATCTCACAAGTTAAACCCATTAAAGGCAATAGCCACAAATATGGTTTGAAATGTCTATTTTTGGCAAAAAAAAAAGAGCAAACCGTAGAAAACTTGGCATGCTTATTCTGATGATGACAATATATAAACATGTTCATTTTGAGACACATGTGCCTTGAAATCCCAAAAGTATCATTCAGTTGTTTCCTGTGTGTAATTATCATACATGCATGCTGGCCTACCATTTAGCCATTCTTTGACAAAATGATACAAAATTTAAAAGGTTTTGAAAGACACATTTGAAATGTGGAAGCCTTTCACATATTTCTGCAATAGGGATGCATCGTTTCAGAAATTCCATAATTAAAGTGTGTTTCAGTTTATGCATGAATCAGAGTGAAGTGATGTCAACAAAAAAGCCACAAGTTGCAGTGTATCAAAGTTAAACAATGAGCGGACTGACCATTTTATGCAAGGGTCACTCTTTTATCGTGAATGGATCATGTGTTAGACTGGTTTGAAGTGTACAGGCCATGGATGAAATATAGCAATAATCTACTGCAATTATCTACTGTAGCGCTCCCCCAATGGCCGATGTCAATGAAATTTTGCACACATCCTTGCGGTACTATATTATACATCTGTACCAAAGTTGGTGCAGACCAGAGCCAGTGTTAGCAATTTGAGCCCATTAGGGTCAATTAAGTCACATTCATGTGACTGTACTCGCAGGTCTTGGCCATGCTGTTCAGAAAAGTCCAAATGTTTTTGATAATTATTTGATTTGGGCCACTTTAGATTCATGTAAGACAAGAATTGTGAAGATAGGACAAAAAACCTAAGACTAGTTCGTAAAAGTATAATTTTCTAATAATGCAAATTATGCGCAAAGAAAGAAAGTTATGAAAAACATTTCCAAGGTTTTGAAGTTGACAACCATCAGCAGTGTATGCAAGTCAGTTGTTTTATTTCTATGTCTCATGATGTCATGATTTCTGTTCGAAAAACCATCGTCATGTGCTCTAGTGTTCCCTCATTGGGACCAAATTTAAACTGCATCATCTAACCTCATATGTCAACAAATGTACCAAGTTTGAGAATCGTTGGCCTGGGATAACCATGATTTTTGCCATGTAGAAATTTTTGGTGCCCCTTTGCGTGATATGTCTTCTGGCATAGAATGCAAATTTTTTAGCTCATTGGCTGGAGAGATAGAGGCAATTTCGTGCTATAAGTGCTTTGTGACCTGTCATAGTGCCACCCAGTGGTAAAAATGGACACAAATTGATGTACTGCTGTTGAGTGATGCCTTACAAGTGTTTACGAAGTTTGGTAAGCATTGACCCAAGGGCTTATGAGTAATTGCAGTTTAACTCATTGTATGCAAAAACCGACAAGCTTAATTTGCATATGGCAGCCATGCATAATTTGCACATGTTTTTGATAATTATTGACAATGAGTGTCTTGCAATTCCAACGAGACCACAATTGTGCAGATTTGTCGCAAAAACCAGGGACTAGTTTGCAAAAGTTGGTTTCGCATATTATGCAAATTAGCAAAAAATCTAATTAGGCAGAAATGAATGGGCGGGGTCTCATTTGATTCAGCTGATGCCAAGGAATAATATGCAAAAAGAATTTTGAAAATCAGACCTACGGTTCAAAGTTGCTGAGAATCAAGGCAAAAGCGCTTGTTATAGCGCCACCTATTGGTGCATTGGCGTGGCTCTTGGTGCCTGAGTAGTGGAACTCTCAAGGCTGTGCGCCTTATGGTTTTTGCTCCCCAACGCATTTTGAGGCAGAAAAACAACAACAACAAAAAAATTCAGCATAGATACAATAGGGATCCTCCGCACTGCGTGCTTAGACCCCTAAATATTATAAGTTGCCAAAACTGTGAAACTATCAACTGATTCAGCATGTGTATTTATCTGAAATGAAGTAATGGAACAGTATCAGTTTGTTATGAAACAATGGGTGGATTGGAAAAGAACAAATGAAAGGAAAACATACATAAACATCATGGATGAGTAAAAAGTTTAGAATTTGGCAGTGTGACACATTTCTGCAAATACACCTCATTAAAATTATCCTGGTCAAGGCCATGATTATCGTTGGATTTAGTAGCCTATTGATCAGAGGCACCACAGAGATTCAATTATTAAATAAAGTTATTTGTTACATATTGTGTAGCACAGCATTGTATCTTTCAGCCTTCTAGGTTTGACAAAGCATGTGATTTTATACATTGTCTTTGTTGTTAGTGGCCTCGCATTAATGTGCCCAGCATGCATTTCGCAAATACGTCACAGAGGCATCGGGACTCCCTGTGGAGCCAGTTCTGATGGCTAGACTAGTCCCTGATCTATAGTTAAGGCACCCTCTAATTTATATTGTTTTTCTGGGTTTATCCCCATAACTACCAAGCTACAAAATGCACTGACTTTAAATTCTACACCCATGGCAATCATTTAAACCTGTAAATAATTATTGTTGAAAGAGATCCAGTAAAATGAAATACAGCTCATGCATCACAGCACCTCAGCGTCAGACTTTTCCCTCTGAAACCACAGTGTCTCCCCAACAGAGACGTAGCCTATCTGTCACCCAGATTACTGCTATTACAGTGACAGTCTGGATGTTTGATCACAACATTTCTACTTCATACTGTTTGTAACATGCTGTTAGGTGTTCCTCACAAAGCTCCCTCTTTCTGCGCTCTCTCGCAGGCAGTTGTTTTATCTTCACACACGATGACAACTCCTTCCTGGGAGAGGTTCAATAGCATTCAAAACTCAACCATACTTGAGATTTAGCAATGTGAAAATGTATCCCCGCTGAAGTCTCTGTAGGCGTTCCTTCAAAATTTTGCCCAACCACCTACACATGCTTAAATTCCTCACAGATGAGAGGCAGAGCAAACTTCAAAAGTCGTCTAGTGCATGTTCTCCTGTGGCGTGGATCTGGCATGCCTAGATCAATAATGCTTAGACATGTTTGTAAAGCCCAAAGGACACCCAGGATTCCTTGAACCTACAAACGAGTCTGGGGGCTACCACAAAAAACCTCCTTTATCCTCTGTAGTTTCTTTACAGTATAACAAATGCCTAGTCTTCATACACGGGTCTTTGTGAAAGACGGTTGAGACGCTAAGACATAATGGCTTTCACTGGGTCAGGGGTTTGCATGGTATCAAGTTAGTAGTTCAGTGGCTCCCTGCCAGCTAGAGAATGGGAGTAGGGATAAACACTCAGGTTCTTGCTAAAGAGATTTTTTTAAAATTCAGTATGTTTCCATTAATGAAATAGTATTGGGTGAACAAATTCATTCTGAAAGCTTTGATGTAATTCTATAGTATTATATATTATTTCTATTAAATATATCATAATTCTTATGGAATGCTTTTTAATGGTGGTGATAGGAAAGAGGGCTCACAATTTCTTCAGTGCAAAACTAGTAATTTTATTTGTTATCCAAAATGACCAGTGAACCCACCTGTGCCTGCTTAATGTTATTTGTGTAAGCTACATCATTGTGTAGCAGATTGTGCCATTTTTCTTGTCGCACTATTTTTGGTGGTGGGTTAATTAGTGGGCGGTCCCTCAGTGGAATTATATACAGGCATGGTTTGGCCGTCTAAGGTTTGCCCCTGTTGCTCTCTTCCCTTTCTGGGACCCTTCAGGGGGCTTGTAGCATGGTGTGTTGTGGGTGAAGTTGACATTACTAATGAAAGTTTGAAGAGTTGTTAAGAGGAGAGTGAATAGATTAGAAATTGGTGCCAAAACTAGCCATTAGTTGGGCATTTGCCAGGAGACAGAGCAGTCTCCGGTTGATTAGTCCTCGTCAGGTTTTCTTTTTCTTTTTTTTTCTTACAATAGACCTGTGTGATGGTGTTGGATTGAGTGTGAGGTGTGTGTCCCTGTCACTAACTTTTGCTGCCATAGGTAGCCCAATTGTAAACCAGGTTGCTGTGGTGCAGCAGTGTTCAGGCTGTGCCCTGGTTTTAATGTTTGGGTTGTTTTTAAACCTCTAATAAACGTTTGTGTAATTTTGGGTAAGAGCACGCCTCTTCCTACTTGTGAGTTGAACCTGTGTTCTTGGACCCAATCTGGGTTTGATTCCTTTGGGTGCAATTCCCTTAGGTGGCGTGGTCAGACTCTTGTCTTACATCTTTAATTTGTAAACTGGTCTTCCATCTTGTAAAGGGGGCATTTGGCTGACGCTCTTATCCAGAGTGACTTACAAGCGTTAGTTACAGGGACAGGGAAAACTGAGGGACAACTGAGGGTCAAGTGTCTTGCTCAAGGACACACTGGTAGAAAGTGAGGGTTCGAACTTTGTGATCCTCAGGTTCACAGACAAGTGTTTTACCCAACTAGGCTACTAGCACCCATCTTGTCTCTCATGTAACAATTTGGTGTGCCCGGACTATTGTCAAACATCTTTAATTGTTAAACTGGTTTTCCATCATGTCCCCCATGACACAATTTGGTGTAGTTGGACTGTTGTCTAACATCTTTAATTGTTAAACTGGTTTTCCATCTTGTCCCTCATGCCACAAGTAGGTACACCTACCTTGAATTTACACTCAGTTCATTTTATCAGCTCCACTTAACATAGGTGAACTTTGTAGTTTATAATTATAGACTATATTACAGACTTTAGTTGTAATATAGTTAGCTTCCTTAGCCCATTGACATTGTTAGCTTCCTTAGCCCATCCATCAATACCTAGGACCCCACAGGACCACCAGTGAGCAGGTTTTATTTGGGTGGTGGATCATTCTCAGCACAGAGGCTACAATGACATGGCGTGTGTGATAGCATAGTGGCATGTTTGTGTGTGTGTGTGTTGTCCTGTAGCCATATTTTATTTTATGCATATATTTATTTTGCTCTGAAAAATAAAGCTAATTTCTCTGCTTGACACAGATTTGTACATAAAGAATAAGATACCAATGCATCTTCAGAAAAGAAGCCAGTGTCAAATTACACAAAAAGGGAAATATCATCTGTGTTAAATTCAACCATGATAATGTTTACAATGTTCACAGTACCCTTGGACTCTTGCCCAAGTGCCCAACACACCTGAACCAACCAAGAGCACTAAATACCTGATTCAGGTGTATTAGGAGCTGAGAGAGAGCACAAATATGGACCATCTAGGGATCCCTGGCTTCATTTCTAGATTGAGAAGTACAACCAGAGGTTAGGGGAAATGTCTGGCAATACACAACCAGCAATCGTTCATGAAACCTTGAGGAAGCATGAAATCATGGCACACTTCCACAATTACTGGCCAAATGAGTCAAAAACAAAAGCTATGTCCTTCTGTTATAACTCTGTGCCTTGAGTCAATTTTGTTTAACTTGTAAACACTGGACATAGTCACATTTTCAAGGTAGCTTACATGGATTTCATCAAGCAATCTTCCCAATTTCTTCTGGATTTACCTGTACTGCCTGAGAAGTAAAGAAAAAAAATTAAAGCATACACTACATACACAAAACTACTACTTCAGTCAAATGACACCATGTAAGTGTACAGTTAGAGACTACAAGTCTATCTGGTGCCATTATAATTTGTTTTAGCTGTCCTCCAACTAGTCAGTGTCTTTTTGTGACCATGGGTACACTGAGGGCAGGACATTTTGGGAAGATTCTCAAATTAGCAGACATTGTGTTGTATGTAGGCACTCATACCAGTGGTGTGTCCACACTGCTCCACCACCAAGATAGTATCTTGTCAGCAGTAGTCTTGTGGTAAGAAAGTGAACACTGATCACTAAAGTTACAAAATCTAAAGTGAATGCGTCTCACTAGTAATATACAAGGTGTTTTTGCACATTTTGTTATTGCTATGATTACACTCTTGTTTTTTCACTTAATATCTAATGTCTAAGTCATTATTTATGCTTATGAACACATACTTTTTTGTTTCTACATATAAGTACAATGTCAAAAGACATTATGTGCATAAATTTTATTTAAGAAATGGGGGATATGTGCCCTATATACATACATCTAAACATGTGTGTAGTTTTATTCCACTGTCAACATTAAATATGATTGATAGGCTTTGAGTGAATGTAAGCAAAAATGTCCTGCATCATAATATTCCATATAATATATGCATTAAAATGGTTTATTACAAAAAATGTAGCTGGATGCGCCAGCATATTTTACAGGGTCATCCATTACTTTATTTCAATCCCAGCAATGTATTTAAATACATGTAATATTACATTTTGTCCCATAACACTGGGCTGGTTTGATCAAACTCATACATTATGGGTTGTGTGAATGTAATCTGTCTGCTTTTACCGTATTCTAGATGAGACACGCATTTATACTGACTTGACTTGTGTGCCTGAGGATAATGTCCCTAAATCGCAGTTTATGACATCTAGAGTCTCATATACAGAGAAAACTTTTCTGTGTCGAGTACTTTTAAAACTTCAGTGTCTTTTCAAGGGTTGATGATAAAAAAAAAAAATTAGCCTCAAAGGCCACTCTGCAGTCTCTGTTTTTCTTCAAAATGGTGACTTTAAAAGGTTCTGCATGTGAAAACACCAAAAAAGTGTATTTTGAAAGAGAACATAAAAAGGAAAAAGTTGCTGAGACAGGGTGAGGATTGAAATAACCTTAGCTCATACATATTTCACATCTCATCAATACCTTTGAATAGAAGAGGGATTCCTGGCTTTTTGATCTGTGTGAATACCTGCTACCTCCACGGTGCCAACGACGCTAACCCTGTCCTCAACAGCCGCAGGATAAAAGAGTGGAATAGAGAAGGATGCTGATAATCTCCTTTAGGTGACCTTTCTCTGGGAGCGGGGATGAGAAAGGTATGACAGAGGGATGTTGGGCGTTTTGTGCAAAGGAAAGTAGGAAAACTAGGACTATTTCTGCAAAGCCTGCGAACTGAACTTAAACCCATGGGTTTTGTCTCATTCTCCAGTTATGGCTCAATCAAAAAGAGTCATGTTCACAGTTTTTGTCTTCAGAAAGCAGGGATACATAAAATGGTGAATTAGTTTTTTCAGTTATTTTGAGATAGCATTTGTCACTTTGTCTGTGGATTCGACCCCAATGCTCAAGAAATGAAAGTGAGTGTGCTTTGAGCAATGGAATGTGTAGGCCAGACTAAATATGTCACTGAAACAAAGGATGCACAAGTGATGTGTAGTTTGCTTGATTTAAATGTGTATATCACTTATGTCAATATCAATATATCAACATCACCTTCCTCTACAAGCCACGTCATGGGTTTCAAATGATTAGTATAATGCTATAAAAAGCCCTATTTATATATACCTTGTATCTGGTTCTGAAATTAATTACTTAAATTTATATATATAAGTTAATCATGAATAGAATTACAAATATTACCATTTTAAGCAATTCCAAACTTATAAATGGAATATGTGTAAAATGTGACACCTAAAATACATAATACAATAGTTACATAAAATCTTAAGGATATTTTTATTTCACCAAGCATTATTGCACAAAATATTAAATGCAAAGGTGGCAATAGTAGTGACATATAGTTAAGGTAAAAAATAACTTTTCTAGAACCAAACCATAGATTAGACTTACTAGCCCTGGATGTTTTGTTGTAAATGTTGTCAACATTTTGGATGTTGGGTGTCTAAGAAAAAAGAACAGAGTTCTAAACAACTTTCAGATAAACTTTTTTAAAAGTGTTACGTTTGGAGAAAGGAAAACACTGCGTTCCAGCATAAGAACCTTATTCAATCTGTGAAATATGGGGCTGGGAGTATCATAGTTTTGGCCTGTTTTACTGTATCTGGTCTAGGACTATGAATAATACTAGTTATTTCCTAAAGAAAATGTCAAGACATCTGTCTGTGAATTGAATCCCAAGGAAAAAATGATCATAAAACAATGCAATGGCCCTAAGAACACAAGTTATACCAAAGAATGGTTTAAAAAAGAATAAAATGAGTGTTTTGGGATGGTCAAGTCAAAGCTCTTGTCTTAACCTAATAGAAATGTTGTGGAAGGACCTGAAGTGAACAGTTAATGTGAAGAAACCCACCAACATCCCAGAGTTTTAGCCCTTGAAGCTATTCTGTATTGAGGACTGATGGGTAGGACTGATAAACAGTTACCAGAAATGTTTAGTAGCTGTTATTGCTGCACAAGTGGATCACACTAGATACTGGAAACAAAGGATCACATCATTTTTTGACCCTCATTTGTTCAATTGGTTTCACTTTATCTATTAGGGGCAAACTGATGAAGTTTTATTTCATATTTACACAGAAATACAGTCAAGGGCTCACAAAATTTCAAGCGCCATTGTCTAAAGTTTTGGAGAGTTACTGCGATTGTTACAGTGTGAGACACATTTCAAATTATTTCAAATCAAATCAAATTTTTACTTTGACTTTTATTCAGTTGTCCTTATTTATTTATTTTTTTTCCATTTTCCTGTCCCCAATTTTTGTTGTTATGGATGGCACAAAATCTTAACATAATATCACTGTTAGGACAAAACCTTTTCAGTGCTTCACTTTAAATTTGTTTTAGTGAGTGTGAAAAGGCCAGCTGCCATTAACACTGTGAGAACATTTCATAACGAGAGCATCAATAGAAACGGCCCTAAAGTACCATGTTCATGATGGCTGCGGCATGAAACCTCCCTTCAGCTCTGCAGAAAATGATTACGAAGGAAGATTTACCAGCCAAGGTCACAGAATAAAGAGAATGCGCGGCGAACTGGCTGTGAAACGTCAGCCCTTGACTGCTGAGTGCCTGGTGCAAATGGCATGATGAGATGTATTTGCTCTGTTCACGCCATGGGGACAGCTAATTAGTCTGCTAATGCTATCTTCATTGCTTGGCTTCGTTTCAGGAAAAAAGTATATACTGCCAGCTCCCATGGGGAGGAAGCTTGGCTTGTCTTGTGGTACTTGACATTTCATCTCTTGACAAAACCATAAAGCCACACACCACACAAAAAAGCACCGTGGTCATGTGTGAAAAATAAAGCAGGGATGAAATGTGGACCGAACTGGGTGGATTAGTGCTGTATAAAAGCTGTAGAGGTTGTCAAGTATTGCAGGCTTTGTAGTGACGGTGTCAGTGATAGAGCAGTGGCTGGGGTGAGTGATGAAATGGGCCTTGTGGCGTTACCATTATTCACTCAGGAAAAGTATCGGATCATGCCCAAAGTTAATCCTCTCAATCAGCAAGTGTGATGGATTGTCAATCTCTTTTCCCTTTCACACACAAGAACACAAACACCGAGAACAAGTCTCAGAGAAAAATAAAGAGAAGTGAATTATCCCTCACAGTCCTATTGCTCCACAGCTGCACTAGATAAATCATGAGAGACTGTCAGAGTGTGTGGAGTTCGCGCCTGCCGGAGCTGGCTGCCTTTATTTGAGTGTGTTTATGCAATGGTATGTGAAGACCAGACTAAACATGTTACACAGGAAAAAGGGATGCATTGATTTTTTTTTATTTTTATTATTATTCAGACGTGTACATTATTTACTCTCATGCACATTTAAATGGGTGCATTACTTCATGCTCCACCCACAGATCTTCCAACAACTGTTGCTGCATTAGACACACTTTACAGATTTATGGCGTAAATACCTTTCAGACTAATGAGAAACTGAGCCGTATATTACAGCACTGTACTGTAATGTAGGCTGTTTGTATTCTATTGCATTGTAGCCTAAAATTAGGCTTCCAGTTTAAAATGCCAAGCTGGAATATCCATGCATTTGAGTGGTGTCTGAAGCGATTAATACCAATTTTCTCACTTATAGAGGGCACTCAGCAGCAACATGTTAGAAACTTGGGATTCTAGAGGATGCAGGAGTTTAACAGAACATGACTTTTTTTTAAAAATTTTTTGTTTTGTACTCCATTGAAAAACAATAAGCTTGGAGGTAAATGGGGAGGAAAAAGTTACCAAGGCACTGGTAACATGTGATGTCTGTGCTTTTTAATATTGTAAGGATGAAACATAGGTTCATGTTCTCCATGTCTTCTTTTTTGTGTTGAGTTATCTTTCTACAAACACCCAAACAGAGTTAGTAGTTAGAAGGTAGCAGATAACCATCTGGTATGTTCAATCTTCAGATAGCATTTGAATGCAGTATGTGCTGTTGCTAATCAGAAAGAATGTAAGCTTAATTTTATGAAAAAAAAAAAAAAGCCCAAAAATAGACTATTCCCACACACTCAAACATCACTTGATATTAATAACACATTATGATTTTAGATATTGTAAGTTGGGAGCTCCAGTTTCTCCTTAGTTTGAATGTTCCTTTGAATGTCCTCGAGTTACGACACGGATCCGTTCCTTTGACAGTGATGTAACCCGAATTTTGGTGTAAGTCGAAATACACCCTAGCCTACCTATCCTAACACAGTTGTGAAGTCATAAAACACAACAAAGCTGCAGAAAAAGGAAAAGGAAAGCTCCCTCACTCATCCACCGCGTTACTGCGTATTCTTCTGCTGCGCGCAACCAAACTAGTTCGCCCACGTAGTCTGTAGGTACGAGGCTAACGGTGTAACGGTGTTGTGGTTTGTGTAGTGTAGTGGGTAACATTGCTGCCTCCCAAGTGGGATAGTGGGGTTTGATTTCAACCCTGGGTAACACGCTGCGCTACACAAATAATTCCGTTTTATTCATTTTATTTTCTTGTGTTTAAATGTGTATTCATGTGTGCATTTAAATGGGGTTAATTTATTGCATTACTTCATGCTCCACCCAAAGATGCAATCCTAGCAACAGTTGCTGTATTAGACAAACTGCAAGACACTTCTTTCACCTACATCTGTGACACACAAAAAGACTTTAAGTCACTTTGAATAAAAGCAGTTGCTAAATGATGTAAACCTATTT
Source organism: Alestes dentex (assembly GCA_037576975.1). Lineage (NCBI taxonomy): Eukaryota > Metazoa > Chordata > Actinopteri > Characiformes > Alestidae > Alestes > Alestes dentex. The sequence goes on along the minus strand of JBBIGA010000001.1, from coordinate 33,584,426 downwards.
GTCCACAGATCATGGGTGGGTTCTGATTCTAATTTGGCCTCAAGACTCCACCAGAGACACCGTGCCATGTGCTGACACTCTATGATCACTCTAACTAGTAATACAGTCATTGATGCAAAAGTTAGCAGCAGTGTTTGCTCCTTTTTGAAAACATTAGCCATGTAACACCAAGTGTGTTGGGCAATGACAATGCTGAGTGAGCATTACCAACTCCCCACAGGATGGATGACCTGTCACAGCGGCCCATATGATGTAGAAACATCCTCATTTATCTCCCTCTCTCTCTTTTGCAAACAAAAAAAAAATCGCAGCTAACACTCAAGGGAGGCTTTGTTGGTCCATTTTCTCAGGCCCCCACATACTGGAAAGGTCTGTGTGTGTATTCTGTGCTTCATCTTTGCACACAAGGCATGCACTGGTACTGCATGCTCTGGTCTTTTGTAGCAGCACCGTGCCACAGCTCCAGCAGCCAATGGCACTGTGGAGGGGCTCATTCATGTCACAGATGAGTAATCGAGTGAAACTCACTCCTTGTTCTGCGGAGAGGACATTTTCTTCTCTTACTGCTTTTAGATCCAATAAGACAAAACCACATTCAGTGATTTCACCATCATGGCTCTGATCAAAGAGCTGTTGTGGGGAAGAGCGCCTTTTATATCACTATGACAGGCTACCTCAAGGGGATTTGACTGAGGTTTCCGAACAACTATGATTAAGCTTTACTCAGTGTCAGAAGAGACAAACTGAAACTGGTGTTTTGAGATTTTGAGACGTAATGTATTCTAAGTTTTTTAGGTAAACCTACCTTGTACCATGTAAGTGCACACTGTAGGTTTACATCTACTGACTGTAGCCCATTTATTATCCATTCCCCTTTACCCTGTCATTCAGTGGAAAGAGACCACCACAGTACCACGTTGACTGGATATATTGTGGGTGAAACTATGGGATGAACAATGAAGTGGTGGAACAGGACCTTTTTAGGGGATCTGGGGTTTTGCTGCCATTGGAAAGAAATTGCAAGTACTATAAAACAGCAAATACTATAAAACAGGAAAGGTGATCTAATCTCACCACAAACATTGCATAATAGAAGTGAAACATAAGGAAGTGCACGGTTGTGCACGGTGCAACGGTTGAAAAAGATTTTCTAAGTAACGCTGCCCTGATTCTTATTTCTTTCTCTGCCTATAATAAAACTATATTCTCTCCTCATGGCAGTTATCTATTGTCTTTTAACCCATTTATGTCTCTTCAAGATTGCTCTATGAACATAATATTTGAGGGTAAAATGGTCAGCTACATTTAAAGCTGGTTTAATTTTTTATTTCAGCACTGGCTTCCTCAACCACAACCACAAGTCATCTAATATTAATGCTAGCCTCAGACTCCACCTCGGTGAAATGCACTGATTTGTCTTCACATTTTGTTGTGGCGAAGACTACTACTGTTTAATAGCGTAAGATGTCAGAATCTGCACTAAACACCTGAAGGTCAGGTCATGGAAGTGGTGTAGTTTAATATGACTATGACTATATGTTTGATGGTACAAATTTTAATTCAATATTTATTGTCTGAATTAGTAAAACACGATATATTTATTTACTACAGCATTTACTTGGGACACTTTATTTGGAAAGTCCACTGTAGATGCTTTGTAGACGCAGTTTGTCTTGAACTAAATATAGAATAGATGTAAAAGAACTTTTTTAAATCCAAAAATCTGAATCTAATCTTGAATCTAAAACTGAAATCTAGTCCTAATCCTAAACCTGACCCTCATGCTGTTGATGATCCACCGAGTTTCACCAGATAGTTTGCAGGTACTTTTAATAATTAAAGTACCTGCAAAAATCTATGGGGAACTTAGTTTGACCCATTTATTATACAGTATCAGCAAAAACATTGTGTTTTACTTTTAAATAACTATTACTAAAATGAGGGGGTGGGGTCATTTGGCTGACTTATAATTAATGGAAAAATGTGTATCAACCACATTTACAACGGATGGAAGTCATTTCCAGAGTCAAATGTTGGCACTCGTAACATTGCAGCAGACACTGTTTTGGCATTCATGGCCAGAACTGCGGGTCTAGCTGTAGTAATCATGGTTCACCACGGGAAATTATATATGTGGGGTGGAGCACAGCAGTGACACTGACATAGTAGTGGCATGTTAGTGTGTGTTGTACCAGTACGAATGCATCAAGTTCAGCAGCATTGCTGGGTTTTTAAACACCTCACTGTCACTGCTGGGTTGAGAAATCGTATTCAGCCAAGAGTGGTCCTGACCACTAGAGCTGGAGGAAGACTATAACACAAATTGTGCGTAAAGAACGTAATCTAAACATAATCTCCGTACTCTCTACTGCATGGTGTATCAATAAGTGTCAGGTAAGAGTCGCACATTAGTGACCCAGTTATGACAGTGGCAAAACTCAAAGCAAAAAGCAGTGATACCTGAATACAAAGTCATGAATACAATTTTTTTTTTCGCACAGTTGTACTCAGCAGCAACTGTTGCAGTGTTGTGCAGCAGGTAACCCCGTGGTACCTTTAGTAACAGATGCTTTGCTGCCACAGGGTCTTACAACAGAGGAAGGGGGATCAGACAAGGGGGTCACACAGGGGGCCGGAGAGAACCAGAGCTTTGATCCCCCTCCTGCCCGTAGGCTGTGTTCTGCTTGTGCACAAAACATTACCATAATTGATCTGCCTCCTTTTCTGATGGGGACTCTCCCCCACCATGCATCAGGTTTCTGTGGAGTTGCCGTGCCTTTGAAGTACAAGTGTGTGCCACATTCTGTTGCATCTGAACACTGTACATCTCAGCAATAATGTCTGAACAATACACTGATTCGCCTTTTGTTATGTTTTTCTATTTATGAAATGACTGTCAGGATAAAAGCAACGCAGTACTCCATTAAAGGGTCCATATGCTTCAAGTTTATTTTTATTTATTTCCCCCTCTACTGGGCTGGAGGGAGAACAGTATGATGTGACACTTTCACATTTTCTCTTTCAAAAAGTCAAAGAAATGGTGGTTTGCAGTATACAGACCCTTAAATTCCTGAATTACACGATCAGAGAAAAAAAATTCTTACCTCCTAAGGAAAAAAGATTTTATTTCAAGTGATTGTTGAACAAATAGATCTATTCATTGTGAAACGTTCAAATGTGGAAATTGATGTTTTGACGTGACCGTGACCGTGCGGAAGATTCTGGAATCTAATTTGGCCTCGCGTTGTCCTTCAATATCCATCTTCACTTGTTCTCTGTAATATCAGCCTCATATACAGTGCGCATGTGGGGAAGCTTCAGACTGGTTGAGATGCAGCAGAGACAGTACCTCTGCCCCTCAGCTCATCTATCCAACAGCACTGATCCCTCTCTCTCTCTCTCTCTCTCTCTCTCTCTCTCTCTCTCTCTCTCTCTCTCTCTCTCTCTCTCTCTCTCTCTCTCACTATATATATATATATATATATATACAGTGAATGAGAAGCTGCTGGAACTTTGCTGTTCCTCCTAACAGGCAGAACGGAGCAAGTTAATACACTGGACATGCATTATTGATAGAAGCAAGAAGCTGATAAGCTCATAGTGGCCGCAGGCTTCTCTCCTCTCATGCTGGGCCAATTAAAAGCGGCCCAATTCATGACCTCGTAAAGCCCTGGGTTGTTGAGAGGGATGACTGCTGTGTACATACAGGGGGAGGTGTAAAGCCATATACTGTATATACACATGCTCTGATGGAGTCTGACATGTCTAAACATGGTAACACGCGCACACACACACAGACACATGCACACTAATGTGTAGTGGTAACTTACTGTGCTGCTGATATAGTTATTAAACATAAAAAGCTTCATCATAATGTCATTATTGCTTTTAGTGATTCAATAATATGCATGTGAATGTTCATACATACATACTTGCATACATACATACATACAAAAATCAACAAGCAGCATATATATATATATATATAGTAAGTCTCAAGTAAGTCAGAGCAACAAAATCTTGAAATTTTGAAACATTTATATTTGTCTCTTCATGATGTACTTTTGACACAATGTACAGACCAGCTTGCGTTTTAGCAAAAATAAATGAGTAAATAATCAATAAAAATGCAAAAAATGGAGATGGTTCTGTCCTAACGGTGACACATTTGTACCAACAGCAACACTTCACCCTATGTTTCCACTGTATCCAGGGTTCTCTTCAGACCTCCAGACCTCTTGCTGACACACCTAGTGTGGGATGGGTAAGCAGTATTCCCAGCAGACCCCTCTGACACACACGCTCCGCTGACAACCCCAGCATGGCCTCTGACCCCACAGGACATTAGTGAAGCAGAGGGGCTGCTGGAGATGGGGCTGCCTGAGCTGCAGAACTGATACAGAGACAGGCATCTCATGGGGGCTTAGGGCCATTCAGGGACTGTGGGGGCTGGAAATCAGTGTGTGTGTGCACGGCCTTGGTGCCCGTTATTTGTGAAAAACTGCATAAATCATGGAGGGTCAGGGAGCCTTGGTGGCCATTATGGAAAGCTCCTCAGAATCACGCCTGGGGCCAGATTAGACGTCCTGGGGTGGAGAAGGGGTAGCGCTAAGGTGAACAGAGAGGAGGCACATGCCTGCACCAGCCTTCTATATAATATGGCCACAATTTCAGCCTCAGTGTGTTGATTAGGTACACATGCTCCCACCGTGGCTTTGTCTCTGAGAGAGGCTCATGGTGAGAAAAGCTAATAATGGCACTTTCCCCCCTGGAGGGAGTAAGTTTAGCCATGGTTCCAAGCAATGATCTCAAATGCTTTTAAAATTTCATGAAGTCAAATTGCTTGTCATTCTTCAGGGTGAATAGCAACTGTGAAGGCTACTTAAAGGAGCTCTGAGCCTGGAGGTGCCAGTGCAGTTTCAATTCCACATCCACTAGCCATCTTTAAAGTGAGAGTTTAAAGAAAAAGAAATTGACACAGTCCTTCCTTTATATAAAGTGATGGCTGAAGAACCAAAACAAATATACATGCTGGATTTTTTTTTTTTTTTTTTTTTTTTTTTTGCTATTGGAGCAATTGTCCATGAAAATGGACCAAACTAAGAGCAAAATTCAGGTTTCATGATACCTTATACTACTATGAGCTGTTACTGCTAGCTTTGCAAAATGCTTAACGTGACTTACAGTGTCAGAAACGATATCTATCCCTGATTACTTAACAACATGATGAGTTGTGAGGCAAGTGCGCTAGGCACGCAGCTTAAACTGGCAGCTATAAGTTTGAATAAAGGCTGGTGTGTACTCTTCTCAGTCTGTGTGTCCGTGAATGTGTGAATATCATGTGCAGACATTCGCTTTGGTGTTTGCCAACATACTTGACTGTAACACGGGGCAATGTCCAAGCAAGAACGCAGAAGAATACAAAGAGGAAAGTCTTGCCTGTGCTCACATTTTGTAATGTTTTGAATATGAGTAAATGTTTGTAATGTCATTCATCTTCTGCAAACTGATTCTGAAACTCGATCACTTGATATACAGCTCTGAGATCAACTCTAACCTATAAACCTCTGCCAAGCCGTACACACACATGCATCTTCGCTGAAATCAATGTAGAAAGGAGTTCATAAGTCATCTGGACTTGGGTAGAGAGTTGAAGACGTTTCGTCTCTCATCCAAG
>JBBIGA010000001.1:33549277-33561411 GCA_037576975.1 Alestes dentex | reverse complement strand
TTAAACTCAGCTTAATACATTACCCTTAAAGAAAATGTAAAGGTAAACCCGTATCCGTACTGTACAGTGTACACTGAACTGTTAGAATGTAAATACCAATGTTACCCCTGTAGAGACTGTACTGTAATTCATGCAAGCACGTTTTCTTTGGTATGCGCTGTCATTTTCTTTGGTATGAGCAGGTAAATACTGTAATAAATTCATCTAATTTATAGTAATAAAGAGACAGGGCTTTAAGAAGCACAAAACGAAAAACACAAGAACACTCAGAGAAACACTTGAGATAGCTCCACGCGAGATGCGTCACAGTGCAGCAGCCAATCAGCAACAAGGAGAAATGAACACTCTCTAAATGGCTACTTTCAAACCTCCCACCTCCGAGTAAAGTGGTATTTCACCATCTCAAGATGCACTTTCTTTATGTTCTCTCGACAGTACCAAAAAATGCGTAGTTATATTTTAGATGGAAATGTAGCTGAATTTATGTAAATACTTATGTTACAAAATTACTAAATTATATTTTTTCTTAATTATTTAGTACTAAATTGCGTAAAAAATTATACATTGCCACGAAAAAAGCAAAAAAAATGCGGAGGATATCTGCGGTTTTTGCAAATTTCCGCAAACAACTATTAGTTCGGTAAGAAAAAATCCATGAATGACTGAAGCCGCGAACTCTGAATTGCAAATCACAGGGGTTTACTGTACATCTTTCTGCTTAGCAAGACTAAAGGAAGTTCATGCCCCGAAACTTCTTGAAACACAATTTTTCATTCTGCAGTCTTATTTTGAGGTGCAAAGTATCAGTCACTCACTCACATTCCACAGGTCAAAAATGATCCACTTTGGGGCACCAATCACAGTCAAGTAGCCTTTAACTGTTTCCAAGCAGTGTTTCACATCAGTGACACAGTATGTGCTTATTGGTATAATGAGAAGTGGCCAGTCTCCCCTTAAGATGGTTCTGGATGAACTCAGTTAGGCTACATGCCTTTCAGATTTTGCTCTGCTACAGCCTACTGCATGGGAACATCTTTAAGTGTGCATGTAGGACCCTGAAATGAAAGTTCGAGCTTGAGGGATGATGTGATTGAAAGGCAGTCTTCGGGGAAGCTCAGTTTCCTTCATAAACCTCCCACTGAAACAGCTGCAGAGGGCTGCTGTCAGCACCAAGGTTACAGCAAGGGTGGGAGACGCGGTGTGGGTTGGTTTACACTCAAATCATAAAGCTGTCAATCACACTCGGGCACTGGAGACCCCGGCTCACATTCGAGGGCTCCAGCTTCCTGCAGTGGTCGCATACCAGTAATGGTAGCCCAGTCATTTCCTCCGCAAAAGTGGTGATAAAATGGAATGGAAAAAATACACTTTATTTTAGCCTGACAGGATGACTGAAGAACACTAGGCGAGCTGAGGAATAAAACACAGAGTGAACTTCAGTTGGGTATTTTTTTTTCCTCCTGCTGCGGCTGAGCTTGTCTTAGCGTCTCGGGCCTCAAGCCAGATCAGATATGTGTGTGAACTCCTCTATTTCTTCTCTCAGCTCCCAAATATGCTCACAACAAATTATGTAGGGCTCCTCAAGGAGAGAAAAGGAAGAGCACTTAGTGAGGCGACTCGCTCGGCTGTGGAGGGGAGATAAAGTAATAAGGCTTTGGATGAGTGCGCCAGTGTGGTGTGTACAGGACAGGGAAACAATAGCTCATGCCTGTCTGGAGTTGAGCTACCATGTAAACAAGGATTCTGAGAGGAAAGAGAATAACTTGATCCATGAATGCAGCAGATGCTGACATCTCTATTAAGAAGAATCTGGAGCACGACACAATAATACTAGATAATTATGGTTCTTCAGAGGTTTATGTGATGTCTGCAGTGTGCTGAATGAACATTCATTTCATTTTCATACTAATTCTATGAATGATAAAGGTTAGTGTTCGAGTTTGTAACATTTAGAAACTTTATTACATTCGTTTAAATTAGTCTTCGTAGCCTACAAAGCATTTTACATGCATAATGCGGCTTCAAATGCATAACTCAAGATACCACCACTTAGCAGCACCAGACATTAGAGCACAAGTGTTCATAATGATAATGTTTCATGTGATTACACATTTAAATCCCCATTCAAATAGAACATTAGGAGAAATGCCAGTTTTAATATGGATTAGCCAATCTGACAATTTCTAGAGTGATCTAGAGACTAGTAGTTATTTTAATCATATTTTTTGAAACAGATGAAGTTCATAAAAGATAATTAATTGGCGATGTGCCCAGTCCTCTCATAACTGCTGTCATGAGAATATCATGAATATCAGCATCACAGATGGACTCCTATTGGTGCATAATTTACATCTTACACAAAATCTGTTCCAAGTATACCTGAAGCAAATAAATTAGATATGTAAAAATAAAACATGCAGAAAAGAGATTCTGCCCTGGAAAAAAAAAACAAAGAAAAGAAATGACATTCAATCAAATGGACCTTATGAAAATGCCTTTTCTCCAAGCACAATTATGAAATGATGACAGCTATAGAGGTACATTTTGAATGTGTTTTAGTTGTGTGCTAAAATGCATGAGCATTTCTTATGTTTTCCTACTTTTTAATACTGTAAAGTTTACATTTGTATACTTGTGCCCTTATTTACACTGATAGGCAAAAATATATTGAATGTAGCTGAAATTCTTCCTAACTACTAACTTTATACACTTGACAATAAAAACAACTGGCTCAAAACTCTTAACTGCTCACGAGGAAAATATGAGGTATAGACAGAAATAATCTAGGCTTGCATCAGTGACAGCATGGAAGCTGCTGCTGTATTCAAGATAGTGCTCTTTTCAGAGCTGGCACATAGTCATGGTTTTTATGTGTAATCTCCCACACACCATGCAGAGAGGGTCTGTCCTGATGAAATGGAATGATAGCTGCCTGCCTTTATCCTTATCTATACGCACTGCAGAGACAGAGGGAGGGAACTGGTATCTCTGTCGCCGTTTCTGTTGTGTGTGCAGCAATGTGTAACTTTGCATTCTGAAGACCCACCTTGGACTTTGTAGATTAGAAACAAAAATCTGCTATCCTCTTTCTGTCAGTGACCCATCTGCCCTATAACAACTCCAATAAATTTAAATGTAAAAAAAACAAAATAAAACCATTTGTCACATACATATTCACATAAGCATTCGCGTTTCTTTTAAACACCTCAATAAACTTTCAATTTTCTGCTTCACATGATCCAAGTAATCACAGCTTGCTTTCATTATTCCTTAAAAATCTCATTCCACATCTCAAATGTCCAGTTTTAGTGTTTTAGCGATTTTCTTTTTTCTTCTTCTGTATTTCCTTTTCTCGGTTGCCTTTTCCATGAGTTGTTTTCTCACAGTGGATGGATGGACAAGAACACCTGTGGATTTTTGCAGATCCACAGATGGACCTTGATTTACTCTATTTCTCTTCTCTGGCCCAAAGAATATTTTGGTCGCCCCCCGAGTCTTCTATGATGGTTAGGAAAATCTTTAGATTTTTTTTTTTTCTAGTTTTGGAGAGTCCTACATTTTCATTTATTTTCCTTTGGCTTTCCCCTCCCTTATGCAAGTGGATTATCTTCTACTTGATCTCAGAAATCTCTCCTTTATCTATTTTAGATGCTCATGAGAAGGCAGCTGAGGTGTGTCTGGGTAGTTACTTGTGTGACTGATAGGGTGACATTATGCTTGCTTTTAATTACATCTACACATGCTCAAGACGTGTTCTGCTTTTGTTTGAAATATAGGTAGTGCAAGAGCTCTAAAATTGTCCATGAGATGAAATACCAACATAACAGGAGGAAGCAGTGTACCATTGTGTGAGGTATTGTCAGCAGACTGAACAAATCATCATAATTATATTTTCATCAGATTTTTCTAATGCTAAAAAACAAATAATTTGTAGGTATGAATAATTTTGGAATACTGACTTGCAATTGTGGTCTCTGACCTTTGCAAAGTACTGTAGTGTACAAAAGAAACATCACTACTGCTGTAGCCTGTATCGTATGCAACTCATGTGTGACTGTTGCGTTCATTAACTTCTCAAACACCGAAACAATTTCTGAAATTAGATGATGCTCCCATGTTCAGGAATTGCTCATCACTGCTATACACTTCAAAACATGCCTAGAAGAAACTGTAAAAAAAAAAAGCAGAAAGAGCTAAATAAAAAGGAGCTGTATCAATTTGGAAAATGAATTGAACTCATGAGCTCACCTCATTAACCTCATCATTATAAAGATACACTGGGGAATCATCAAGAAAGAATTCAATGCTGAGCTTCTTTAAAAAGGCCTGCTTTTATTATTCACGAGCCATCTACTGCCCTTTAACAATCCTAAAAATGGAGCAACCAGCTCACTGAACAGTAGGCTTGTAAACACACGCAGTGTTTTATCTGCTCCCATTGCACAGGATTTTAAGAGGAAATTAACAATAAAAGAGAAATGGACGAGATATGGCCTGTGGGTACAGGCTCAGTTTTAGATGTTATTAAGGTGTAATAACAGTAATATTCTTCTTCTTTTTCCTTTTCTCCTCTTCTTTTCCTAACATGAATAAACAGTGAATTGGCTCATGTCCATATTATTGTTAAAGTAAGAGGGAATACTCACAATTCTCTATTCGGATTGCAGATTTAAAGGTGCAGATAAAGCTGTGAACTGCCATTGCATCATTAGGGACTTCCCAAAGGCCTTCTGGAAGTTTCAATACTCCACCCTCTGAAAGAAGTCCTTCACAGATACAAATTGCATGAATGTTCTATCTGGAGAAATGGATCATCACAAGGACACCCATGACAATTAGAATGAAGGAACATCGCAGAACTAGACGTTCACCCACAGCACCGTAATATTTTCAAGAGTATGCACATTCCATCTACTTTCCTCTACCATCTACTACATTACACAGAACAGATTTGTACAGTTTTCATTATAATGTAATATTCACTGCGAAGTGTATTCCCATACTTGTGCTTTTGTGCATCATCACATTTGCAATTATCCAGCGAGACAAAGCCACTCAGCTCTGCATTTTAACATTTCTATTCGCACATCTTCAATGCAATTTGCTTGTTCTCTCTCTTGCACAATTTGCATAAAAGGTATCACGGACAAAGCTCTTAGCATAAAGCGCTTTTCTTAAATCAGAGTCCCTGAGCCTTCAAAAAAATTACAGGGAAAAAGAAGTTTGACAATGAAAAAGACATTTTTTCATATGTAATGACTGTGCCCATGACTCTGAGGGGAAATTAAGTGCCCAGTTACATAGAAAACCTTCATCTCCCAAAAGTCCTTCAGTACACTTAATGGATTTAACAAAGGAAAGGAATGGGGAAAAAGAGAGGGGCTGCTCATTTTGATATGAGAAAGTAATGGACATAGCTGTCACATTTTTCATTTCTAGCACAGGCTGCCTATTACTGATTAGCCCGCAAGTAGTCAAGGAGGGGTCCAGTATCTCATGTTTATGCTGCCAAACAAAATGTCATAAAATGAAATAACAGACATCAAAAGATCAGAGAAATGTTCATCCTAATCCAACTCATTGTGACATTTTATGGATTTTGACTACACTAGACAGAAGAATCGCCATCTTAACATGGTGGGGGGGGTTTGTGTGCCTCAGTGATCCTAGGAGCTACGTTGTTGGGGGCAGTTGCCCATGGTTGAGACTCCCAGGGCAAACAGGTCTGGGGGAGAGGTCAGGCAAAGAGCGACTCAGAAGACTCTCAGGGAAGAAACGCCGAGGTTCCTGTTACCCTTGCCCTGACTAGGGACGCTGGTGGTCCACCCTGGAGCCAGGCCTGGGGGATGGGCTTGTGAGCAAGCGCTTGGTGGCTGGGCCTTTGTCTGTGGGGCCCAGGTGGGCCTAGCCCGAAAGAGCAACACGGAACCATCATCATATGGCCCTACCACCTGCAGGAAGAGCTGTAAGGGTCTGGTGTATTGTGGATCAGGTGGTGGCCAAAGGCAGAGGCCCTGGCAGACCGATCCCTGGCTGACGAAACTGGGTTTTGGGACATGGAATGTCACCTCTCTGGTGGGAAGGAGCCTGAGCTTGTGCCTGAGGTTGAGAGATATTGGCTAGAAATAACTGGACTCACCTCAATGCATCTCCTGGTGAGGGGGTTGATGCTCTTCTTTTCTGGAGTTGCCATGGGAGAGTGGCACTGGCCAGGGGTGGGGCTACTGGTGGCCCCCCAGCTCAGCGCATTAACATTGGAGGCTTCCCTGTGCCTTCGGGTTGGGCAAAGGTCTCTGACTGTCATCTGCACTTCTGTGCAGAATGACAGTCTGAGATACCCGGCCTTCTTGGAGTTGGGTGCTGGACAGAACCCCACAGGGGATTCCATTGTTTTGCTGGTAGACTTCAACGCTCACGTACCCAATGACAGTGCAGCCTGGAGTGGTGTGATCGGGAGGAATGGCCTCCCCATTCTGAACCTGAGTGGTGTTCTGTTTTTGGACTTATGTGCTGAGCATGGTTTGTCCATAACAAACACCATGGTTGAGCACAAGTGCGTCCATAAATGTGCATGGGGATGCACGTGGCCGCAGGTCGATGATCGATTTTGTAGTTGTATTGTCTGATCTGCGCCCATATGTCTTTGATACTCGGGTGAAGAGAGGGGCAGAGCTGTCAACTGATCACCACCCGGTAGTGAGTTGGATCAGGTGGTAGGGGAGAAAGCCGGACAGACCTGGCAGGCCCAAGCATGTAGTGAGGGTTTGCTGGGAACGTCTGACAGAGGGCCCTGTTCACCAGACCTCCAGCAGTACTCTAACCACATACCAAGGGAGAAGGGCGACATTGAGGACAAGGGGACCTTGTTCCGTTCCTCCATTGTAGAGCTGATCGTGCAGAGCTGTGGCTGCAAGGTGGTTGACACACCTGTTTAACATTGCATGGAGGTCCCCTTGTTCAAAAAAGGGGACAGGAGAGTGTGCTTCAGTTATACGGGAATAACACTTCTCAGCCTCCCTGGGAAAGTCTATGCCAGAGTGTTGGAGAGGAGAGTCCAGCCCTTAATTTCAAGAGAAACAAGGGTTTTCGACCTGGTCATGGAGGTTGCTACACCCGTGACTCGGACCCGGATGAGTGGCAGAAGATGGATGGATGGATAGACAGAAGACAGTCTTTGACCTCACTACAGATCCATATGATTATGATTCTTCAGGTATCAAGTCAATGCATCTTGAAATCTCAAATTCCACCATGATTTGCTTATTTTTGTACATTCTAGAATTGCTTTCAAAATACACCAATTACACAAATGTGACAAATTAGATAATCACATCACCTGTCATGAGGTATAGAAGAAAAAGGGAAACATCAAAATATACTCTGCACTCCTGTAATGTCTCTATGACTGGAGCTTGGCACGGGCAAGATATTCTGCTGTTGTGAAACACACATCCTTCTGTTTCTCAGGACCACCTATATAGAGACGCTGTGCATGCACTTCTCCTCCTTGCATGTATGCGTGTGCGTGCAACTGTTATGTGTGTGTGTGTGTGTGTGTGTGTGTGGGCCCAGTCATCTCCTCTGATAAAGGTCAGGCCTGGCCATGATGGATGGCCACTGCTCCTGCTTTAATTTGAAATAAAGAGCAATAAAGAGGAAGCTCACACTGATGGTGAGCAGCCTATGATGAAGGAGCCATTAGTTAAGCAAAGGTCGCCAGCTCCTCCTCCGAACCCGACACAGCCCGTCAGGAACACCAGCATCATGTGAAATGGAGAGAAAAACACAGAGAGGCAGGAGGAGAGAGAAGCAGAGCAGGAAAGTGTTTCTGAAGAGTAGGTGAATAATACTGTTTACTCTAAAAAGACACAGAAAATAGCATCAGAGCATTAGAAAATTTGCTCAAATGTTGTGATTCTGAAAAAAATGAAGAGAAATGAGGGAAAAGCACCAAGAGCAAAATGAGGTATTGGAGAAAAGTAAATAAAAATAATCAACATAACCTAATTTTAATCTTAATTTATTTTAAACGTCAGGTTATGTAATTGTACATGCATGTGTAATGAGTTTAATAACTAATTAATTTAACATTCAATTTATGTTCTGCACTGACAGCTTCAAGTCTACATTACCCACATATGAAGACATGGCAAAAAAGAAATGTGACAAAAATGTGATATTACAAAACAATGCTGTAAACACAGTTAAAATCCTACATAATCTGGTTATTCTGAATTCTCTTCCAGCCATATGAATAAATTAATTTTATTCACTGGATGATCCCATGACATAAACTATGAGCCTTTAAAAAATGTTGTGGAAAAGGTAGTGAAAATGCAAGTTTTGTTTGTGGCCACAGTTGTAAACACTAGGAAAGTACATAGACAAAAGCCACAACAAGTGATCAGTTAGACCCAATTGCAAGAGGAATAAAAAAAAAGTGAACAGTGTAAACAATAATAGAGGCAGCGTGCTGATATAATGATGAAAATGCAGCATGTAGTCTTTATTTGGGGTCAGCATGCTCTAGTATGTCCAACACTTCACACAAAGTCACGCTATATAAAAGAAAGCTTTCGACAATTGGGATTACCAGCAGCATGTGAACCGCTGTGGGCCCAATTTCCACGGTTCACATGTTCACATCTCCTGTGACTATGACATAAATATGACAATAGAATGTTTTTGAAATATTAACAATAGAGCTCTTAAATATTATATGTGCAAAACGTGGTAGCTGTAGCTGCATTAGACTGTGTATTTCATTATTTACTTTTCCAGAGTTTCAATGCATAAAAGTAAATGGCTCTAGGCATATGACCAATTAAACCTCCTACAGCTTTTCGCTGACATCAAGGCAATATATAACTCATTTTATATTCACCATTCAGTAGAAAAAAAGGTCTGTGGAGTGTTAATGCGTCATTGATTGAAGTTTAGATAGAGAGCACTTCTCACAGAGCAGTGATTATTTTTGTAATTGTTGGAAATAGCTGCACATTTTAAGGGTTAAAAGGTACATAACCTCGTCTAATCCAGTGAGGCAGAGACGAAAATGAAGACAATCACATGGATGACTGGGAAAAGGAGAACAAGGTAAGAGGACAGATGATCCAGAGAGGAAAGGTGAGACCACACACTTGGAACAAGCACTGGGGGAAAAGGAGTGAAAGAGCTAAAGTGCAGGACAATATAAAAGGAGGGCAGCATCTCAAGGGAGCTGCGTTTGTCAGCCATGTCCTTATTGTGGCTTTGAATGCATGGGGCGCAGGCTGGGAGATAAAGGTGACATGGAGACAGGAGCCTCACTGTGGCCTCTGAAAGAGAGGCTGTGTTAACATGCAGTAAGTGGGCGTCTAATGCCAGAAAAAAAGACCTGAGACACTGACCTACTGTACTGTAACAAAAAGCCCTGCTACAGAAGCGCTATTGTAGAGTTCTAGACAACTGAGAGGAATCAAAGAAAGTGTACCAAGCAAAAATACTCCCCTTCACTCACACCTCTCTGTGCTGAAAAACTACATTCTTCTTCATATAGCACTCACTTTCTTCAACGATGTAGAAAAGAATGGCAAAGCAATGACCTTTGGTTAATTTTCTCATGAGCAGATTCTTAAAAGCTAAAAATATCAGTTATTCTTTACACTGGGTGAATATTTCATTAAAAAAAAAAAAAGATCAATAGAAATGGCCCAAAATAACAGAATGAATCTCACACAAAAGGTCAGGAATGTCTTTTCCTTCTTTGTTTATATTCAAGCATTTGAGATGTAAAATTATTCATAATATCATGTTTGTAATGTAACTAATGTCTCCTGAAATTGATACAGCAGCACCTCCTGGACCCATAAACACAATCATCTCATCTCGTGGACCTGGGCATCAGTGTGGAAAAATGTGGAAATCACCAAATGCTTCATGCTGGTTAATAAGTAGGTTGACTCACCCTTTGGAGACAACATGATCAATTTGGCCCACCAAAGCTAATGGCTGTCATCAAATCAGACTCAGGCTCTCAGAAATGGTTATCTCTGCAGAGACCAATTTATTTATTGTCACCCCTTAACCGTGCCACTTGGCATAGACACATCAGCCTCCGACACACAAGCAAGGAAGCCCTCCATTAGCAATGTTAATCAAACAATGATGTAAAGCAAATAAGTGTGCTTTCAATTTAGCACGTGAGAACTAATGGACTGAGATGCCAGAAGTGGGCCTGATGGATAGGTAAGGTGGGGTAATTTAGACAGTGGTTGAAATGAAGATAAAATTTTTGGTGCTGTGGTGCACAGGAGAGGAAGAAGATTGAAGGAGTGACTTATTTAGCCTTAAAGGACTAGTAATTGGAGTCAATGAGGCTCATCAGTCAGTAACTTTAAAGAAATATTCCTTGTCAAATGGCATTGACTGCTTCATTTTAACCCACTTTAACACTGCATCAATATTTACAGTTTTAATTTAAGTGTTTTATTTATCATGACATGTGGTAATTGCGGCGAGTCTCATTTATTAATAACCATTGTGGGGGGCAGGGTCCACCATAACTATAAACGATCTTGATGTCCTCAAACTAAAGTGATCATTTTCATATCTATGTTTGTGTATCACTTTAGTTTAAGGGCATCTTTCATCAACATATGGCATAATTAAAAAGGACTCCGCCAAACAAGCCTCATTAGTTCAGCAAGATGCTTCATAGCAGTATTATAGCTGGAACTAGGGTCTGTCACTTAAAATATGGGGTCTTTATATTATTCTAGCATCATTTACTTCCTAAAATATATTACTTTTTGTCTTTCAAATACTGACATAAGCTCATAAATACCCAAGAATTGCTTCTTGCTGCTTTGTTGTAATACTGCCATGTTATTCAATATTTATGAAGGTGTTATGAAGTCTCCGTGTAGATGACCATCAAAAAAATTGCTACCTCTTCTTTTTTGTGCAAGAGCTTGTTTCACCAAAAATGGTGCCACTGAACATGTGTGTGTGTGTGTGTGTGTGTGTGTGTGTGTGTGTGTGTGTGTGTGTGTGTGTGTGTGTGTGTGTGTGGTTTGGATAACAGCGTCAGGTATAGAGCACTTAAAGATCGTTATCATTTCACAACCTTTTTAATGCAGAACTAAATTTACATCAATTTGAATTTGATATTCCTGAATATGGAGAAACAGAGGGAAGAGCCTGGTGCTGATTAAACAGTTTAGTCATATCATCACATCTCTCTCATTTGTTTAAAAGAGATTACATCTTTCTGCTCAGTCAGCTGCCAAACATGAATAATTACTGTAGGCAATATGCAGCATTAATCTGTGCGCTTGTGTGTGTTTGTGTCTGTGTGGTGTATCTGTATACGTATAGCTGCAATTTACTGGAAGAAAGAGACATTGAATCAGAAGTGGGGCTGAATCCCACCCCCTTCATATTTCACTGGACATTCGTGCTGAATCCCATTATCATTTCGCTTGGAAGTAGATTATTTTTACAAAAGTAAAGTTGTAAAAAAAATGTAAAGAACATTCTATAGAACATATTCTCAAAAAAATGACAAATTATCAATACATTATTTTTGGTGCAACAATTTGGTGCAAATATTGAGACAAATGTCAATCTCCATCATGTCTTCTAGTCTTGCTGGCAATACAGCACATCTTTTGAAATGGTTACTTACTTTATTTACATAATTTTATAGATATTCTATTAATCTATGTGATGCTGGCTAGCATTGTGCTGATCAGTTGGGGGAGAGGTAGGGGACAGACTACCCACCCAGATAGAGCAAAGCCACTTGTGCTCTCTTGGACTCCTGGCTTCAGATGTATAGGCTTAATGTTATCTGTAATCTTTGGACGTTCTTCCCTACAGAGATCAGTTTCATCTAATCTATGAGAAGTCTAAGTGTTCATGGCAATAATCAAACCACCATTCATCTTAAACAATAACATCACGAGTGTTAGTAAATACTATAAACCAGATAAAGATTAATTTACCCGAGAGGCTGCTGAAATTGTGAGTGTGACCTTCCACACAGTTTTATAGTTTCAGGAATGAAATAAAAACCACTTGTGACCCCCAGATGGTGAGGAGAGCAGGTGTCTGTTCCCCAGTAACACATCAGGGTCACGCTCAAAGATTAT
>JBBIGA010000001.1:33509976-33535630 GCA_037576975.1 Alestes dentex | reverse complement strand
GAATCTGACTGAAAAAATGCCAAGAGTGTGCAAAGCTGTCATCAGAGCAATAGGTGATGTTTTCAATATTAATCTACGATGTAGCCAATAATAAAAACAAAGGAAATCGTTGAATGAGAAGGTGTGTCCAAACTTTTGACTGGTAGTGTAATTCCATTATCAAATTTTAAAAAAAATTAACCATTAAAAGATAAATCGGAGAAAGCTATGTTCTGACAGCATCAGGCTTACGCTCTATTCTACAAACGAACACACACACACACACACACGCGCGCATTCACAGGCCTGTCACATTATCAGCCAAGACATCGCTGAGTGATTGCTGCGAGCCACCTCTGGGTTATTTCACTGGTTTACAGGAATTAAGTGATACATTAAATAAAACAAAAGAAGCTACACAAATAGGATTATTTATCACTGCAGGCTGGTTGACTCAAGCACCTCAATATTCAGAGTACTCCATCATTCTAAAGTGTAGACAGGTGAGATTCATTTGCATTTTTACCGCGGCTCACCCAGATCTAACACAATTTCAAATGAGATCGAAAAGGAATGAAAAAAGAAACATTTACAAAAAGATCCAAAAGTCAACATCCACCTATGTTCTTAATGGAAAGGCTTCTGAGAAAGAGGACTTTCTTCACAGCACTACACAGAGCACTGATAATCTCACACTCACTGGGACCCTGCCTGTTGTTTAAACACAGAATACTTCTGTAACGCAGAGCACGGCTAATGACTTTTCACCTCCCCAGAGATGCTATATCAACCACGGCATGATGTCAGAGGCTTAGGAAATACAGTAGTGTTTGGGTTTTTAATGATCCATTAGTCCTGGAATATTAATTAGAAAGAAAGAAAGAAAACAATTTCTTTTGTTAATCAGATTAGAAATGCTTACTTGATTCATGATTAGCAGGTTAATTAAACCTAAGCGAGCCTGTGAGCTGCACTCCGTTCCAAAGCTAATAGTCAACATGCTAATTTCAAACTGAAACAAGACAAGGCTAATTCAACAGGAGAACAGAAAAACAGGCAAATCTGTCTGAGTTTAAGTGCTTTGATCGAGTGTGAAGCAAAGCGTGGGGGTCAATTCAAAGGCGACGTTCCACAAATAGGTTTTCCTACTGCTGAAACTGCAGTAGATCAGGTTTTCAGTCAAGATGGTTTTCCGGTAACACTTCACTGAAGGCCAGTATTTGTACGGCTACATGACATATGTCCACGTCAGAGCAAGTGACATAACATTTATAAAGAGCTATAACACGCATCTGTTTTCACACCATTTTCCAAAGTGAAATGACAACAAAACTGATTAAAGCAGCCTTTATAGCAACTGACGCTTGTTGGAATCAGTGTCTGGCGGAAACCTCGTAACTCCACTTTTGGTCTTTGTTGTTTTTTTTTCATAAATCGATACTATTGGTCAGTCTCCACGTGGGTCAGTAAAATTTAGAAATTATTAACCTATGAAAAGTGTTGAAAATAGTTATACCGATTTTGATGACACAGTATTCATTTATTTAGAATATACATAGTTTTTTGAGTTTCCTGAAAAATAGCAGTTTTGGACATATGAGGTTTCGGCCTGACAGCGACAATCTCTAAATGTTTATGAAGGCAGATCATGGCCTTCAGTGATGTTACTTTTTTCCTTTTTATGTATATTTTGAAAATGAATCAGCTCTTTGCTACAGTTTTGTAGTATTTCAGTGATTTTAGAGAATATATCTTGGCTTTCACAACTTATACGATGATTCTCATGGACTGTTCCAAGAAACACTTTCCAAATGAAGCTAATTTCCTAGCTTGTTTACAGACAGCAGAAAACCATTTGGCTCATTTCAGGTGCAAATTTGATTTTCTGAGTAAAGCAGTGAAGGAAATGGATCAGACAGACAGCCTACACGGATTCACCCTATTACATTTTTTATTCAGGCAGCAGGCTTAGAATATTATTATTGCTCTGAGTACTGACCATGGTTATCAGAGTGCTTCTCTTCTTTAGTTTTACTGCAAACTTACTAAGACAATAGTCAAGTTAAAATGATCAAAATAATAATAATAATAATAAAAAAGACATTTTGTCATTTTCACACTGGAGATGTTAAATTAACAGCCTCTATAAGTAAGATTTGCAGCTTGGCCATCTGGTGGCAGTGTTCCAATTCTGTCTAATCGAGGTCTCCTGGTTCTCACCAGTCCTCCTCAAACTGGCACCCACCAGAACAAAGGAAACACTGATCTGCATTACAGCTGTCAGTGAAATTCATTATAATTCTAGACTACATCCATGGCATAAGCCCAGTGTCACACTGGGTCACTTCGAACATTACAAACACAACATTGCTATAATAAAACAAATGACTAAATCATATCTTGTGTAAAATACTGGAGAACAGAGTAAAATGGACTGATGAGGTGCCAATTCAGAGTGTATAATTCAAATTTGAAAGTACAGTATTATACTGAGGTCACACAATACTGGTTCAAAGCAACCACTATAGGCTCATATACTGTTGTATATCCTGATCAATGCTGATTCATTAATTCAGTCGTATTTTGGCAAACAGTTATAATATTGATTGAGTAGCTCACATATACCTCTGTATGTGCACAGCCTGAATATTAGAAATGCCCTCCTCATAGCGCTGTGCCCTGGCACGGAGTTGAGGATCAGATTTCATGTACATATGTGGTAATGGCAGCATCACTGAATGGTAAAGTCACATTAAAATTCATTAGACGTAATTGTGAGGGGCTTTCATTACCTTCTGAAGGACAGTAAGAGCTCATTTGAAGCTGCTGAGACCTGAGCGTTATGATAATTCTTCAGTTTCTCTGATAATACTATCTGGTTGTGAGGAAGATCATTTAAATGTTAATGGACAGTTTCCCTCCGCTGTGCTATCAGTAGCTCTCCCTGGGTGTGCTGAGTCCACAATGCGTGGATCAAATCCACAACAAGTCTCTCGTCTGTTCTACTCTAATTACACTCTCATATTTCATAAAGCACTCGTGAAATATTACATTCCCTTACATTTCCATTCATTTCATTCAGCTGCTACATTTTTCCAAGGTTGATTACATTTTCGTTTGTTCAAGGAAGAAACAAACTTAAAGGTCCACTAAGTCACATGTTTGCATGCTGTGTGTAAGTCAGTCAAAAGCCTGTATTTGGTATTGAACTTTGTTCTCTAAACTTTTCAGTGGCAAAAGTAGTTTTTTAAAGAGCCACACTTGAACATTTTCTGTAGGGAACTATGAGTGCACGCTGCTTTGACCACTGTGGAAAATATAACCTTACTTAGTTGTTTCCACTTTGCTAAATGATTGACAGTGACACTTTGACCACACCTCTGTACCATGGGGAATGGGGTGCAGCTCCGGTCCTCCAAGGTTCCTGAGCTTTAAAGAGCTCCTCAACTCCTTCCCCTCCCAGAGTGAGGCCGGCTCTAATGAGGCTTCTCCTGGGGCAGAGGTTTACTCCAGGGGGGTAAAGAGGCCATCATGTTGCTCATTTACTGGCGACATATAGCCATGACTTTCCTCTAATTGTGAGCTTGCGCTGGCTCATTTGTTTTGGTCATTAACATTCAGTCCGAGATACAGCCCCCACTCAGGCGTACACACACACACACAACCCCACACACATCAACATAAAGAAAAAAAAACAAACTGGGAAAATACAATCACTACTAGAAAATTTAGCCAAGTTGGCTTTTGTGGATTTGGAGAGGCTTATTTGACCCCCTCTAGAAGTGAAGTGCAATACAATAACAGTGATAGGCACAAACACTTATACATGTACACACATGCACACACATACGCACGCACGCACGCACACACACACACATACACACACACACACACACTGCAAGTAAACAAAGACACCCACAACAGAAGCGCATACAGTCTATAGATAAAACACACAAATGGTTTCAGCAAAGCATACACACAAACACACACACACACACACAAACAGACACACACTCAAATCCTTTGGGAACTGTGTGATTGCTGCTTGTGGCACATTTCAAAGCATCAAACATCAAACCTCTCTGAGTCTGGCAGAGAGAGACCTTTAGTTGGCTGGTATTAAATATTGATGGACTAAAGATATGCAGATTGTTTATTGACTGTCTTCTGAAGGCAACTGAAGGATGGCTCAGTAGTCTGGCCTGCACTTCTCTTTTAATGACTTTGTGTGATTTTGGAATTCTGCTTAAATATACAGTGGTGAGTCTTTGTGTTAGCCATGGTCATAATTACCAGACATTAACAAGCAATTAAAGGAATAATGGACTAAATATGCTGTCTCTCTTAAATGGCGTTTAGCTGTAATGGGCTGGCATGGAGGAGAATAACCCCTAGGAGTGCCACACAAGTACTCTGTTAATACTCACTAATGGCAGCAATTATGCGTAATCGTTTGCTTATTCATAATGAACACAGGGCACCCCGCATTTTCAACACTTGACACCACGGTGACATTTTCCAGGTGGTGTTTGCCTATATGATGTGCAGCTCTTTATGAAATGTCCCACAAATAAATAAACAAGAATTTCCCTCAAGATGCATCATGATGGTGTTCTATTACCAGGAGGGCCAGACACTGCAGGATGACCACCTGCTAGTAAAATGAAAAGAGAGAGAACAAAAGAGAGAGGCGTGCTATATGACAATTCTGCATTTTCTGATTACATGGGCCAAAGACCTTATCGGCCCTTGGATTTTGGATTTATTTCACTTATAAGCAACTAAAGATAGACACACATATAGAATAGAATAGAATAGAATAGAATACTTTGTCCTGAATTTCACCTCTTGTTTTAGTAGTGGCTAAAAGATATTCAGTGTGTGTGTGTGTGTGTGTGTGTGTGTGTGTGTGCCATACTGATACAATTATTATTATTATTTCTAAAAAAGGAGCCAGGT
The DNA here is from genome assembly GCA_037576975.1 of Alestes dentex. Classification (NCBI taxonomy): domain Eukaryota; kingdom Metazoa; phylum Chordata; class Actinopteri; order Characiformes; family Alestidae; genus Alestes; species Alestes dentex. The sequence goes on along the minus strand of JBBIGA010000001.1, from coordinate 33,530,692 downwards.
CAGCATAACATTGGAGTATATTCTCTCTCTTTTTGAAACTGCATTGTGTCTGTCTCAAACAGACCACATGGGTATTTGAAGAAGGCCTAAGATTTTGCCCATGGCCAAAAATTCCATGACTGGTCTGGTGGCAGGCCAATATACCAGGTGCCCCTGCAGCCCACACTGCCATAATGACCATCCTGCCAATACCAGTGCCCAATCAGCGTGCCCACCACGCCAGACCCTCATTGGTATCTCCACCTTGGCACCATGTCAGCATATCCTGCCTGTCATAATTCTGCAGCACAGATGCCAGACAAGACAATGAGAGATTATCCCTTACCATGTATGAAGCCAAAGCTCCCCACGACGCAATAAGCCACACTTTATCAGACGGAAATCTCTCTCTGTGGGAGAATTCTGTAATTATGTGTAACTGCACAGCAACATGTATGATAATCTGATTCGATTATTTGATTAATTTATATTTGTAAACATTATAGAGAATACATTCACAGTGATTAGTTTCTTCAAAGACGTTTCACAATGTGGCATGTTGATGCATTTAACCGGTTTATGTCACCATATTGCCCACTCATAGCTCTATTATTTAATCAAAAAATGAATAAAAGTTAAAAACTGTTCAGTGCTGATGATAAAATTTGACACTTATCTTTAGAATGATTTTCTTGACTTGAAAAGCACAGAGAAAACCCTTTTCCCTTTTTAGTTTAAATAATCCACCGTTTCCCTGCACGACTCCAGGGTGAAGGTGAAAGCTTGCCTGTATGGCTGCCTTGCCCCTTGAGACTCTGTTTCTCTTTTTCTGCATTTCCCCTATATCTCTGAATAAGCAACAACCGCACCTGTCAATCAACAGACCATTCGACTGGCTATACAGTTTTTATGCAGTAGCAACAGCTTGCTTAAAACTATAGATTTTTTTTTAACCTTAAAGTCCGACTGAGAAAAGACTCATTATTTAATGGTTGAATATCCATCAGTTACAAATGAACTGTACAGATATTCTAGTTGAAAATGCTACCGATTATATGCTTTTGATACATGTATATATAGTTTATTCATAATGCTTCTAAACTAAAGACTAATTATTTAAACACAAACATGTATATATTCATTGTTTACTATGTTTATAAACTAAAGACTATTCATGTAAACGTGAATTATTCGGTGAGTTCATCAAACATTGAGAAGCTTCCGTAATGTAGAGCCTTAAACTCTAAGTGAGGAACTCAATTTTTTAATGTTTGAGGTTGAATATCAGTTACAAAAGAACTGTACATTTATTCTAATTGAAAATACGACGTGGTGATATATATTAATATATTGATTATTTATAATTATTATATTTTGCTGAGATATTTGTAGAAATGAAGTGCAACATAAACATGGAAAAAATGACCATCTTACTGGTCTACATGATCTTATTTTTATGGACAAAGGCTGAACGCAGTAGGATTGGCAGTTCTGCTGAACAGGCTCCCTTCTAAACTCTCCTACTCCTCCCTCTCACACACACACACACACACACACCATGGCGGCACATACAATCATCATCAAGACAAAGACTCTGCAGTAGCTGATTCAAAATTGCAATCCAGTTCCAAGGAAAAAGAAAAAACTCTTTCATAATCATGAGGACTCTCATCCCCATAATGTATAAATTCATACTGCTTCTTTCTCTCTCTGTCCATCTAACACAGACAATTTGGATCACTATGGATCATTATGATCAGTAAAGATAGACTTAATCAACTATAGCACACAAAATATAGAGTTCACCCACATGGTTGGCCCCATGCACTCACAATCCTGCTGGAGTCTGCTTTTCACCGCAATCTAATCGACTTAACACTTGTCCTACGACCATCATTACTTGTTTAGGTGCCAGGACAAAATCAACTAACAAGTAGTTGCAGACTAAACACAAGCAATGCAGTAGTTATCAGTAGACTTGTTTTATTCATATTTTGGTTTAAGTTGTTTTAAAAGGGAAAAGTTATTTAAACCATTACTTTTAACAAATCTCCGTTACCGCACCCACTTTGAACAACCAAGCAGAGCAACTAGGATAATGAATTAAGAAATGATGATTAACACATTAGCTGTCATGTAATGCCAGTGTGAGCTCATCTGTAGCTCTGGCAAGGGGGTGGTTGAGAATGCTAATTTAAGCCTTCAAAAACATAATTAAACAGGATAGAATACAATTATACACACATTTTCCATAGTAAATGATACAAAAGCTGTACAGCATTGCATTTCTCCTTGTTGCACAGTATCAGCAAAGCGTGCTGGTCCAGCTAGTTATCATTTGGGTATATTGTGATCATTTCAGTCCAAGAGTTTAATCTGCTTTGGCGACTGCAGCCAGTAGTCTCTCCTCCATGTTTACGTGAGGGTCTTGTGTGTAAAACAGCAAGCATGTGTCTTTCTAACTGAAACAGCTGAAAACAGCGCAGATCACAGTGTTTCCCGCCCCAAGATAACCAACTAAGGCTTTTGAAAGGTATGATTGCAGGGTACCCTTGCAGTGCGCCTGAACAATTTTAAATCAACTGAGCATATAAAAAAAAGAAGATTGAATATAACAGGCTAGCGCAGTGGGGACAAAAAAAAACAGAGCAAAAGTCAAAAGTGCTTCTATACAAAGAATGCTAAACATTCAGAAGACTTTTTGACTGTTCTTGTGAATTGCAGCTTGAAGCCACTTGTTTGTGTTCATTTGCAAAATGACAGGAACACCAGTTGGCGTTTCCACAACTCACAGGGAACTGCATGCCATGAATGTCTGAGGAGTTGATGTGGAGCACAGAAGAACCTTGTTGCTGCCCTCATGATCTAAATTTGTGATACAGGGATGGTCTGGAAAAGTACCAACAGTGACAATAAAATTCACTGTTTCGCCTCTCAGTACAATTGCACATTGTATCTCTTCACAGGAGAAGCGAAAACATTGTTTAGGTTGACGTAACCTAATTTTGGATCATTTCTATTGGTCTGTTCCTAATGACGTTTTCACATAGAATATAAGCACAGCTAATGCTTTTAACATGTAAAAAATGAAGGCTTCTGCATGGTGTCCCAGGAGGGATGTAGGACTCTTTGGTGTAAGTGCAGCGGTGAAGGGTTTAGGTAATGTTTGGAGAGGTAACTCTCATTTGCACCCACGCCCACCCAGCACTCAATGTGTCATCTTACCACACCCCCCTCCAAAAAAAAGGTGTCATCATGGATGGCTGGTATCATGCTGTAGATAATTGTGTGCCCCACTCTACTCAAACCCCCTGGGGCACCTCGTAGCCTCTGGCCATCGTTTTTAGACAGGGTGAAAATGAAAAAGAAGGAGTAAGAGATGGAACACACACACACACACACACACACTGAAATAGAGAGAGAGAGTGAGTGTGAGAGAGAGAGAATATTAATAAGGAGACAAAGACAAATACCTGTTCTCAGGGGAAGATTGGCAAACTGAAGACTGAAGAGAAGAGAGAACAGTTCTAAAGGCTGCTGATTTTAATAAACCATGTCTGGCTTAGAGGCAAAGCTGCTATTTTGCTATTCACTGTACATCACTGTTAGCCCTCTTAAGTGCATAATAATAACTGATAAATGTGTGGGATTTGCTGATGCCCTGGATACAAACAGTGCTGTTTATAATTTCTTTATTTTATCTCTTATATATAATAAGGGCTGAAGTCTGTCAGACACCAACCCATGATCCAAGTATGTGTGCAATATTGTATGTTTGCGATCTGTAAGTGATGAATTAAAGCAAGACTGGCAACGTTATCACCACATCTCTCTTAATGTTCACTGCCCCTATGTGAGAATGCGAAATGTATTTTCCTTCTATTTAGTACTTTGTGCAACCTCTATTGGCAACAGCAATACATCTCTTCCTATTATGCTTGATGAGACAGGATAATATAGAGCATGCAATCTGAGGCCACTCCATGATTCAGAATCTCTCCAGATTCTTCAGGGTCCTGGGTCCTCTCTTTTGAACTCTTCTCTTCAGCTCACAACACATGTTTTCAATGAGATTTAGGTCAGGGGACTGGGATGGCCAAACGCATCATTCTGTGGCCATCAAACCATTTTACTGTAGATGGACTTGGATGTATGTTCTGGATCATTATCCTTCTGGAACATTTAAACAGGTTAAGGTTTTTGCCAAACCAGAGTGATTTTCATTTAAAATCTCATGTTACTTCATGGTTATACAGATTGTTATGCAGAAAAGTATGTTTTAGGGTTGTTTTTCCTCCAGAGAATTTGGGTTCTTCTCTGCATAAATATCCTTCTTTAAATGCCAAACCCACCTTGAGTGTTTGTGGCTTGTCTCATCTGACCATAGAGTCCAATTCCAGTCAAAGTTCTCATGGTGTCTAACTCCAGGCCCTTATGTTTGTGGTTAAACCAAAGAAAAGGCTTTCCTCTGGCACGTTTGTACAAGGATTTGTTAAAATGGAAATGACATTTAGTTGTGATTCTGGAGACCTAGTGTTGCCAAAATGTTACCGTTTTCTGCAAATCTCCAGCTTCATCCTTGTAGAAATTTCTTTGACCACCTTCTTCTAGGCAGGTACAATACAGAATATGAATATGGGCATTTTCAAGCATGTAGCTATTCATAGTCATAGCCTGATTTATGAAGGTCAACACACTTTTGTCTCAGTTCACAAATATACATGGACATGTGCATCAGTTATATGGTGAAAGGTGTTTTGCTGTAGACCAAAGGAAAGTGATGCAAATTATACTGGAGTAGGGACATTTCAAATGCCTGGTGAAGATCATTAATATTAAAGTTTTCCGGCATTTAGCAGACGCTTTTATCCAAAGCAACTTCCATTCCCTAACTACAGGGGACAGTCTCCCTGGAGCAACTTGGGGTTAAGGGTCTTACTCTTGAACTCAGTGGTGGTATGCTGAAGGCAGGATTCAAACTCATGACCTCTTGGTCCAGAGGCAAGTATCCTACCCCAACCCATACTACTACTCTGCATGTTCATGACCCTTAATGTTGCCTGACTAAATCACCGAAACAACAGCAAGGAAATCTACATTTTGCTCAGGTTTTACACATACTCCTTTTCTATTTTCCCGCACTTTTTTATTGCCATGCCAGTGTTTCAGCTCCTAAGGGTGATTAACTCAGGCATTCTGACAGCATTTGTGTCCGTTTAGCTAAAAATGTGCACAAGGTTCCTTGTGGTTTTACAAGCTTATCTGACTTGGCACCATATCTGTCGCTCATGGCATGTCTGTTGCCCAGAGCACTGAAAAATAAGGGCAGGGAAGGGATGTTGGGGGTTTACTGATCCTTGTTGGTTCACCACAGATGTATAAAGATTTACAAGTTCACTTGTAGCCTGAAACAAACAACAACAAAAAAAAAACAAAACACTTTTCTGTTCTTTTTTTGTACCTGTATTGTTGGCAGTAATCCTATGTGTGAAAAGATGTCAGGATGTCAGTGTTCACAGGTTAGGACCTGAGGCAGTGCTTAGGTGTTAAGAGGCATTAATTCAACTGGCCTTGTTTCTCAGATCTCCTAGAGAGAATGAACATAAAACAACTAACTATACCATGCCACCCGTTTCCACTTGAGAGACGCGACACAGCACAGCAGGTTCTCACTGAGCCTACCAAATAACAGACAGCCCACTCTAAAGGTACACTGGAAAACAAAGGAAAAAAGCACACAATCTCTAAGGTTACTGAGCGGGTTGAGTTTAATTATAGGCCTCCCTCATGCATGGAGAGACATGCACATCTGGCTCATAAGTCAGTCCCATATCCAACCTGCCTTCTGTAAGACTACATAAGTCTCACACACCGAGTCAAGCAAAATTATTGTGGGGTATGTTCACTGACACAAACTATTGTAGCAAAACAATGCTATGGGTACACCTAAACATACCCCAGCCTTTTCCTCAGTAACCAAAATGCTTTTGACTCTTTTTTTGACTCGTTTTTTTTTTTTTTCTAAAATAAGGTGTGCTTGTGGTGAAAAGAGCACATTTTTCTCATGAGGAACTCTGGGAAGTCTTCAAGCATGTCTTGTTTTCCTATCATAGTGAGGACATTTGAGAACATTGGGTCCTCACAAAGTAAGTAAAACAAACATGCACACGCATAGGCATCGTTCGCTCTCTGCAGAAGCCCTTACACAGCAGTTTTGAAGCCCCGTCCTCAGTGTTATAAAAGTTAGGGAGGCTGAGTCTTATCATCTACCATATGGCAAGCCTTCTGGGCTACACACACTCAGCACGCCAGCGGTGGCATTTGCCTTTAGTCTAATATATGTGGGGACCAAAGTTGTAATGAGAACTCTCCAGGCCTTGCACACCTACATGCCACATCTGTAGGCACTAAGTGGTCACACACACACACACACACACACACACACACACACACACACACACACACACACACAGACTCTCTATCTGCGGTGCATTAATTACACAAATGCACTCACTCACTCCCACACACTAAAAAAAAACTATAGAGGATTAAATCGACAAGTCATGACACACTTCAGTTTTACTATTTTCAGAGTATATTTCCAGCCAGTGACTAAATGTCTCTCTCTCTCTCTCTCTCTCTCTCTCTCTCTCTCTCTCTCTCTCTTTCTTTATTGGTGTGTACACATACATTCACTCTTGGCATCGTTCCTTGTCTTGCCATCAATTACAGGCCTAGACCTCACATTGCATTTTCCCAGAAACTCCCTGAATGCAAATGCAGTGTAAGACTGAAAGAGTTATGAGGTGATGGCACCTTCAGGAATTTCATGTGTTCATACTCATTACATGAAATACGTTTATGTAATTTTGTCAGTGTTACAGCACATTTGGGGTTTTGAGGCTGCACTTGTGGAGACAATGCACCAAGATAAGGCAACTGAAAACACCTCTCTGTGGAAGCAGTGATGGCTGGACATTATATTGGATGTTAGGGCCATAAACAATAACACCATCAAGATTTCAGCAGTTTAAGCTTCAGTGTCAATCCTCAGTCCTAACTAATGCAACAAAACACGTGTGGAAATCAGTATTATCACAGCTGTGGAAATGAGATAAATGCACAGTTTTTATGAGGTAAAATAATGCATTTCATCTTATTTAACAATGGCTTTGAGCATCCAGGCTTTAGAACTGGACCTATGTGCGGCATCAGTGAGCTTAAAAACAACAGCTCAAAAGGAGAACAAATCAAGGAGGCCTTTCACTGCAAGTCGTACATCACAGCAAATTTGACATAGAATCGCAGATTGTGGGAATCAGCAGCTTGGGCCTAGCTACATTACTTAGTCCTCTCTAAGCTAGTTCTTATTCTCCAGCTTTTATACATTTCTTAACAGTAAGAAAAAAATGACATTCTTGCCAAAACCCTTATTTTGATGCCTTTTTTTCTTAGAGAGAGAGGGTATGCACAAAACAGACTTTATCAAAACAGACTGGGTACATGTGCACAAGTGACTTTTAACAATGGCAGGTAAAAAAACTAAATCCACTCAAAAAGAGGCAATTACGGTACGATATGTCAGGATAAGCTCAGAACTGGCACAGACAAGTAATGGTTAAAGACACATAAGAAATTCAGCTAAGATAAATATCGGTATCAATTATTTGTTTGAATGTAAACTTGTTGACTATATGCACATGGAACAGTACTTATTGTAAATATATAATATATATATACCACTTATTGTAAATCAATTTACATGGCTTGCCACTGGTCAATCGTCAATCACACATTACAAACAGGAGGCCTATTTCTATTTGCAGGAAATACATTTTCATGATGTTAAAAATCACAAATCCTGAAAAAAAAAGCATTACATGTCATGTGTGTGCCAAAGGTAAGAGTAGTTTTAAACTTAAATATTTCACTCTGGGTGACTTCGCCAGAGCCTAAAGCAAAAACATACGGTGTACATGTGTTTTGTGAAATTCCTGATTTCTTCAGTTCAGTCCTCAGCACACTGAAATGACAAAACAAAAGAATATTCAGGCAGAAATAGCAGAATACTTTTATTTTTTCCATCTTCACAGGGTCATGGCTTATGCTTATATTTACATGCTTTATACAATTATCTTTGCTCCAGACAGTATTCCAGGTCTCTGTTTGGGAATGTTTTTACAGACAGAGATCAGTATTTTGTCTTAGCGGATTAAATGCTGCTTGTGCTCCCTTTGTCACAGCGCTGCATGATCACGTGCACAGTGTGAATTCAAACTGCTTTCAGTGAAGTGCACTTGTGTGGTTCATGAGTTGCGCATCCTCTATCATGCTGATACTGAATGCTCAAGCTCACTCACTTACTCACAGAACACAGTATTAATAACACATTTGAAATGAACGACGAATGCACATTTTCAGCTGCTGTTTTATTTTTATAACAAATTAGCTTCAAATTTTATTTTTAGCTCTTAAAAAAATGGCTGAGGTCCAGACCTCAGAGACCTCATTACTGGCTATGGACCTGCATTAGACTGCTTCCAAATTACACAACAAGAAGTGAAAGAAGCGACACTCCAACCATGAGACAAGAAACACTCTTAAAAAGAAAAAAAGGAGAATTAGGAAAACTGTATGTGTAGTGAGAGACCTGTCTACCTATTATTTCAGAATACTTTGCTACCTGTAAACAGCTACATGAGCAAACTATTACCAAAGAAAGGAGAGCTAGAAGGTCGATTAAAAGCGATTAAAGCAGTCAAAGCTTGAGTGGCACATATAACAGAGGAAACACAGGATAGTGATTATAAACCCAGACGCTGCTCATTAAGGTTATCAAGCAGAAGTCCTAGGCCATGTCCAACATATTCTGGTGAGTTATCGCATAGAGTAAGAGCAGCCTATCCCGGGGCCAACAGGCGCGAGGCAGGGACTCACCCTGGGCTTATGCCATATCAGTTTATTTAAAAAAACTATGGATTGACTATGGATTGATGTTCTGTAGATGCTAGGAGACTTGGCATAAAAAGGGCAAAGTGCAGAGGACTTTGTAAATTGCCAAGAGCAAAAAAGGAGCTTACAAATATACCCTTCTTTCTATTAGGACCTCTATTCTTGCAATACTGTTTAGGTTTTTATAGAACATGACTTTTACAAGGCTCCTAGTCTTAAAAGGAACAACCTAGGCAGGAAAGCAAGGAAAGATTAGGCTCGCCTCTTAAAAAAACAAATCCTTTTAAAGGCAAGGAGAGGGTTTCTCGAAGCTGAGTCTTTCTGCTCAGGGTCTAGAGAGGGCTTGTAGTCTTAATGGTGAAATGCCTCTAAGGCCTGATTAAATATGACGTTAACGATCGGACCCATTCGACCTGGAAAGAGGGTTCATGACCCAGCCAGAAGAAACAGACACGGATGCTCTCTGCAAGTATGCGGTGAAGTTTAAGATAAATGCTAGTTTAAGATAAATGCTAAAATACTAGGTCTTGACATCACATTTGTCTGTGGTAGACACCGAGTGGGTGCAATCTTTCTAAATGAAAGTAGAATATGTGATTGTTAATTAATCTTGATAGTCCAGATAAAACTGAAAACTGAGAAATGAATAGTAACGGTAAAGTGCATAATAATCACCAGCGTTTTCCACATGAATTTCATTATCGTTATAATAAAAAGGGACAATGCTGATATACTGCAGTCATTCACGCATAGCTGACAAATTAAACGGAGTGACTTTCACTGTGATATGATCTTTGCATTCAGACAAAACAGAAGCAGACGAAGCACATCATCAGAACATGCTCAAATGCTTTCCATATAAAGGGAGAACCAGACAAATGTTCCCATATACATCAGCAGGGAGCCAGGGATTGATGCAGTGAAGTGGCGGAGGCATGATATCAGACTGCAGGGGTCTGCTCAAAGCACATGTGCTGGATACGAGCGTACGTGCTATGCAACGATCGAGCCTCAGATTGGTTCAGTGTGTGAAAGGACTGTGTGATATTATGAGAACAAGAGACTTCTTGTAAAAGGCCAGTCAGAGGGAACTCCACCCTGAGCCAGGATTCACCAAATGCGATACTATGACCATACAGCTGTGTCAAAATGTGTGACACAAAGACACAATAAATGATTGGAAAAGACATTTATGTTTTGCCCACTACTTAGTGTTCAGAAGCCCATGCTAGAGCATGAAGCATGGAGTCAAATTTGAAGCCAGCTTTGTTGCATAAGATGGGATAAAACAAATTTGGAACGTTTGTGCTTAAGTCATTTCCCATTTAAACTCTATTTGTCAAAGTCATTTTTGCTTAAAGCTGCCTTCTGGTCCTTTTGTCAACAAAGTATTCTTTTCTTTTCCAGACAGTTCCCATTTATCTATGACAAAACGAAGGAGGTGCCTCAAATTACCGAACAACTCTGCCCAACAACTGAAAGTATATATTAGTCTTTAAAGCATGAATCATGAGCAAGAGTCTCAGCCAAAACATGTCAAAGAAGATTAGCTACTTTCTCTCAAACGCAGAACTGGCTTAAGGTACATTAGTATGAGAGATTAGTGGTGGTCTAACAAGTGTTGTGACGTTGTTGTTTGAAAGCTTCCTTTGTTAGGTCTTCTGACTGAGAATGGGCGGCACTTTTTCTAGAGGATGACTGGCTCCTTGCACTAAATGTGTCGAAGTCAGCGTACAGGATGCTACAGTGAAAACATAGTTAGCTCTGAACATGAACGTCTTCCTTGTGCTTCGTATATTTCAAACGTAAGGGTCAACAAAGCTTCACTTAAAACGGGGCCTTGAAACATGAGCACACACCAAGGGATATAGTGCTGGGAAAAAATAACTCATCCAATCAACATATGGCAATTGTCTGCGAGGATAAATAGGTCATTCTGTTGTGGATTAAAAGACGTCTGAGGGGCCACTTGCTGACAAGAAGGGTCATTGGACAAATTCTGAGTGGACACAGGTGGATATGGTGTCCCTCATTTATTCTAGGGTAAGGGTCACTAGAGTCCAGACATCATTAGTCAGGTGTGACAGCATTAATCATGCTGCACGATTAGTCTTGACCATCACACACCCAGCAGACTAATAGCCCATCTCCATTAAGTCAGATTACCTCACTTTTGCCAGAACTCTTCTAAATGGATAATTTGAACCAATTTCTTCATTTGTTGTCCTTTGCAGAGAATTTGGTGCAATTATATCTTCATGTTCAATGGCACGGAATTGATGGGACAGCAGAAGCACGCTGTGTTCTGGTGTTTTTTCCTATAAGAGGCCAATTAGAGAAATCCCCTTCTTGCCTCCTTGTTCACAGGCCTTTTTAGTTGCACCATGTTGGCCTGAACTAAACTGACAGCTCCCACACTTAGATAAGTGGTTAGCTTCTAGGAAATCTCCTGCAACCAGCAGAGCCCTCTTTGCAGCACAAAGCAGTAAAAGCCGCTTTATAGAGGGGTTCATTAGCCTCTTGCTACTCTTGGTCACTTTTTATTAGCCTCACTGCTGAAATCATGTTTACCCCATGCCCTATGAACCGGCGACAGTGGCAGATTCACAGCAGATTACACACTCGCTTTGAACATTGAGGAGGCAGCTGTAAACCCGTTCCCCTCAATGTCCAGGAAATTTAGAAAGTGATGCCTTTGAAGTCATGTGTGAAACAAGCACATGAGCAGAATTCCTGTAAGCTCCTCGCACTATAAACTGCTTTCTTTCTCTCTTTCTGTGAATATAAACCATTCTCATTAGGGCAGGCCATGACGGGGTCCTTCGAAGTGCCACCAAATGCTCTGCCACTCTATTGTTTATGAAGGTTCGGGCCACATCAGAGGAGCCCTCCTTCTTCTAAATAGACTCATTTTACAAGACTGAGCTTTAAACAACTGCAGCAGTCAGCAGTAGCTCCTAAAACGGTATGGCAGTCATGGAAGGGAGTGGAAGCTTGAGATTTAAACTTTAATATGTCTGCCCTGAATGTATTACTGCTGAATGGCTTCTAAGCTCCTTAAATGCAATTATGTGTGTGTTGGTCCCATTGAGGGGGAAAAAAGCATTTTTACACAAAATGATATTTATTTAGTTACTAAGGTTAAATTAATACTTTGGCAATTTCCATTCTCCCTAGCTGTTTAGCCAAGACCGCAATGGCAGCTGAGACCCTACCAATTAGTACTGTGCAAACTGTGCCTACACCATCACCAATTTCTTACAAACTATGTTGTATTGTTACCATGTTGTATTGTTAAACTTTTAGGTGTTTATGACAACCATTATTAAAATGGACAAAAGTACAGGGGAAATCCAGGCTTCAAGGTGGCTGCCACACTGCACTGTGAATCTAAGTACATATTATGCATATTATGGCATGCTCTTATTCAAGTTGCCTCAGTATATATTTGTATCAAATTTCTCAGTAATATAAGCATCGTTCAGTTAAAATGTGCAGCTAACCCTGAGGTTATACATTTTACAAACCTTTGATTTAATGAACTGACACCCATCAAGGAAACTGATGGCCTTGATTTTTTTTTTAGCTCTTCTAATTTAAGGGGTTTGTGCAGTTTAGCTATACTAATAGCTTCAACATTGTTTACAGAACAGTATGTCATGTGGTGTTAGAGACCACATAAGCACGCAGTGTGACTTGGTGCAAATGTATGATGATGCAGGCAAGGTTTTGTAATGGTGGGACAATGCCAAATGGTGTAATAGAGTATAAGTTCCATTACTTGTTAGCTACATTAGCTTAGCTAAATGCAGTATTGCTAGTGTGTGTGTGTGTGTGTGTGTGTAAAAGTCAATGATGGGATATTAGGATGTACAGAGATGAGGAGTAGGTGATAATGAGGCACTAGTGTGCTGGGGTAGAGGTCAGCTCCACATGCTCTCGGTCCCTTATGAGTGACAGGCTTCGCTCATCTAACAGCTAAATTATTCCAAACTGTCAACCGTCGGACACCTTCTGTGAAATATATGCACAGACTGGGAAGCAGTAAAGCGTCATGGTCTCAAGAAGACCATGACCCCTAGGAAGTAGAGACTGTCTGGTACGCTGTCTGGAATGTGTTCTATCTACAGTATACCACATGCAAACCCTGTAGTACAAGTGACAGAAACCAGATTAATCATGAGTGAGGTATGACTTGCTTTATAGTAAAATTAAATAATGTCACAAATCTGATGGAATAAGCAAAAGGATATAGGTTTTAATAAATTTTTTTCATGTAAGAATATTGCCACAGTTGCTAGATTTGGGGCTGTGATGGAGCTGTTCAGTGGGGGTCTGAATAAAGGTACCCGAATAATAAGGCATTTTTGAAAACCTATCATTTTTGCGGTCCAAGTGGTCCATTCTTTGGAATTCACAAGTAGCCATTCAATTCCTTCACCAAAGTGCCTAGCAACAGCACATATTCAGTCTTTTGTGGTAAATAATAATGCATTACAATTTTCATAAATAAATGTTCTCAGCGAGACAGCTGATAACATAGCAGAAATCACTGGAAAGCATCTGGAGAGTTGCAGTCGCTCTCATGAAAGCTTTCTCTTGGTGACATTTACGGTGGTTAGAGGTTAAAAAAACGCTTCCACAAATGGCAGAAATATCCCCTGCAAGTTGCTGTATTGCTGTAAAAAGACTGATGGCCCATAGTACGCATACTCGTGCAAGAATTGCAGTGACTGCAAGATCAAATTTATCATAATTCCAGGAGCTTTTTGCCTCTGTCTTTTTCTGACCACCTCAATTCCCACTGCAGTCCTCCCTATGACCCAAGTTGGTCAGACAATGATGACAGGTCATCTCTTCTGGCCTGAGGACAGATGGTGGGCTGACTGGCCCCAGTCCCTCTATGTACAAGGTTAATCCTCCCACCCCCTTATTTTTCACCTCGGGCCCCCTTGTGTTTGTCCCCTTGTGTGGCTTCCCCCAGTCATCCACAACACGTGTCACTCAGGTGGAGGGGGGGAGCTGACCCTGTTTAACCTCGATCTCCTCTGGGGAAAAAAAGACTGGATTTATTGAGGGAAGAGAGGGGAGAATTAACAAAAATGTTAAGTGCCTCATTACACAGGGAACCACATGACCACATTTGACTAAATTCATATAATAGCATGAGTCACTCTGCACCAGTTAAATAAAAGATACAACAGTCGGCCACAACATTAAAACCACTGACAGGTGGTTGCAAAAGGCACCCTTAAAGGGGTGTCATATGTTAGACAGTAAGTGAACAGTCAGTTTTTGAGGCTGGTCTCTTGGAATATGTTGGAAAAATTGTTCAGGGATGGTTTGAAGAACGTGACAGATAGTTCAGAGGTTGTGGCCTCCAAATTGTCTGGATCTTAGTCCAATCAGGTATGTGTGGGACGTGTTGGACAAACACTCTGGAGGCATCATCTTGCATATTACAAGACTTCATAGATCTGCTGCTAACGTCTTGGCGACACCCTCAGACACCCTCAGTCTTGTGGAGTTCATGCCTCAGTGGGTTAGAGCTGTTTTAGTGGCATAAGAGGGTCTTACACAATATCAGGCCGGCAGTTTTAATGATCGGTGAATGGTCTGACATCAGTGCAATGCATACATGTCTAAAATATCTACAATAAAAATATCTGACTTTTTTATGCTAAAGTTACAAATACTGAGTCATGTTTGGTATGTAATTTTGTTGACAATACCATCTCTAGTTAATTATTTTTTAGAATCCGATAAAAAAAAAATTAGATACACAGTCCATTAATCATTATAGATTTCTTGCTCTGACACAGGTGAACAAAACGCTGCAGAAAAACTAAACTCTCCAGGTAAATTTTAGTCCAAACAAACAACGTAAAGTCCTAAAGAGTTTTACAGACACACTTTCCCTTCCCTTGTACCTAAATAACAACATTTTTAAGTAGAAACACAGTCAAGAAAGGATGGCAATGCAACCTAGAAATATAAGTGTACAATGTGGTACAATTACATTCCCCAACTAAAGTTACTGAAGGTGAGATCCTTGACACATCCAGCCTCTCTAACAACTACAAGCACAGTTATAGGGAGAAGTTATATTAGTGGATGAGTCATTAATCATTTACAAGGGGGATGGCAGTTGTAAACTTTATTGTAAACTATTTTTAACCTTTTTTTAACACATGAAAATGCATCTCTCATTTCATACTTAAATTAAATTGCCAAGATAGCAATATTCAGACTACCATGTTATTAAAACAGATTTTAATATTTGCTTGGTTATCTGCTGCAGCCCTCTATAAATATAAACAACTCATGAAAGCTTATGATTAATTTGTGCTGTTTCTCATAGTTATTGGTACATTTCATATCAATGGCAATGTGGTGTGTAAATCACAGACGTAAATAGAATAAGTATATGGATAGTCTTACTCTTAGGTTGCTAGATATAACACCTAAAGATGATGGGAGAGAGCAGTTTAACTGGAATTTTTTTTTTCCACTTAATTCAAGCCCTGGGTCAAATAAAAAAATCTGCTTTATTTCTTTTACTTCTTGGTCCCTTGCCAGGTGCCTGTGCTTCTGCTATGCCAGGACTCTGAGATTTAAATGGTGATAAAATAGCAGAGCAGACAATCACATAGGGAGAAGTTGGAGGCCTAATTACCAGTACATCCCAATCTGCCATCCTAAATCAATGGCCGGCCAGTTCTGGAAGAAAGAAAGCAATTCATCCTAATCCAGAATGGGAAGAGGGCATTGATATGCTGGCGGGACGGTGAGTATTGATGGCCGGGATCAATGATCTATGATCAGAGGCGGTGTGTACCTGCCAGAGGGAGAAAGACCTGCCCGCCCGCGAGCTCCATCCATAAGACACTCCATCAGATCACTTCACAGGGAGAGAAGGAGAAAAAAAGACTTCAGCAGGCCCTCCCCCAATCCAATCAACTGAGACTTCTCACAGCCAACTTCCAGATCTTTGTTTATGCAAGCTTCAATTAGTGAGATGGTCAATAAAACAGTAGGAGGCTACGATCACAAAAGCAAGTTAGGGGGGAGGTGGGGAATTTGGCCCTGGTAGATCCTGTGAAGAAGCAAAAATGAGAGATAGCCAGAGGAGGCTTTGACAATTTCATAAAAGGAATAAAGTAGAAGTAAAGAAGGCTAAGTGATTGCACAGAGGCAGATTTGGTGAGCACACAAAAGTCCACTTCTTTCCAGTCAAGTGGATCAGCAAAGGCAGCAAAATGGAGCCAGGAGCTAAAGAATCAATTCTGCCACAACTGAGGAGCCATTAAGATGTGATTTTTATACCTGCACTTCAGCACGCACTGTAAACTTGTCCTGAATATTTATGGCAGTTTTAACTGTCCACCACATCACTCTCGGAGGTGTCACAAAGCAGCTGTAATGAAGACTCCGAGATGAGTCCCTCTCCACCGCTTTCTTTCCAAGCAGTCAATAGTGTTGCGTTCTGCAGTGCATGTAAATGCTTACCGCCTCATTCAGCACCTCACCAGCTGGCTCAGGCAGCCCAGCCCTGAAAGATGTGCACGCTTAAAGTACTGTTTTGTTAATCACTATCATTTAACCACATTGGTTCCTTTTTCCTGAACAAAATATGAGTCTTTTACATTAATGACATTTGCTTTCACGAAGTTCACAATCTTTACCCAAGGATGCATCAAATGAATGAAACCTTATTTGAAAAATGCTGCTGCGCTTTTAGCTCTTTCTTTCTTTGTTTCGATCGCAGAACAGAGAGCAGATGTCCAAGATCAGTGGGCTACACTCCACAGCAGGAATGGAACATGTTTAGTACCAAAGGGTTGCTGTTTTACTCCCTAGGTGGGATGACTAAATAGGTTACAGCAGAGAGGTGGGGTTGACGCTGGTACGACCTTGAACAAAGCACATGCCTGGGCTGATGATCTTATCGTCCATAAATAAGGGCTAAATAAAAAAAAAGAAGTCTAAAAATAGGGAAATGAATCTGTTATCTATTAGTAACAAGCGAAATCTGTTCTCTGGTCAGATGTCATTCGGAAAGAGTGGTAAACATTCTTAGCATGAATAAAATGAAAGGCTGATGTATCCGAAGGCCATTCTCGCTGGGTTTTAGTCCTGTTTGATCTGTTCTGTTAAGCTTTGTAAGCTATTAGAGTTTGTTCATCCATGCTTTATTGATTGCAGGTTACTGAAGCAACACACATTAATTAGGAATGTACACTCTAGCTTGAGAGGAAAAAGGGACAGAAACAGTATTAGCTGGCCAAAGCTTTAACAGCAATCCCTGATTATACCTACACCTGCTCTGTCAACCATATCTGTCGTGCAAACATAGGAAAACAAATTGAAATGGAATCCAACTAAAACGGGTTGGATAGTTACTTATGCCAAAGGAGATGCAAGTGTAACTGTTTATGCAGACAACTAAAGCAACCAGACCAACAGAAGTCTTTGGCAGTGATTCATTAGCAGTCTCTACATTCTGTCCTAAAGTTATTTAGCTACATTTTTAAGAAGTACTTCCATTCTCTGACAGACAGAGAAAAGATGCTTGAACGTGAGGCATTCAGGTAAGACAGAAGCCCCATGGACATCCGTGAGAGCTAGCTAATAAGGGCTTGGTTTGGATGTCTCTCTTCTTTCTTTCTTTTTCTCCCACTCTTTCTCCAGCGGTATGACTAGGGGCCAGGGACCCCTGCTTTCCTGTCTTATCTCTTCTCAGCAGCCATGTCCTGCTGGGGAGAAGCATGCTCATCTACTGGGAGCTGGATACTGTTTTGGGTTTAACATTAGGAGGGGGCCTTATCATTCCACCAGGAGACCTAGGCCTTCCCAGGCTCAGACAGCAGCCCTGTGCATAAGAAGAAAATGGACAAATGTGTATCCTTTTTTTGTAAATAAGTATTTACGACTTTATAGTCCAGAGGTCACCACTCCTGTCCGCTCCTGCAGTACTGGGAGTCGGCTAGTAGATAGCTAGATAAAAGCATGGTAGCAATTAGCTTCCACTCTGCATCTCTTTCTCCAAGGTTTTTTTTTCCCTCTTCCATGTTTCATTTTTGCCAGTCTTTCTTCTCCCTACACACACACACACACACACACACACACACACACACACACACACACACACACACACCATTAATAGTGTCAATTTGTATTCCGTTGAAGATCTGTCCTTTGCAAAATTAGGCATCTTTGCAAGCATCCCAGAAAAGCAAAGCTCAGTGATAATTAAATTCATCGGTGATGGCGCTGGCACTGAAACAAAGAATCTCCTCCCAACAAACAGTTTTTGAAAAGCCTGGCGGAACTGAGGAAAAGTTAGCCTTCCTGGTCCCAGTGGGGCTGCCTCTTTGTTCCAGGCACAATAGTGAGCATCTCAGAGAACATCAAAGGAGCAGGGAGCATTTACAAACCCCCACGCTAATGAGAGAAGACTGCTCTGCTCGAGTGTGATTATGAGGGAAGGGCTGTTTAGTTAGGGTGTGCTTCAGATGCCTTGTACTGAAAACACTGCTGTTAATTCACACATGATTAGCAAAGCTAGCAAGTGACTGACAGACGGTTAGCTTTACTGTAGCAGTTTAGTGGTTCAGGGGTGAAATAGCAACACAAGTTCAGAACTCTGCCCATTTTTTCCTCACGTCTTCATGGTTTATGTCTTTATTTATGGCCTCAGTGCAGATAGAGTGGGAAGCTATTTATAATTAAAAGGGGATTTAAAAATGCTTCCAGATGGAAGAAAAGAGAAAGTGCAAGATGTTGTTGGTCATTTCACTGAAGTGTGTGCATTCTTGAACAGTGTCTGTAAGTCATGCCAAGAAGGAATTAGACAGCTGCACATTCTTACAGCAATCAAATCTTGTAAAGATAAGGCTGGGCTTGAGAAGTACTTAACCTTGAAAATCGGTCCCTGACAGGGGAGCGCCACTGAGAGTGTATTTGTTAGCAGGAGCTCCACTAGTGATGCATCACAGAGCACTGCAACCAGCCTTGGTATTTACTGTCTGACCAGACCTCACTAATATCATTATGGATTATACAGTAACTTTGCCCTAGAATTTACTGCACTTTACGGCCATAGGATTGCTTGGTCCACTTGGTCCATAAATGTGAGGGTAGATGACTCTTCATGGACTGGGAGGGGGAAAATGCTGCTTCTCCCTCAGCTCAGGAGTCTCTTAACGGCTCTACACAGCAAATCAGCATTCCACTCTTTTAACAGAAGCCTTCTCTACTCCAAAAGGGCAAAACTGAATAGATTATTGATTCCCGCACCCCATATTAGCATAACCAGTGTGAGTTCCCTTAAAAAAAAAAAAAAATCCACAACTTTCATGACATCCTGCTACGCCTACCACCTGCTTTTTCAAGTATTTTATCAGAAATTCATGAAATATCAAGTTTAATCACATTGGGGGGGAGGGCAACTAATACACAGAACAACACACTTATCTCGACAAATGATCTTGAGCCAAGGTCAAAGGAATTATTTTGTTTTAACAATTAGCAACAGGCCATTAAATCTGAGTATTCCCAAAAGGACAGTTACTGCGGGGATTGGGGGTTGGCCCTTGTTATGCTATTAATATTAACCAATTTTTTGTAATGAGCATCGGTTATTGCTCAAAGTGGAATCAGACTTACTGCCACAGCGAAAATGCCACACCACTATCTTTCAATCAGCCACTAACACTTCTCTTTGAAATAAACACTAATATTACAACTTAGTCCTTATCTTTTACTTCCTTCTCCCTTTGAGGGTGAGTGAGCACTTCCTCCCCCATCATTAGAGCAGGCATTACCACAGAGTTTTTATGGTAATTCCACTGGAAAAACACCATGGCAGGGATAATTATCTTGATTATTCAGGATAGATTATGCAGGGTGGATGGAGCAAAGCCTCTCATCTTTGGCTGCAGGGCATTCCTTTTCCCTACAAGTGGAAGTAATTGTAATGAGGCAGATGTTTAATTATTATTATTTCAAACATAGCACATTATAATGAAGTGCATATGATTTGTGCATTAGCCGCAATCAAATCCCCATCTATTCTCACTCTTTAAAAAAAAACCCACCCCGATATAATTATCTTATCTGCTAAATTATCTTATCTGCTAAATATATGCAGGTATAAAATGAATGTAAGTGCATCCAATTTTTTTTTCACCCTTCCTAGAAAACTCTTGTAGAGCACAAGATTTGGTAAGAAATTCAAGGCAGAATGTTTGCCCCCCTTAAAGCAAGGTGAGAAAAGAGATGGCTGCTGCAGAGATCGGTTTATCTCTGAACCGGCCTCGAGCAGATCAAAAAGTGAATTTCAAAAGCAATGCTAGAAAGTATATTTCTCAGGACACTCCAAGTGCAATTTGACATTTTTTTCTAATGTAAAGTGTGTCAGACTCTTCCTCACAGTATCTACTACTAAACAAAATGCATTAAGAGAACCGCAGTGTGATTCTATCTGTTCTTCCCCTAAATAATAAGAGGAGCAGGCGCAAGGGCAGCCGTCTCAAAGGACAACATCTATTATTCATCTAAAAGCCTTATGAATTAGCAATGAGATAATCTATCTATATATGTTTTACATCAAAAACAGTAAAAAAACACTATTGTCATTAACATCATTTCTCCTTTTTGTTGATAATAGGCAGGCTCAGCACCCATGGCGCAGTGATTATTTAAAAAGATTTACAGTGAACATGACTAAAACGCTTAATCATTCAGTGCATATGATAAAATTTCTTGAATAATTGGACTGATT
>JBBIGA010000001.1:33477913-33494194 GCA_037576975.1 Alestes dentex | reverse complement strand
AATATATATATATATATATATATATATATATATAAAAAAAAAAAATTTCCAAATCAGGACATTCGTACCTAGTAACCATGTCCTGAGCACAGGTGTTCAGTCAATAGTAGCTTGGGATAAAGCTTCTGCTGGAGGTCCTCCTGCTAAACACTGAATTATTCATGGAATTTTTTCTGAGTAATTACCATAAACTTGGTTTGGTGTGCAGCCCAGCTACCAACCTCCCCATAGGAAGGTAGTGTATACTATCATTTTGGCCTTCCTCCTCAGCCCTATTATTCTGAGAAGATTATAAAATTTTGGGGGTTTTGGTGTCTTACAACAGCCACACACAGTTAAAACATAACTCTGGCCTGCATAGGTTCACATAGATACAAAACTGGTTTACTTGAAGGATGAAGCACAAAATGTGTCTTTTATAGTTTAGCTAATCAAGCAAACCATACATCCTCCTACTACTTGCTATGCTTATGAGGTGCTGGGATTAAAAAGTGTAGCAAAATAACACAGGTCAACAGGTCAAAACCATCAGAGATAAGTTTATGTGGGTTTTGTAGTGTTTTTCATGCTGATTTCAAATCTGTGTGTAGTTTTTCCCTAGCACGTACAGTTTTTGTGATGAAGCCAGTTATATATTGCATGATAGTTGGTATAACTAGCATATAATAATCATATGCTTAGCATTTTTGAAGAAACAGTGGTAGCTGACTGACTCTGATCATTATATCTACGCCACAGTGTGCGCCTATCTGACTGCGCACTGAAAATATTGAAACAGTTACTTGATTGGTGCCTGCGGTTTAATAAAAAAACGCATGCAAGTCTAATATTACTCATAATTCAAAAGTTTGCTGTGACTGAAAAAAACTGAAAGCAGATCTGAAATCTGCATGAAAAACTGGTTTAGAAAAGTGTGTTGTGGTTTCTGATGATTCCCAAAAAATTTTTTTGTTGACCTGTGTAATAGAGGTGGCAATACACTGAGTAACAAAGAGAAAAAAGTCCAGTGACAAAGAAATAGCGGCGTTAATAGATTAAGTTTCAACCTACCAAAATATTCAGTTTATTCTCCAGTACATTTGGAAAATCTAACAGGAAAAATCAATACCTAATCACTAATCAATACTAATCACTGTGTAAATTATAGAGTGTGGAGTGTTATTTTGTTTTGTTTTTTTAGTGTTTCCGTTTGTGTGAATGCATGATGTAAATCACACGGATAACCTTGGTACACATATTTTCACTGTTTATTTGAACTGATCCTTTGCTGTACATAACATGGTATTTCAGCAGCCTGGGAAAACTAAAACAACATTTTGAAGTGGGAACAGCGGCAAAAATAAGGAAAGAAGCTAAAACCTACAGATCCAGTCAAAACATTGACATAAAGGAGCTGTTCCTGTACTGCTGGAACCGTATCATTATGTGTTTTCATGTATTAGCTAGCTGAATGTCATTTTAAATTACAGAGAACAATGTCAATTTCTATACATTTTGCTGCACAGTCACCGCTAAGGCAAAGTATTGCTTTAAGATGACTTTGTACTGCACTATACATTTTACTTAAATTCCCATTTTCCTTCACTATGAATAAAAGCCAGCCCACGTGTTTGCAAAAGGTTTTTCTTGGACCCAGGGCTCCAAACTAGTTCAAGGAATAAAAAATGAACTTGGAAAAAAAAAAAACAGAACCAAACTGTACTTTGCTATGAAGAAAAACTAAACCAAAAATGTTGTTCTTAACTGTTCTGCACCAGAACCAGTCATCTGAAATCTTGGTACCTTGGTTACTGGTTGATATGTTTCCTTTTTCACGCTGTGTAACCCACAACTAGCTCATTACTTTGGCCTTACCTCCAAACTCTAACTCTAAACTCTAAACAGCTACATTACGCATTACAGTAACCGTCCCCGTCTGGTGCTATTTGTTGGTCAAATTCTGTGGCTTATGAGAGTGGGAATATATCCGTTTGAATACAAACACAACATCCGAGCCTGACAGCTGTCCAGATCTCTTCTTTAATAGGTCTATACACGGTCTAAGTCATAGGAACTTAATGAATCATTTAGGTATAATAGTATAGGAACATTTTGCCAGGACACAAGATTAAAATGTGAAAATATTGGTGTTGCTTAGAACAATGTATTACATTCTGTGCAGCTCAGAATGACCCCATCAGGTAAATATTTCAAGGACATCATTAAGAATGTTGAACAATGTATGACTTCATTAGAACTTTCACCTTCAAAGGCAGAAAAATCAGCAGTAAAAAACATAATTCAGAAACCGGTATTTTGTCTGGATTGTTCAATTAACGTTTTCCAGTAATTACGCTCCAACACAAAACAAACGAGATTAAAGTAAGTAGGCTACACCAATCTGCACAGGAAATCTGCAGTAATTTAATCTTTGTCAGTTGGACATCTTGTCTGTTATGCAGAGACTATTGACTGGCGCTGTGTGTAATTAAGTCAGCGTGCCTGTATTGAATCAGCTCATACAAAGTGCTGACACGTCAGTGTGTAAATGAGGATTTGGCGGGGTTTGGCATGCCCCTCCATTTCTGAAAATCAGCCAGTCTACCAATCCATTAACAATGATATCAAAAACACGTTATGTATTTGTCCCATATGTTAGCACCACAGAACCACAAGTGGTCCATGACATCATGCTTTCTATCCTTTGTCTCCACTGGTGCCATTGCAATGTCAAATATGTGCCATTAAACACGTTCCATTAAACATTATATACTAATTAAACTAAACCAATATATTAACGTATTACTCTTACACAGCTATCTCAGATGGCAATGTCATGTCGGCAGCAGGCAAAAAGCAAGCAAACGTGTCATTAACTCGACAGAGCAGAGGACACACTGTCACCAAAGTGATTGCCACAGCATGTATTTAGTGGGGCACCAGATGCAATTTATAAGATAATTAATGCCTGATTGGGATGAGCTTTGATTTCATGGATTTGGTCAAGTCAGTTGTATTGATGAGCTACAAATCAATGCAGATTTCAATTTGCTTTTCTGAGCCTGGAAGATTATTGAGCACATTTACCACTGTGAGCATGTTTTGTGGAGGCATCTCTTCTCAGCAGCTATTCTGGAGCACTGGAAGAAAAGACGACTGAATAGCTTCACCCAAGATCAATTGAATGTGCAGAAGTAAACGCCTATGTTCTTTGTTAAAAGGCATTCTTTTATTAATACCTATCATTTCTGTCATGGCAGCCCATAAAAGGTATGACTGATCAAAACAATAGCTTAAAGTGTAAGCCAAACGAAGAAGAGATGCTGGTTTGATATCACGAGAGGTGGAGTGTGACACACCATGCACTGTGACAAAAGGAAGGCACTCAACCAAAAGCACTAGAGGCGCACAGGCATCACTCCAAACAAAGCATGCTCAGAATGCCAAGATAGATAGAGCATCAGGAGTTCAGGGAGTAACAGAGAAAGAGGAGAGTCTAACCATATCTGCCCAAAACCAACAGATCTGCCTCACAGCCTCGTACCTTAGGCTAAAGCTGTTTTAGGTTAGTGTTATATGCACATACTGTACTATGCAAAAGAGAAAACATGTAAAACCTGGTATCTGTTCAATAAGCAGATGTTTGTTAAAAAAATGTCACTAACATTAGAATAAATACAATTAAAAAGTCAACAAAATGTGATTGTATGTCATATATTAAGCTTGTTTAACCACTTCCAAACCTCTACTTAATGAAATACATTTACATTTGCCATCCAATACGTTAATCAGGCATTCATTCAATTAAATCAAGTGCGGCTGGTGGAAAACAAATCCATGCAAATCCATGCAAAAAAAAAAAAACCCAAACCAAATCCGTGTAACACCTGGAGGGTACAGAGAAGTCAAGAATCAAACCCCTGTTCTTCTAACAAAGATAAAATAAAAGCAAGAAAGCTTATGTTTTACTGGACTGCTGTTTATTTGTATTTATTCTAATGTTATACAGAGTGTTAAGGGCACAAATCACCCCTACCACTGAGATAAACAGCTTTCTTCTCTTTTAGACGTCTGTACAAATTGTTGTCATCACATCACAACGACTTATAAATCCAAAATACAGGAGAAGCAGACAGCATTTCTAACATAAATGTGCCGTAATGTAAAAAGATTTTATTCGGGACCGTTTCAGCTGATGCATTAGTTGTGTTTACACAGTCTGAAGGGAAGCTGAGGATTTTAAAAGCAGAGTGCATTTATATCTTTTAATAATTTAGTGACATTATTTTCATGCTAATGCTGAGTTCACATAACCTTCATTATAAAATCACACAATATCCATGGAGCTTCTGGTATTTATCATCAGGGTCCAGCGAGAGCAACCCTGGCTACCTGTTATAAGTATATATGGATGAAATATTCAGCCTTTAGTCTGGCCTGCCTTGGACAGTTCAAAAGATTACGCTAGAAAAATGCTCTGATGCCACTAAAAAAATGAGTGCTCTTAATAATGCAATAATTTTATCATTTCATAGCCCTACACACCAACACACACATGTTTACTTGAAACAAGCTTAAATGCTCAAATACAGAAGATGGATGCTGTCAGGATGATTAACCCACAAGACAAAAACAGCAAAATATAATTAATTATTAAAAAGCATCATGTTTTTTTTAAGTATTGTTTTTAATGATTTAATGGTAACAATTTACATCAGAGGAAAAAATGACATTCATGATCCTATTTTCATTTTCCATGTCCATGTGTTTGTCCTACAGGTCTCATCCATTAGTGGTGCTATGGCCTTACTATATTCACAGTATTTGCGGCGGCTGCTCTACGCCATTATCAGCAGTGTCATACTGATGATTCCCTCTAGTGTGTAATTTCATTGGAACCAACCCGGGCTGGTGTGGCCACGGTTGCTTATCGTCATGACCCTGTTTCACTATTCATGACCTTGAGCCACATTCATAGTCCAGTACCATGCAAATTATGAAACACACACACACACATACGCACAAGCAATTGCAAACCTTCGTGCCCTACAACCAAGACTGAGCCTCTCCCACTGAAGCTGAACCGCTCTTGGCGACTTCTGGGTGAAGGTTTTATTGGATATTTAATTATAAGGCTATTTCTTTTTTAAAATATTCTCTCATGAATTTCTTGTTCCAGCTATTCTATGCTTGAGGTCGGATATGAAAAAAAAAAAAATCCAAAAACATCTGGATGGGCCTGACTGCCAAAAAGGAATGTGAACAAAATTATCTGAAGGAAACAGAACATACCAAACAGACAAATGTAATGGATTCTAGGTGATCCTTCGATGGCCATCAGTACTGAAAAATGAAATACCAGTCACACGTGGTTCATGTCCCGGCCAGGATTTCTCCTCATTTCAAAGCTGCAGTCAATACAAGTCGAGCTGCCACAAGCTGACCAAAGGCATTAGAGTGGAGGATGACCATAACTAAACCTGACTGCAGAGGTCAGGGTCAGGCAGAGCCCGTCTCCCCCACAAAGTCACCTCAAAGACGAAGAGATATAGCACTGGTCTTACCTCCATTACAAATTACACAGGACCCACTCCAGAGGGAGGTGTAAGAGCCTAATCGGATTGGGGAATATTCAGCATGCCTAAAAACTGCATTAGCACTCAACCTGTGGTGGTAATTACATCACTAGGTTAATATCACCATTCACTCTCTCCTAATCTAATTCAGCAGGGAGTGGAAGAGCGTGGCCGTTAAGGCTATTTGATTGGGTTAGCCGCTATCATTTTCAGCAATTCGGCAAGATTTCAGCGGAGTTAACCGGGTGATTCACTCACCCGCCACATCCCTGAGGAAATTAAAAACAAATCAAACATGACGAAAGAAACAAAAGAACCAGAAAGGGATCAAAATAAAGCATCCATCAAAAGAAGCTCAGTATGAACAATTTACTGCGAGCGCCTTTCGTGTTAGACCAGTCAAGTCAAAACACATCTTCAAAAGTACAAATGTATGATTTAATGGCACGATTTATTTTGACTCATTTACTAGAATTTTTCCTGAGAAATTCTGAATCCCAAGAGGCTAGAAGTTGGTTAAGAAGGGTTTAAAAGTGATGCATTCATCAACCAAAAAAGAAACGAACGAACAATGACATGAACCCAGATATGAAAGCCCAAGTTTTGTAAAAGAAAACTAGCATTTCTCACTGCAGTACTGTGCAAACGTCTAAGGCACAATTTATCTTAGCCATAAGTGTATATTGCCAGCAAAACATTATAAAACACTAGAATAAATGTTATACAACTTAGAGTATATGTATAAGAGCACTGATCAACCAAAATAGGTATTAGATGGTAACTATTTGAAATCAAGTATATAAAACCACAATGTATTGCAAATTTGTTCATTAGATGTTTAAATTTAAATAATTGCTAAATCAAATTAAGGTTTCACTTATAAGGTATCATATACAAGTTTTCAGTGAATAGACCAAGAAATATTTGCTCTCTTTATGTCCATATTTTAGCACTAGATATGGTGCCTTGGTTGTACATCATGAAAGGAATCACACAGGAAGACAGTAAAATGTTAGAAACTCTCTTGTTTGACCAGCTTTTGTCAGTTAACATCAAGTCAGATCCGATTTCCAGGTGAGGTTGAACGTTCTTTTCACACTGAACACGCTCACTGAGCACACTTAGTCCTTCCCATTTCAAACCAGAGATCCTTTTCAAAGCTTGTGCTAAGGTGAGCTGACTCCTTATCAACTATCAATTCATCTGTACTGATTGTCAGTTCCTGGAAAAGAGTCATTTGCCAGATCCCTTTCTTAACGAATTACAGACAGATAAACATGTTCTTATGCAAATATTACTGGATGCCTGGAAAGTTTCCCAAATAAAGCACTGACCAGAACTCATATGTGTAGACACACATGTAAATTTAGCTTTCAAAGACAGTTGGGCTCGTGTATTTATAAGAAGTATTTACCTTTATTATTGAACCATTTTCTCCTAAGCCTCTTACTAAAATGGATAAATTATTAAATGATCATACTATGAAGTGTACAATAAGGTCTGGGCCTCATTAAAATCCTATCAGAAAGAAACTGCTGCTGGGGTCAAGTGTGCTCTCAGTATTTTATGTTCACCCAGGAGACTTAAAAAAAAAAAAAAAAGACATGGCTCATCTCTAATTCCACGTTGGAAAAAAAATGAACACAAATGAATAAATGAACACTATTGATATTTTGATATGTATTATGCTCAGACATATTCATCAGTATTGAATTAGGTTTATAGCAGAAATGATTGATTGGAATGTGAAAAGATTAGTGGGTGAGGACAGGCCATCCATCCGAAGAGAAAATCATTGCAAACAGAATGCTCTAACGAAGGCAGAGAGTGAGCGAGAGAGCACTGGGTGGTACCATAGCCAAAGAGAGGCAGCGGTAACTACTGTCAGCATATTCATTTCCACCAACTGCTCTTTCTGCGTTGTTTATCCCTTCCAGCCATCTTCGAGTGTGGCGCACATGCTTTATGAATTTTGCATGGCATCCCCTCTCTGACTTTGAAAGACAAAAGCCCCTCTCAAGTGCCAGCACTATGGAACTTGTAAGACCATGCCTTAGACCCCCTACAAGGCTGGAGCTTCTCAAAACTCAAAGCCGGCATCTTCTGAGACACTGCAGCAGACCTGAGCTTGGAATACAGTACATCAATATTCCTGCCCACACTCGTGGCAGAGGTCTGGAGGGGTGTTGAAAAGTAGCGGCCACTAAAAATGAGAGATTCGCTTTAACACTCTTGAATGTCGAGCTCTGCCAGGCAGCATGTGAGGGAAGCTTGCATGATGTAATTAACCTGCGGCATTCTGACAACCCGAAAGCATCTTTATTTCATGTGTCAGTCAGTATTGTTCCAGCTGAGGCAGGGAAACGCAGGTTCTGAGAGCCAGAAACTGGCTTTCGGCATGCTTCATCACACTGTGATCTCATCCTGAAAGTGGAATTCTGTAGTGGAGAGAGAGAGTTAGAGACAAAAAGGAGGGAAGAATTGATCCAGTGGGGAATGTTCCTTCTTGCTTCGCTTAGTTTCAAGAATAGGGATGCCAAACAGAAATTGATGGCAGTTTTGGTTTTTTTTCAGTGCTTTAACTTGGCCAATGTGCTGGTTTTGACATCTTAACGTCTACTGCATGCAGTCTCTCCAGAAAACACAGCTTGAGGGAAAAGAGAAAGACTGTTGGTACTCCCTGCGTAGAACCACAGTGGGTCCGTTCTGATGTTTTGGAATCCAGTGGCTAGGCAAAGATCTCATTTGATGTGAATCTGCATGCACCCTCGTCTTTTCTTGCTTACAATACGTCTCAACTTTAGCATTTTTACTCAATGACACTTTGCTCATACACACCCATCTTTTGTTATTGCCTACCTTTAGTGGCAAAGCATTTGGACTTTTCATATTGATGTGATTTATGTGGACTTGCGGCACATTAACGATGCTAGCAAGGCCTGCCTGCCATCCATATTCATGAACAACTGTGAGGAAAGGAAGAGGAGGGGGTGACGGGGGGCTGGAGGGGAGAGGGGGGGAGGGCAATGTCGATTCTGCCAAAACTCTTAGAGGCACAAGTCTGGATAGCAGTAATGCCAAAGGCAAATGTTCAACAGTCTGCAAAAAGAGAGCCACATGTAAAATAGGCTATGTAAGATTATGAAGACTGAGTGTGTGAATCTCTTCAGGGGCTGACATACATATTAACATGTTACACTGAAAAGATAAACAAAAGTGCAGTGCGGCTTTGTGTTTAATTTCTAGACAAAACGCGGTCAGGAGTTCCTCATTAGCCCAGTGAAAATACACTCATACAGACTGTGTATCTTCAGGGCTAATATTCTTATTGGCAAGTTACGCTTCAACAGCGAAGAAAAGCCAAACATTTCGCATTCATTTTGTAGCCTTTACTTCCGTACAGACAGAGGCCCGTGAAGTCAGCGTCTCCCACAGCCCTCGCTCATCCATTTCAATAAAGGAAGCGTCGGGGACCTCACGTCTTATTAGCCATCATGCCCTAATCAATGAGCTGTAGCCCTAAACCAGTTGACAGCTAATTAAAGGGGCACTGCATGTTTTCTGCCATAGCACCAGCCAGGTAACCAGCGGTAATTAAACCTGGAAAGAAATATCTGCTGAACGGCTGGTGAGCTGGGAGACAAGCAAGGCAGCACAAAATGAATTGTTTGGGCGCCTCCAGAGCAAGGGCCTAATTTGCTCCTTCGAACAAATCAATAAAACCATTTCATCTCAAGCACAACAGTGGAACAACAAACACTAAAACACAATGAATCTATCCTTGGGGAGGAGCCTCAGCTAACATCTTGTTCTAACAGTTGGAAAAATAATCTGATGTGAGCATCAATAGCAAGACGTTTCTTGAGACGGGACCTGTAGGTACAATAACTCGCTGGTTTTTCAGCATGTTACGGAGGTTTCCTGCGATTATCTTGCTTGGCACCCTTTTTTCTTCAAAAAGAATTCATGCAGCAATTTCTGGAGACACTTCAAGATAAACTCTTATATAAATTCACGCTAAGGTCATGTGTCGCATCAACATTCTCCCTGACCTTTCTTTAGTGCATCTTACAAAGTTATAAACGGCAGTCTGCAAAGATTCGCAAGAAGTGATGAGGGATGACGGCACTCTTTTTCAATACCACCTGCTGCATATCTTGGGTAACACTCAGGTGGAATTACGCAGGGGCCTAGTGGAGCATTATGGTGGATTCATAAAAGAGCATGTATTAAATTCAACTCTGTGATTCCAGTGGCCTCTGGGATTTCCCTGCACTTTTCCTCATCATGAACCCATGTCTTAAAGCACAGTAATTAGTTCTTGAGCACATTATCAAAGCCGTCTGGCAGATCTTTTGATAACCTAGCCTCTTTGTAGACTGGCCATGGCACTTTCGATGTAATATTTTATTCTGCAATACTTTTTCTTTCTTTCTCCATGAGTTTCGGTTCCTTAGCCCTTATCTCACAGCAGGGAGGAAGGTTCTTTATGTATCAAGGAGCAACTAGACATATAAAATATGACACATATACAGTAGTCCCACAGGAAAATGTTTGCAAATGTTGCAATTTCGAAAAATATAAGGATTGGTGCAAACTGAACTTGTTATTCTCTTTAACTACAAAACTACTATGTATTTTTGAGGACTTTATTATAATTCAAATACTGGAGGCCCAAAAACCCAGAGGTGTTCTTGAGTATGTTTCTGTTGGTCTGTCCTGTGATGGACTGGCGACCTGTTCAAGGTGTTTCTCTGCCTTTCACCCTGTGACCACCTTCAGAACTTCCCAATCCTGCATAGGATAAGTGGTTCAGAAAGTAGCTGCTTGAATGAATTACTTTAATTTATTCAGCTTCTTCTACAGAACTGAATGTATCATCAAATAGTTATGCGAGTGAAAAACTAAAAGTTGCTGTTGTTACCAGAGGTAAAAGAAGCAAAGAGTAATTCATAATTATTTAATATAATATAATAATTTTTTTACTCAAAGCTCTTCAAAGATTTTTTTTTTCTGATAAATGAATTGCCTGATTGGACATTTGTGTTTGTAAACAGTTGAAGAATAATGTTATCGTTATTTGAATGTGACGAAAAGTTACTGTTTTGCAGTCTTGACTTGAGGAAAGAAAAAATGTAGTAGGGCATTAACGACTTCAGATTTTTTCAAGTCGACTAATCCAGCAAGATAGTCGAAGTCGAGTCGACTAGTCGTGATGACGTCACACACACGCACCAGAGGAACACAGGTGTCCAACACTGAGCAACTTTTATTAAAGTTCTCTAACATTAACAGTCAACATGACAATTAAACTAAACAAAGGCTGATACCTTGAATTTTCTGGTAAATTTAAGTGTCTGACTGAGAGTGGGAACAGTTTAAGCCGCGGCAGGACGACTCCCTGCAGTGCTAGCGTTAGTCATGTTAGGTAGCGTTAGCCATGTTAGCTAGCGGTGCCGTTTCAGATGCCGTGCAGAACGCCGGTACTGTTACTGTCCTTTACACCGACTTGCAGGTTGTGCAGGTCTCTGTGATCTCCACACATGTGATGTGTGTCTGTGTTCTCTGCTGTTGTCTCTCTCGTCTTGTTGGTCTCGTGTATAGATTCCACTCTACGTGCCAACGGTCCCGCCCCTTTTATGAAGGGACTATAGTAATTGGTTAAACCAAGGAACGCGTGTCAGTGTTAGCCAATCAGAGGCAGAGACTGCATTGCGTACACAAGTGAGGGCAGAGAGAGAAAAAAAACACGCGACTAGTCAACTGCTCTCAGTGGCCGTCGACTCGTGCCTCTATAGTCGACTAGTCGACATTTGTGTTAATGCCCTAGTATGTATTGGGGCCGGCAGGCGTTTGTTTGTGTGCGCGTGTGTGTATACGTACTGCTTGTAGCCAGTGCTCCGACACTATGTGCAGGCCTCTCTCCTTCACTGCCCTATACTCCTTGCTGCTGTCTCCCACTTTGCCCTGGTAGATGTAGTGCGTGACCGATTCATCACAAGTCCACCTGTAATACACAGCTCATAATCACATAAAATGGACTACAAAACATTTTTCCCTGTAGAGTAATGAGAAACAATGGAGTATATTAACTATGTGGCACTTTTAAGATACCTGAATTCTGCACCCAGGGATGCAGCCACTGCATTTAGCTCACTTTGTTTTTTACTGAGTTTTTTACTCACACACACCACCACTCCAGTCAATGGGGGCTTTCCCTCTACCTACAGAAAACAGAGACACACAAACACAGGGCAGAAGTTTTTCAAGTGTAATATATAGTGAAACATACACTAATGAGACACTATTAGGTACACCTATATATCTACACTCAACACGTCTATACTTGATGGTGAATTTTTCTAAGCACAGCAGTGACACTGACATGGGAGTGTCACGTTAGTTGTGTTTGTATGTGATCACTCACAGTGCTGTGCTAGCAGTGGAATTTTTAAACACCTCAGTGTCACTGCTGGGCAATGAATAGTCCACCAACCAAAACTATCCAGCCAACAGTGTCCTGATACTGACAAGTCAGGATGACAAAAGGTAGATCAAGATTAGATCAAGCAAGAGTACATAGCGTTAAAAAAATTCCAGTGGTGTCACTGCTGTGCTGAGAAAGCTCCCTCGCGCAAATTACACCTGTGGGGTCCTGAGCACTGACGAACAAAATAAAGGGCAGTAACGAATGATGTGGATGGGCAAGAGTAGGGGTGTCCAGCTCTGGTCCCGGAGGGCCGGTGTCCAGCACAGTTTGATGGTTCCCCTCCTCAGACACATTCACTAAACCTGACAATTAACTGGTGAGGAGAACCAGGAGTTTCTGAGCAGGGAAATCACCAGAACGTGCTGGACCACGGCCCTACAGGACCGGCCGGAGTTCCACACCCCTGGGCTAGAGTGACTGGAGCAGGTAAATTAAGCTAAAAAATGGACGATGTAGAGTGCAAATTACAGAGCAAGTGTACCTAATGACATAGCTTGTCAGCATGTATAAAAAGTTTTAAATGCAGAGCCCAGACCACATTTTTGTTCTATTCCAGGTTTTAAACACACCAGAGCCAGGTAAGGCTCATAGTAAACCAAAGTAGGTCTAAGTACACTAGTGATGAAACAAAAATGTGACATCGCCATGGACTGGACTGAGAAGTGTATCCTTGTGTATACCTTAGGTTCTGGGTCTTTCCCCAGTTGAGGACTTGCAGTCAGGGCAGCAAGGCTCATAGCATGACTACGATTGCTCTTAGCAACAGCAGCTTTCAAATTCCTCTCAATCACCTCACTCAGTGGTGTCTCCATCTTCTGACCTTGCTGAGGCTTATTTCCAGGAGTTTTTAAATGGTCATACACATCCTTTCATGCGCACATGCAAAACACAGACAGCAGTAACTTAAAAGCTGCTCAATTAGCATATATCAGAATTATTTTCAACACTGATGAAACTAAACGTCTTAACATGATTCATAGCTGGGTAAAAATATCTGGTTCTACAGCCCTGTAACCGCCCTTAAAGCAAAAAAATATATATATTACCAACACTTTCAATAAATGTCAGCTAGTTTAACTAGGCCTCAAACTTTTAAAGGAATTTCTAAATCTACTACAGCACTGACCGTGATGTTAAAAGAAGGTCCAAAAAGACGGTCTCTGCTGAGGAAGCGAGATGGTGTGTCAAGCTGAAGAGAGCCTTCTTTTGACACGCTTCCTTTTCTTCCATCCTGGGCTTGAGGTGTGGCCTCTGCCTCGTCTTCTTTACTGTTCTTCATTTTGCGGAGGACTGAGTGTACAGCGCGGCTCTGCAGGCGGCCCGTGTCCAGTGGGGTGACGGCTGCACTGCTCTGGGGACCCAGCAGAGGGAGCTCTGGGGAGAGGCGCACAGAGATGGGGTCCGGCGGATTTTTCTGAGACGCTCCAATGAAACTGTCCTCAGTGCGCTCTGAAAAAACAGACGAGTCGTAAATTCTTAATTTTGTTGGAGTTTACGGAACGTTATGCTAAATCTGTAAGTCAAATTTTGTGATGAATATAATAAACATTTTCATACTGCTTTGTAACTGATAGCAAAAATATTCATTTTTGGTTTCTGACCGGGAGATGGTGGCAGTTCAACCAAGTAGCGCGCCTCATCGGCACGTTTTCCTGTCCTGGCGGACTCTAGGACCCAGCGCAGGGTAACGGCAGGGAGGCCCCATTTCTGTGCTGCCTGGTACTTTGTGCCTTCGGGTGTTTGGAGGACCAGGTGAGTGCTGGCCATCATGCCTTTCCTCTGGTTAGCAGTGCGCACAAAGTAGTCTTGAACGCTTCAGAGAGCCAGAAAGATTTCCAAAGAGATTAAGTAAAACAGAGGTTATACAGAGAAACTGTGGTATTACAACCATCTCAGGAGCAAGTAGTCTGACTTTGCTTTTACACAGTACATTCAATGAATCTGCAAGGGGAAAAACTGGGGCCATGTACAAGTTTAAGGATTGAGTCTTTAAGAGTTGCATCTCCATACCTTGCCCCCAGGTGTTTGGCCAGCTGAATGAGTGACTCTCTCTCAGCTCCAGTAAACTGGCTGACTGACAACACACACTCTCTGAGAGGAGAGAAGCCCTCTTTCACTGCAACGGGAGTGAAGAGTGGATGAGATGCCAGTGGTAACACACACTGCCGCTCCACACACATTGCCTGTATATGCAGAACACATATACAAAGAAAATGGTCAAATACCATAAGACTGGAAACAATAATATTGCAAGCAACATCTGATAAGAAATAGCAATCGACACAAAAACTTCAGACAGATTCCATCTCACCAGCCAGGCATCTGTGGCCACTTCCTCCACTGTCGCCTCCACTTCACAGCCCAGCAGAGGAACAACTGCGTAATCGGCTACACCTCTGAATCGACCAACCAGGACCTTCCCCGAGTTCTCAATCACCAGCATCGACAGCTGGTCCTCTGCTTCTGGTCCAAACCCTACAAGGAGGAACCGTTTCCCCTTAAATAGACCACCCTCTGAGGCTTCGGCCAGGGTGGAGTCCTGCCCTGGAGGTCCCGGGTCTGGTAGTACAGAGCTCTGGGCCTGGTTATTATCTGTGGCTGGAGGCAACTCCACTATTGAACCCGATAGAGAAGGAAAAAAAGAGAGGAGAAATATTTTTAGAAACATTGCTCCTCATTACAGTCACGTAACACAAAATAACAACGCTAATCTCATTCCCAGTTTTAAGGACTGTATCATTTCTGTATTAATGTAGAGCCCAACCCACCTACAGTCTGATCATTATCCATGTACTGAGAGAGCAAGTCTTCCTCTGCCTTGGCCTGTCGGGAAAGGCTGGGGACTGGAGGGAGGACAGCAGAGGGCCTGGAGGTGCGTGGGGCGACGGGCCGAAGGGCAGGCATGTCCACCTCAGCTGGGGCAGGGGGGAGGAAGGAGGGGTGGAAGTACCCCTCTTCTGGAAGTAGGGACCCACGAGAGAAACTGTCCAGCAGCCACTGTACTGTAAGTACATGGGGCCTAGTAGAATTGGGACAGACAAACAATTTAAAAAATGTTTTTCACAGTGGTCCTGGCAGTCAGGTTTAAACCCAAACCACTCAAAACTCTTTTCATATCACAGATCAACTGGGAAATCAATGGGAAACAATTCTTGTGTTTGAACCAACCTGTGACTGACTTTAGCGAGGAAGTTTTTAACATCCTGGTCGGGTTCTCCCATCACTATATGTGTGAGGTCTTCACTAAGCTGGTTGAAGCGCAGTCCTCCTGCAGAGTTCACCAGTCGACGCAGTTTCTCCAGCCTCTTCCCCACCACGCCACACAGATAGAGCTTCACAATACAGGGATAACACAACTTCAGTGTGATTCAATAAAAAAAGACCAAATAATCTTGCAATGCAAATCCAGATGCTCACTGAACCAAGAGAGTTCACTAAACTGAGAATTTAAGCGTCATTTTGATTTGATTTTAATCCAAAAAGTGGACCAGCCTTACCTTACATCCATCTAACAGATCGTCTGATGGACAGACGGTAACATCAAAGGTCTCAATCGGATCAGCAGATTCTATACGGCTCATTGCTGTTGTGGTCATGGCCGTTTCATTTACATTCATGCTCACATTTGAGATATTGCTCAGTCCAAGCAATGATGTCCCATCAGCTAAAAAAACAACATATCATGTAAGACACTTCACCTTAAAAAAATTGACACATCTTGATGTATTTTTACAACCTTATTTGCTTATACAGGTCTATAAAATACTTTAAGAAAACACTAAATGAAGAGTATGTGTGAATCCAAGTAGTCTTGGGATGATCATTGTAAACTGGGCAAATAAGGTTTAGGTCTTTTACACTTTAAACCATACACACAATTTTCATTTTATCCCAAATAAATCTGGTTGACCAGAACAACATGTAACTCTTCTGGAGCAATCTGTGGTCACACATTACCTGGGCTGTAACGGTACATGTATTCATTCTGAACCGTCACGGTACATGGGTCACGGTTCAGTAAATGATGTCGTACGGAGAATACACGGTACTATGGAGAAGACGCGATTAAAGTAATGCGGAACTAAGTTTACAAGCGCGAGTTTCATACGGAAACATTAAACAGCGACCTTTAAAAAGTTTCGCTTCAAGCTGATTTGCATCTCATGAAAGCCTCATAACATGGCTACTGAAAACGGCACAGACGAGCTGGAAGACCCGCCTGCGTCTTTTAAATCG
>JBBIGA010000001.1:33466102-33477813 GCA_037576975.1 Alestes dentex | reverse complement strand
GTGTGTCTAGAGTGAAGGATCTCCACACATGTGACGTGTGTCTGTGTTCTCTGCTGCATGTCTCTCGTCTTGTTGTGGTCTCGTGTTTCGATTCCACTCTACGTGCCACTCTACACGGTACCGCCCCTTTTATGAAGGGACTATAGTAATTGGTTAAACCAAGGAACGCGTGTCAGCGTCAGGCAATCGGAGGCAGAGACTGCATTGCATACACAAGCGAGGGCAGAGAGAGAGGAAAAAACACACGACTAGTCGACTACTCTGAGTCGACTTTTGTGTTAATGCCCTAAAATGTAGTTAATCATGTTACTGAATAATTATATTTAAACAGTATACAAAACAATACAATTACTTGATATTTCCTGTTTACAACACTGATAAACATTGCTAGGCCTTACTCATTAACAGTCAAGTGCAAATCAACTGCATTCTACCTTGACTGCCAGGACTGAAGCCAAAAGGACATTGCGTTATTGAGGCAACCCCAGAGAGCTGGACATCTAGTCAGCTGGACAGGACAAGCATGAGGGGCTGCAGTTTCCATCTCTATCAAAGCTTAGAGTTTTATCCCTGTCCTGTCTCTCGGCCAGCAATGAATAAAGATGAGGCAGGGGCGAGTACCTGCCTGCCAGCTAACTCAAATAAGCAAACAGCAGGAAGTCACACAAACACACCAGACACACCTCCATCACGCACACTCCTGCCACAGCACCAGCCGGCCTGCCAATCCACCCCACACTGCACCCACCTTTCAAAGATAGCGAGGAGCGGATGACAGAGGGGGGCTTAATGGATGGGGAAAGAGAAGGAAGATGAGATAAGAAGTGAGAGACAGAACAAGGGAGAATAAGAGAATTTGAACTTAAATGTGACATAATTAGGCTCTTCGCCAGCTTACAAACCTCTATACGAATCATGTCTGGCTCTTGTCACTCATGCTGGCTAATCACAGGCTGATATCCCTTTGAGTGGGATTACACACTGAGCAGTGAGTGTGTTTGTGTGTGTGTGTGTGTGTGTGTGTGTGTGTGTGTGTGTGTGTGGGTGTGTGTGTGTGTGTGTGTGTGTGTGGAAGACATGCTCAGATTTAAGAGAGACAGAGCCAGAGAGAGCCAGAGAGAAAGAGCGAGAGACAGAAAGAGACAGAGAAAGAGAGAAAGAGCAGACAGTGTTTGTCCTGTCACTGAGACAATAGTTTCACTGCAGACAGACTATAGAGGGAAGCAGTCGGCGCGGCTGCTCTGATGTGAACTGCATCTCTGTCAGTCAGAAGAAAGCTCTACTGTTGAAAAGTGAATGCAGGATACACACAACACTGAATCTGAAGGGAGAGAACTTATATGCATCACTAACGCATCAGAACACTACAGTATAAAGTGAAGGATTCAGGAAATCCCTGTATTCTAGGTAATATGACAAAAGCATTTTTGGCCAATGGTATAATAGAAAGGTAGAGAGAACGGGAGAAATGAACACACTGAAATAAATCACCATTGTGCAAATGACCCTCCAGAAGAGGAACGTTCTTCATTTTCATGTGTTAATATGAAAACGGAATGTCAAAATAACCTTTTACACATGACAAGTTTTTATAACTGACTACAATACTATTGCCATGTAGTGTGACTAAAAGAAAACACTTTGCTATTGATATTCAAAAATGTCCTTCACTGCAATTCACACACACACACGTCTCTGATCTTACACAGATTTAACACGGTGTCTTACAGGGCTAGAACAGCTCTTTATCTACTTTCAGTTTTCAGCATCTGGTTGGCAGGTGTATAAGATGTTCTTTTGGAGATTTAACAAGGTAAATAAATCTAGATCTAGTTATTACTTACAAACCAGGCTACATCGTTAGTCTTTTCCAGTAGTGGAGAGTCTGTCTGTGGTAGGTAAAAAGTTATTCTTACATTGTCACTGGTAGTCTGCTTAAAACTGGAATGTCATTGTTTCTGAATATTAGAAAAGTGATAAAGGAACACAGCAGAAGTCAGACAGCAGCGATGAAGGAACATAAAAGATGGTGAGTGCGGACGGACTGCATTTCTCATCTCGACAGTGCAGGGAATGTAAATATACGCCAGAAATAATTCTCTCTGTTTAATCTGTAGTCTCAATTAATTCGTTCATTTTTTTGTCGAATTTAACAACCAGATTAAAACACAACACACTTTTTTTTTGTATAGGGGCAATTACTTCCACTCCAAAGCTACATCTATGCCAAAAGATCACACTGTGGCATGGTGGGACCATTGTACCATTGTAAAGCAGGACCAGTCTTTGGTGATGTGATTTCAAAATGCCCATCATAACAATTACATATGCAGAAAATAATTGTGTACCTTAATCCTAGATATGCACATGTCCTTCAGGGACATGAAGCTACCAATATTCAAAGACAACAGAAGTCATTTAGGGCCTTCCCTATTGGTCCACGGATCATTAAATGTTCAAATAATATATCTGGTATTATCAAACATTCAAAAAAAGAAGGTACTGTACATCATGCAACTTTGTAAAACATGTCAGCATGTTTTACAAAGCACACACACACACATATATAGACACATGCAATTTCTTATGATGATATGATGATGATGCTGATTTGGTGAAAAGCCAGAGGGACTCATGTTTAATTATTCATATTTTCTTTTACTATTTAGAAATAAGTGAGCTGCTTGGCCATTAGATACATCACATTAAGGCATCACATTCTACCTCATTCCGTGTCCTTTCTGACGTTCCTGTATCAGGGCCTGCTCCAGCTCAGACCTACCTTTTGCCTGATAAAGAATAAAAGTGTTTTCTGTTCGTTTGAATGAAAACCTCTGGCTCTCATGAAAATGAAAAACTCCTCTTGTTGTTGGAAAGAGCAGCAACAGTTCCTGATGTTTATTTCATGGCCATGTTTGAAGGTGCGCTTTGAAGGCAACATTTCTTATTTGCACATGTGCTGAAAGGAGTCCTATTTAAAAGCACGTTTGTATACTCATCCGTGGCTTTGAGTCTCCTACTGACCAGTTTCCTCTGTGTCCCAGTAGTTTACATGGAGGTAAAGCGCTTTGAGGAACAAAGTTGTCTTCAAACAGTGGGTTTGCAACATGGTAAGAAAGCTCCACATCTGACAGATGTTTTTTTTCTCCTTTGCACAGCTTTTTTCTCTCTGCAGACAAGCAATTTATCCAGAAAAGAGTTACAAAATGACCTTCTGCACACTGTCTGGTGGGGAAAGCAATCAAAGCTCTGCAAAATCAAATGTCCTTTTCTGAATAGACCATATTTAATAAAAACGCTTTCTCCTGCGAGGAGAATTGAGCAAATAGGATAGAGAAAAAAAAACGTAATCTGTGCGTTCTGCCGCACAACAAGCGAAACTCATCAATCCAATTCATCTTATCGTGTTCCTATAATGGAGAGCAGCCACTGCTTTGGCTGTGAAGTGAGAAAAATACGGTAAACCCCAGGCCAAGTGGAAATGAAGTGCATCTGTGTGAGCTGAACAGAACGTGCATTCAGTGAGTTAAAAATATAAATCACTCAGACAAACGGAACCAGAAGCAGAATATTTTTGTTTTTGACTTAATAAAGCTCCTGATGTTTGAGTGTGACAAATGCTTAATCTGTTAACAGCTGAGACAGAGGGTAAAGGATGCTAGTCACTAGACTCTGGACCATTTACAAAGCAGATCAACCATGTAGAAGGATCAACACAAGTCATTTTTGTTTCTTTGCTTCAAATTAAGTAATATTTAATTTGCACTCAGTTGCTATGACTCCCCCTGTCCCGATACCACCAGGCCAGTTGAGATGGATCATGATCTTTTTTTTTTTTTGTAAGATAACAAAAATACATTGACAGTTATATTTGATAGTTTTAGACTATGATGACAGCTTTAGATCAGTTTGTGTTGAAACCTGTTGGCACCTGCTCATTTTTGCTACTTGTATCTAGGCTGTATTCTGATCATATTTAACCACAGGCATTTTCACTTAGTGATGAACCACATATTTGAGTTGCACATTGTTTTCCCAGCAATTGTTGCAGCCTTGAAATGAACAATTTTGCATTTCATTGTTCATTGCATTTGTGAATAGTGGACATGACCCAATATATTAGTTTTAGTTGTCAGATGTTTGTTGAGATGAATGTTTTACACTTGTGTTTTATCTGATTACAATGTATCTTAAAGTACCTCCTGATGTGACTTTAACGATCACATTTAAATGTTTAAAATACACCTTGATTGTATTCCTACCTGTATTATTACTCGG
Organism: Alestes dentex; assembly: GCA_037576975.1. Taxonomy (NCBI): domain Eukaryota; kingdom Metazoa; phylum Chordata; class Actinopteri; order Characiformes; family Alestidae; genus Alestes; species Alestes dentex. The sequence continues at coordinate 33,473,535 of JBBIGA010000001.1, read as the reverse complement.
TAATCCTCATCCAGATAGTATCCAAATACTTAAGATGCAGAAAATGACCAGGTGTGAATGAAGGACAGATACACTGCGTGTACAATGGCACTTACAAAGCGTGCATGCATTCCTTTAAGAGGCAAGAGTAAGACGTGGAGCTGAAGTGAGAACCAAGGTAGAAAAAAATTATGCTGCAAATGGTTTCATCGCCACCATCAAAAGCAGCTGTTCATGTCTTCTGCCTTTGCGTCATTAAGATCACCACATTTTCCCCACTGTCAATTCCACTTGCCCTCAGTTGTCATTGCTAAGCTAAAAGGGTGTAGAGTGACGAGTGAACCCCTCCTCCCCTACCCCAAAAACCACCGCTCAGACTACCACTGAGCCCATGAGAGGTGATACGAGTAGGCCCCCCTCAGAGCCAGCCTCTCGCCTGAATCCCCGGCCCCTTTCCGGCTCACTGGAGTGGGAAGGAACACGAGTGCCACCCTGCCATCCTGCAGCCTCTGCCCAACAGATGGCAGCTGCTGGGAGCTCGGTATCGGGCCAGCTCGGTCAATGAAACTTTATTGGAGAGAGAGGGCCGTGCGAAGTAAGTAAACGTCCTCGGACAGGCTAATTAAAAGGGCTCTTTTCATTAGAGGAGCCCATCTGTTAGGAACGCAGGACCTGATGGAATCAGAGCCACTGTAAGGCCAGCAGCATGAGCTGGCACTAAAACCCTATATTTGGGCCTGTCGAGCGATTTGGGCCCTTCTTATGGGACTAAATAGAGTTTGGTGGATTCTAGGATAGAATCATTTATATGCGGAATCCGCAGCTTGGCCTGAGTAATTGCGATCATTACTAAGCCTATTGCATTTCATCTTTTTAATTTGGCCTAATGTTCATTTTCATTACCTTTTACTACCTGTTTAAGCATAGGCAGAGAAAACAATACCCTAGGCTATCTAAATATCTATGTAAATTTTTAATTATCTCTGAATGACAATGATACGTGCAACAGAGTGATCGATTCTACAAAAGCTTCAACCTCAAGGTAATTGTTGTGCCTCTCCTCATAAGGTCATTAATGCATTGCTAATGGACTTCAATCACATCCACATGTCCAGATCAGCCTCTCTTTTGTTTTCGTTCTCCAAATGAATATTCAGGATGCTGAGCTAGACTGGGACTATGCGTGCCATAAGGGGAATCGATGGATGTGAGGTCAGAGAGATGAGGGTACAAAGATGCACTAGGTCACTAGTGCAGTGTCAGTCACCATAAATGCAAAACAACCAGATTTAATTTTGTTTATTGATACTGATAAGACCACATTAATTCACCAAGACACAGATGCCAGTCTATCACAGCACTCACTATGAGAAACAAGTCTTCTATTTTGTAATGCAAGGAACATTAATGGCCATTATAATACAAATAGCCATTGACCCCGTTGTCATATAACAGTTCTGTGGTAATTCCCTGAATAACATTCGGTAAGTCAATGTGAGCACGACCACTATGCTCAGAACACACTCTGCTATCATGGCTGGCTCTTCTCTCTCTGCATCTGAAGGATGAAATGGCAATTTAGTTTCATACCTTTCACCACAGAATGCCAACAGGCTTTGAGAAGGACATTTTTCAAATGAACTGTCTAACAAATATTGCAGTTACAGCTTTCATGTGACACTCAAAACACAGTTGTTTAGCAATGGTTGTCACTACCACTGTAATCTACTGTATTTTGCCTGGTGATTATAGTGCCAGTTGCGACAGATCTCATGTAACAGCTGAATGCTGTGGCAGTTACATGACAACTGTAGCTACGTGAAACATGTGAAGGTCAGGAGATGGTGCTGTCGCTGGAGAGTTTTAATAAATATATTGGGCCTGATGTATGGGTGCCAGGGTGGAGTGCTTCTCTGGATAATTACAGTATTTAACTTACCCAGGTCTTGACATATACGGGGTGTGAACAACTGTTCACAGATTGCTGCTTCAGCACGTTCCCAGTTCTTTCAAGGTCACAGATCAGCTTAAAGGGCACAAAGGATAACACTAAGTGTTTTTTAAATGACCTATTTATTAAAAAGTCCTCGAATGTGAAAGCTGAAAGGAGATTATTTTTTTTCTGGAATATGCTTGACCAAGTTCTTCATTGGTGCACTGACCCTCAGAAGTCACAGTCATCGCAGTATCTTACTCATTGCTCATAGGGCTGCATTCTTGATTAAATGGGACAATTTTTTTGCTTAGAATTTAGATCACGATCCTTCTCATGATTCCTCAAAATATCAATTTTGTAAAAACAATTTTTATTTACTAAGTCATAACATTGTAAAACCTATTTAAAGTATCACCGCAGTATAAATAATCTATTCTTTATAATTGTTTTATAAAATATGATTAAATTAAATAAAAAATCAACTTGTAAAACAGAACGAAGAGAAAGCAACTTCCATGCATCTTGTGTGTGTGTGTGTGTGTGTGTGTGTGTGTGTGTGTGTGTGTGTGTGCGTACGCTTGTGTGTGGTCTATACACTGGCATTAGGTTAACTTAATTAAGGTTCAGTAAATCTACCGCACACTGAGCATGTTACTGGACATAAAGTTTCAAGCATAAAAGAGGTTAAGCAAACTTTGTTTATAGCATAAATGAGATGATAACACAACCTTATATTCTTCTGGTATATTGTGATTTTTTGGTGCAGCCTAAAACTGCATACACAGTCTTGTTCAGCAGAAAAGAAAAAGCTCCTTTTTCTTATTATAATTCTGATATCATTTCATGACACCAAAACACTCTGAAAATGTCAGAACTACAGGCTCTGATGCAGAATGTAAATCAAATGTGTAATTAATTATTGTAACAATGCAACTAAATATGTGTGTATAGTATAGCAAAATAGAAGCAATACCATTCAACATCTCAATGTGAATTGCCAGTCAAATAGATCACAATCAAATATCCTTATTTCATTTAGTTCACTATATTCCACTATATTCCTCTTCTCATTCTAGAGCAGCAGTGTGTAAGGGTCACTTGTCTCTGGCCACCCAGCATGCTCCCCCCTCTTGTAGATCAGAGCCCAGTGGGGAGTGTGAGAGAGGATAATGATGAGGATGCCCCAGCCCGCCTTACTGCTGCCAGGTAGCTGTCAGCTCCGATCAGGCCTGTTGTTGCTACGTGTCTCCATTACTCCAGGCTCCTGGGTGGTGATTGGACTCACAACAGTACGCCAGCCCACTATGGGTTGACCTCCTCACACCAGACAAATCAGGTGCATGGACAAACACAGTCGTTGTAGGTGATGGAGTTTAGAAATTGTGGGATGTAGAAGTTGGGAGCCCGGTCGTGCAGCCATCACGAAATACAATGCTTCACTACCCTATGTATTTTAATGCGCACTGCGTAACATTGGCAGTATCAGCAGTAACTGGTTACTGAGGGACAGTAGGAGAGAAAAAATGAGTTGATTCCTTATCGCTTTTGTTTGCAAAGCAGTTGAAACAGGTTGAAATGCCATGAGACGGGGAAAGTCCCTAACCCTAACCCTAACCTAACCCTAACCCTAACCTTAAACCTAACACTAACCCTAAACCTAACCCTAACCCTAACCTAACCCTAACCCTAACCCTAACCCTAAACCTAACCCCAACCCTAACCTTAAACCTAACACTAACCCTAAACCTAACCCTAACCCTAACCTAACCCTAACCCTAACCTTAAACCTAACACTAACCCTAAACCTAACCTAACCCTAACCTTAAACCTAACACTAACCCTAACCCTAAACCTAACCCCAACCCTAACCCTAACCCTAACCCTAACCTTAAACCTAACCCTAACCCTAACAGTCACCAGTTAGCACAGATACTGGTGGTTTTACGCAGTGCACATTAAAATATGTCGGGTAGTGCAGCGTTGTCCTAGCACGGAAAAAAGCTCTAAATCGTGATCGCAGCACGTATTTTAATTAAATTGTACTTCGTGATGGCTGCACGAAAAGTGGTGAGATCAGGTTGAAGTTGGAGAGGTGAAGATTTCTCCATGAGCCAAGGGTTCTTTGAAGCGTTATCATAAAAGAACCACGTGTTACACCCTATAGAACCTTTCATCGTGTGGTTCTTTAAGGAGTTTTCTAAGTAAAAGTGACTAGGATTGATCTATACATTTTCTTCACCATCAGTTCTTTCTTTTTGGGGCCTTCACATATTTTCACCAATGAGCTCCGGGTGTAAGTGATAGAGTCCCTTTCCTGTAATCATTTGTTTCCATGGCGCCGGACATAATTCTCTCGGTAAGCTTCTTTTTATTTAATATCTGGTGCTCAGACAGAGAAACTGGTCTCTGGGCTGTTCGTTTCTGCAGTCAGTTTCAAAGGAGCTACTTCAGTCCGTGGTGCAAATGCTTCTCCCAAAGCTGAAAGCCCATTCCATGACCCCATGTCCCACGAGATGTCCCTGCCTTAAGCAGTGGGTAGGAGTGGAGGGGAACTGCTGGATAATGATGTGTGTGTTTGTTAAGGTTTGTCAATAGTTACAGCACCCCTGAAGCGAACCAAAGCAGAAAGAGAGACATGTGCGGTGCTAAATTTCACCCGCATACTCGGGTAATTTAAGGTCCCTTTCCAAACCAGCTTGTTTTAATTACTTAGAGTAAGTGGCAGCATTTGGTTGGGTTTATGGCTCCCCTTAAAAGAGCAGGGCCCTGCTTTAGACAGCGAACTCTGTCTGATTGCAGAGTTGTAAATCGCTACTCATGCAGGCCCACTAACAAAGCTCGGGCCAACCGCACAACCCCTTGACTAGAGGGCACTCGTAAATTCTCTTTTAATTTTCTAACTCACATAGACAATGGACGCCACAAACAACCCCACAACACCCAAAGGCCACATGTAGTCCAGTCTCAAAAGATTAAAAGGTATGTCTGGTCGCAGGGCAACGTTTTAAAATGTAAATTATGAAATGCCCTTGTTAGCAGTTTCTGGTTCAAAAGGCTGAAGACAAAATGTAAAATATGTACATGAGATACAGCCATATGTGAAACACCCCCCCGTCAAAAAGCAGAAATTGGGTTTTGTTGATTTTGTGCGTTAAAATAAATGCACATTCTCTACAGGGAACACATGTAAATATGGCATTTTATTGAAACGTAGAATTAATTTATTTCCTGAATTGAACGCATTGGACAAATATAATTACATTATAATTTGTGTTTGTGTGATTATAAGGATGCATGGGCTGCATTTTATTAACATTTCAATTGAACACAGCTGTACCTTGGAAATGCGAAGAAATGCGTACTCTGTAAAGGATATGTACTTAGATTCACTTCATGAAACATCAGGGAATCATTGTAAAACACTTCATCAACAAGAATGTCTTATTACCATGCTTCGCTTGCTGTCTTTTATATTTGACTTGCAAAGTCAAGTTCTTAGCATTTGTGTATGATTTGGGTCACATTAATTAGACTGATTAAAAGTGAGTAAAATGAATTTTGCGAACTCTTGCGACCCAATCAATGAAGCCATTCAAGCAACCAAATAAATATTCAAACCATGTAGAGGCAGAAAGCAAAGGTGTCAAAAAGCACCTTTGAGAGTGTAGGGTAAACAAGGACCTAGCTAAATTAAAACATGAATATTTCATGTCAGGGCTGAACCAAAATAAATTACAGAGGGGGTGATAATGTTCTCCTTGATCTCCCTAAGCAATATAGGGATTGGTTTAGTTCCCCTACAAATCAAAGGTGCGTTTTTATGGGAGTGACCGATTGAGGGACCCTGCATCGTTAAGGTGCCGGTACCTCTGCTCATTAGAAACGACTGGAGGAGGTAAATCTAAAGATCACTTCCTTTTTATGGGCCTTGCAGTCAGCTCTGGGTGAAAACACAGCCACAGAGAGCATCCGATCTGATCACTTTAGAGCACAGGCCAGCATTCAATTACTAACAAAGACGCTGGTTAATGGGGCCAGAGTTTTTCTGATTCCTACAGACTTCGTATCTCTTCATATGTTTCACAAGCTATTCATCTTTTCTTTGTTGGCATCCCTTCCTCTATGCTGCTCCTGAGTGTTAGTACATGACTAAGATTAAATGAAGAACGTGCGATGAGCAGCAGTAAGCAGATGTGTTCGGTTTATGAGGCTCTGGCGGATTCCGTGTCTACGTCTGCATGCTGATCGAACAGGCATGGCTACAGCTTGAGTAAAGCTGCGGGGGATCCTGCTGACTTTTCCCTGAACTCTCTTTCGCTGTGCTGCTCTCACGTTCTCCACCCCAGGAGAGGCTTGAGGCTTTCAGTTCAGAGGCAAGGTCAAAGCAGCTTTTAAAAAGCCTGGACTCAGCAGCCTACCGCAACTCTCCACAGCCACTCAGGAGCGTCTCCATGGCAATGAGGCCTCTTCTTCAGCAGAGAGTGCAGCAGACGTGTCAAAGCGTGTCACTCATTGTCTCCCGCCCAAAGCCGAGCTTCCTCAGCAAGAGCAGCAACTCTCAGCAGGCTGTAGACCAGACGCCACAGGGCCTGGCTGCACAAAGATGGATGAGCAAGAATAGCAAGGCAAACGTCCAAGCAATAGAATGGGAACATCACAAATTAACATTTGGTGTATCACGCAGTTGCCAAGCAAATTTGCTTTCAGATTCAGATTGTCAGGATGACTGGGGAAATATCGTGTATTATGTTTTTAAAAAGCTTGACTAATGCACTTGATGCAGACACGCGAACAGTCCAAAAAGGATGCAGTGTGAAATGTCTGGTGTCATACTGAACTGAGGATGTTTCTCAGTATGACTTCAGACTGCTATTAGAAGAGCAGCACTCTTTCTGGCATTATAACTCAGCTGGGCTCGACTTGAGGCTTGAAACTCCGCATTTTTACCTAATTGATATTTACAATAAAATAACATATAATACTCTAATACATCAATACACCATACAATTGCCTGCATTCGTTTTTTTCAGGGGGACATGGTGGTGCAGTGGGTAGATCTGTTGCCTCACGCCTCCAGGGCTGGGGTTTGAATCCAGGTCCTGGTGTTGTGTCTGTGGAGTTTGCATGCTCTCCTTGTGGTGGCGTTTTCTCCCACAGTCCAAAGACATGTGTGCCAGGTGAACTGGGGGACCTGATTTGACCATGTGTGTCCCTTGTGGTCCCTGCCTCACGCCCTTAGACCCCGGGTTAGGGTTAGGCCCCCGAAATTCACGGGGGTTATGTTCCAAGACCACCCGCGAATTTTGAAACGCTGCAAATTTGTCATGTGGGTTAAAAAAATTACACATATTTGGATATATATATATTTATATAACCCACATCACAAATTTAAAGTGCCTACTGCGTGTGTGTGTGTGTGTGTGTGTGTGTGTGTATATATCTGATAGCAGTCCACATTACAAATTTGCAGTGTCTACTGTGTGTGTGTGTGTGTGTATGTGTGTGTGTGTGATATATA
>JBBIGA010000001.1:33440936-33466002 GCA_037576975.1 Alestes dentex | reverse complement strand
TAAATTTCGGGAGTCTACTGTAGATATATACTAATGCATAAACATATATATATGCACATATATATTCATGATACCTGCATTAGAGCCAGTGACAGAAAATATTTGTGGAAGTAGCGGCAAAAGTCACCTCCTGATGCACCCTTGATAAAACTCACAAACTGAGGACACTTTCGGAGTATTTGATCTGTTCTTGACTAGACGTGAACTTTGAACTGGTGCTTGTATTGGGCTGTGACTGATGATGTTTCAAGTCCACGAGAATTCAAGAACAGAGAAAAAGGCTTTAAGATATGATGACACCAATTGGGATGGACAAAGGCCAAATGAAAGCATGTCGCGTATTAGATTTTCCCCCCATATTATAATATGTATATTTTAATCATTGTCATTTAAAGCATGTAACCCTCTTTCCTGCTGTCAAAAAGCACTCACAGCCAGCAAGACTAAAGGCCACTGATTTGATTAGCAATATACAGGCCAGCTGCTCCCACCGAGCAGCCAAATCATCACTACTGTATGCTCTGGTTTCAATCAAATTAAATCAACAGTGGGGAGGAAAGATGGGAGCGGGCTGAGGTTATTGTATTTGCTCTGTAAGTAGGGGATTACTTGGCAATATGCAGACCAACTCTAGATTTAAGCAGCTCTACTGAAATGGATTATGAACACATTGCAAAAATATCCTCTGAATCTCTGGCACAGAAACTCCACAAGCTACATAATCCTAATCAGATAAATGCAGAAGACCTTATTATGCAGTAATTGTACTGAGCAGTTTAAAACTCATCACTGCTGAGAACATTTTGTGTTCCGTGCCAAACTGCTCCTTCCTACTGCGATTCTGTTTATAAACTGTCTGTCTTCAGGTCATCTTCTTATCCAGTAGTATGTGTGTTAGGGTAGCAGTCTCCTCAGTCAAATGGGGCATGCCTGTGTAAAATTCAGAGCAGGTGGCAGCCCAACAGGATGATGGGGTGACAGGACAGCCTGGTGTGTTTGGGTCTGTGTATGTGTATGTATGCACACACACTTTACTGTCACAGTTAATCATCGTCCACAGATTTTACTACCACTCATAATCCAACACCTGTGGCTTTTGATGTACAGTTTGCTGTAAACATGTGCGTAAGAATAATGTGCGACATTTACGTTACACAGTGAATACTGAGGACTAAAATGACCCCTGATCATGTACATTGCCTCCTGTTCAGTCTGGGCTGGTTTCCTGGATATGGATTAATCCTAGTGCCCGAATGTTTCATCATTAGCTCACATTATTTTATCTAGTCTACGTTTAGGCTTAATCTGGGACTGGACACCAGCTCTTTAAGTATAATTTTAAGCTTTTTAAAGTGACTTTATATTTATACACATGATAGTAGACCGACACAATGCTGACATCACATCTCTAATCCGGCTATATTAAGCAATTCCTGGTCCACAGTGACTCCTACAGCAGGTGTGACACTCATGCTGGTTTGCAATGTGCCACAATACTGTGGCCAATCATAACCCATAGGGCTTTTACATTTAGCCCTTAAAATTCGTTTATAGAACGGTTTATAATAGCATTTTATAGTGAGTCATTTGGTATCAATACACGATCAGGCCATATTGTATTGTATGATGTTTTGAACGAAGCAGTCATTAACTTTGAACTGGACTAAGAATTCCTTTTACCAAATCAAACAAAAGGTAACATTAAATGTCCTGCACAATATTATGGCTAGAATAAACATTAGTAGATCTATATGTATTTATAGATCATATACAATGGGCCGTTACAATATCTTATTTACCTGTTATGTGTTAGGTCTTCGAATGTGACACAGACAGCACTGTAAGAAGAAACGTTTTTATTCACAAGAAAAAAAAAAAAAAATCCCATCCCAAGCTGCCATATTGTACATTTTTTACACATAGTCTGAAAATCCTTTACAAAATCAAAACGATTAGAAAATATGATTTGATTTGATATGAAATATGACATACATCATTTTGAATAAAAAAGGTTCAGTTTGGTGTTAGTTGGTTAAATCCATGTTCCTAAGCTCCTATGACAGCAAATGCCAGGATCATCATTACAAAAGTAAATGTAAAAAATGAAGCCAAGAACATATCTAAAAAACAATAATAACAAAAAAGAAATCTCATGCAGCATTGTAAGAAAGGGCCTGAGAGTGTATACTTGTAAAGGTAAATAAATCGGGTTTTCTGGTAACAAAGCGAAGCGACCCAGTAATGATGTTGGATGAGAATCCTCACATAGGATACAGAGGTATTTGGGAGAGGCTGGACAAGCTGACATATGCAGAGATAAAAAAGGAGAAATGGGAAAATTTTGAAACCCAAAAACGAGGCCAGGCCATTTGTGCTGAAGGCAAGCTGTAGATTTTTCCAGGTTCTACAAGAATAGAACTGCGTTTCAGGAATGCATAGACCCAACGTCTGGCACCATTAGCTCAATGTGTATCATCCACAGTGGTACACTGAAACAGTTGAAAAGTCTGAAGTAGTTTGTTGACTTAGTCATTGTATGTCACTGTACGTATGAGAGAATGGAATTGTCAGTTGAGGGCAACATGAACTGTTGCTGTGCTCACATTTAGACTTTCACTACACGGGGAGCACCTCATGAACAGAAACCCATTGTATAAAAAAAAAGGCATTGTAGAAGTCTATGTGAGGGTTCTTAATTGTACAAGTGAAATCGAAGCATGGCTCCTTCCTTTATCCCACAGAGAAATCTTGACCATTAACTGTTTAGTTCAGACAGTAGGACTCACCGACAAACTCCCACCTCCTAGGTCTCAGGCAACATAAATGAGTGCAAGATCTCACACTGCGTTTGGAAAGATCAGCTTAAATGGTCATGCAGAATGGCTGAGTTTAACTGATGAACAGTGATAAACAGCTCGAAATCTCACATTCTAGCCATCGTTTCACTTATCGCTAAAAAGGGTTTTTGTAAATCCATATGTACATTCAGTGAGGCTAAACTCCTTAAACAGTCAAGAGCGTGACAAAAATGCAGTACCAACGCAAGACATCAGCCATGTTACAATAATGCACATTCTTATGCAGAACTGACCATACTGTGGACCATTTGTACTGTTCCATTCAACTCAAATCATTCAAGGCAACTGAGTCAAAGTTGAAATTGGGTCAGCATCAACCAAGCCTGGCGGAGGTTGATTTCACAACAGTATTACAAATGTAGCTCTTAAAAAGACATCACAGGTTTGTTTTTGTTTGATATGTAAGGTAGAAAGTCACACACACACAGTCACTAGTAGTAGAACATAAGGCTCCAGAGGTTAGATGACAAAATGCTGACAGAGGTGATAGTACAAGAGAAAGGCAAAGCCTGGGAAAACGCAATAACATTAGCTTATTGCTTTCCTTTTTGTCTTTCCTTTAAACTCCCCCCCCAAAAATGGTATTTTACAGACTGTTTAATCATATAAATACACTATACAATGCAATATAAAATCATTTTCTTTGTAAAAGGAATATGTTAAGGGTTGGCTTAGGTATGCTGGTTAGAGCTCTAGCACCAATACCAAAAAATAATGATTGAAAGAGTCATATGACAAAAGGCACTTTGTGGTGTAGCAGAAGAACTCTTGGGTAAATGGTGTCAATTCCTCCTGCTTTCTTTCATAATTTCTGTCTTCTTCACTCCCTATACAGTAGATGTTTCAAAAAATATCACAGGTTGTTGCTTCATCTTCAAAAAAAAAAGTCCATCACACAGACCGAGGCACTGTACATTACCAGTACCCGTCGCTCCTCAAACGACTATGTGTTCCATGCAGTGTTCAGTACTCCAGTCTTTGAAGTTTCTTCTTCGTCTTTTATGAGTGTCAGCGGCTGCTACATTTCAGTTTCCTTCCATTCAGACTTCCAGGATTCCTTCTCACTTCCTCTCCTCCACTCTGCCTCCTCCTCTCTAGCCCGTCCCGCTCTCACACCTCCACCTCTCGCGGCCCCTCTTGAATGTCCGATGCTACTCTGATGTCAAAGCAGGTCACCATCATAACGCGTGACTTGCATAGGTTGACACAGTACTCCAGCTCACTCGTGGCTTGCTCTAACGCCTCCAGGTACTCCTGTGACTCCGGGTCCAAATCCTGGTCCACATCAACTATGAGGAGCACAACCAATCATGACTTACTGGGGGAAATTTTGGATGGCGTCTCAAAGTACAGAACTCAAGTACATTATTTAAGAATGTTAAATCTAAAACTCACACTCTCTTATCCACTTGCTGGGGTCCATCATCAGTCTTGCCTTGGTGTCCTCAAGTTCCTCTTTCAGAGTTTCATGTTTGACTCTGAGCTCTCTGATCTGTTGCTGCCTTCGCTCCACATCCTTCAGCTTTGTGTTAAAGTACGTCAGACCCTACAGGCAGAGAAATGGTAATATTAGACATAAAGCAACATAAAACAGGACTGATTCATACAAGGTAGGCTTAAAAACAAGAGAACTCAATATGAAACACTGTATAACCGCAACATTAACATATACCAATTTAATAATTACTGTAGTAACTACACTATGAACATGCGCTTAGAGCTTTCTTGATTGTTTTTACTGTTCCTTGGCCTTTTGTTCTACCAGAGGATTAGAAATGCAAAGATACAGTGACTCTTAAGGATAAGTGACTCATAAGGATCTGAGACAGTTTCCAGATATTGTACTGTAGAACTAAATGCTTCCTCTAAGAGTGTAACTCAAGAGCATTCTTCCCCTGAGAAATATGTTGGTAGTCCTTTCATGTGTTTTGGTGTTTCATTGCAGTTTTCACTTACACAATCAAGCAATAGCAATTGGCTTAGTCAACATACCTTCTCAACATCCTGAATCGACTGCTGCATGAGAGATCCGGATACAGGGGAAAGGGGAGAGGTAGGATAGAGCACAAGAAACAAGGTCAGGTTTACAGTGAAATGTGAAAATGTGTAGCCAAATATACACATTCTTTCTTGATCTAATCTAAAAAATAATGTGGAAAAAGTGTTGTAATGAGAATATACAGTCATGTGCAAAGTCTGGGTGCCCCTGATCAAAAGGCATGTCTTATTATTTTTCACAGTGAAAGTAAGTTCTCAACCTTAACAAACATCCACATAAATAAAACAAATTGTGGCCTGTGCAAAAGTTATGGCATATTTAGGTTTGGGCTCTGTAGAGGATGATGTACTTTAAGAAAACCAACAAAACAGGTAATTTGTATAATTAAGTGCTTTAAGTATTTGTAGCAGGTGTTATTGTTGTTGTTTTTGTTGTTGTTATCAAAAGCAGAGGAACTATGAACCACAATCCCATTTGTCACTAACAGAGCGGCTGAGAAACCGCACTCAACTAAACTGACATCAGAAAACCGCCTCTGAACTAGTCTCTGTTTCGACCCTAGACATTTCTTTGGTTACCCAGGAAGCTGTGAGATTCAGACACAGCCGTCCGCTATCAGACATGCTGAAGGTCAATAGTCTGAGCCACAAATTATCATCACACTCTTTAATAAGATGCAAGGGGGCTGACAAGTCCTTCATTCACTGTGAAGGGCTTGAAGGTGACGCATGTGGCATACTGCTGAGCTAATGACATTCTCTTTCACATACCAGACGTATGATCGTCTTTAAGATACCGACTGAACTCTGGGAGGTTTCTTGAAGGAATGAAACATGAGAAAGAAAAAAAAAATATCTGTCTGATTTGTCAGCTGTCTTGCTGTCGAAATGAGTTATGTTAATTGTGTCACCATCAAATGGACTTTTGAGTATATGCTGTAACGGCTGAGTAGTTAAGCTTGCTTCAAATTCAAATCCGCTTTCAGAAATGGCATCGGCATCCAGAGAACGTGCATCAACGTACGCATTTTCTACCAGTAGTCCAACTGAAAGCATCTCATCATATCACAGAAAAAAGTTCCGGCTGCAAAGTATGTCAATTGTTAGCCACTATCGCAACATCAGCCTTTGTAATACTAATACTGCAGAAGAGCGTAGCATGCAAATAAGAAACTTCCAATTTTTTATATGTCATGTGAATATACTAACCAAGCTCAAACTGTGTCTGTTTAGATGAATTCAAGAAACGCAACAAACATAAACCATCTCTGTCACTCTTATGTCACTTTAAGGACTCATTAATGTGTTTGTAATATATTGTAAGGAAAATTACATTTCCAATGTGTGGAGATACCGTTGCAATTAGGGATTGTTTCCATATTGTGGAGCCCCACTACACATAGACTGTACCAGAGCTGAGTGCCTGGACGATGGTGTCAAACACGTGGCAGACAAGTTAGCTCACCTCAACTGTCTCCTCCTGTCTTCGCCGCTGTAGCCGTTCCACATCGTCAATCTCGTACACCTTGATCTCAAAGGGCTCTTTCAATGGACCCGACATTGGAGGCAGGTCCACCCACTGGCCTGTGGCACCAGCCTTCTTCCCCAAGGACGAGGTGTCTGGCAGAGGAGCAGGGATGAGGCGGCGTCTCTGAAGTCCTAGAGTACCCAAAGGGTGTGAAATAAAGGAGCATGAGATACATCAACAGAAAGAATGGCATGAAAAAAAAACAAAGTGAATGGACAGATGAATTCATGCCCAGAGTAGAAGACAGAGATGTTTCAATTGAAGGAAAGTACAAAACACCTCAGACTGGCTGGCAGAAAATATGACATGACATAGCGGAAAGATTTCTTCCTCATCTGTATGTATATATTTATGAGAATACTGACTTAGATGGAGAGATAACAGATTTTATGCAGATCCCTTTTTTGGAGTTTGTATAGCATTTGTACAAGGGGCAATAATAATGTGAGTTTCATGCACACAGACATATGAATTGTGAAAGAACAAATTCAATGTGAATTTTACAGCCACGCCTTTGTAGTGTTTTAGTTCCTTCATAAACTAAGTTTTTACACAGCTAACTAAAAACGGGTGGTCAGCTGAGAATGATGTGAGAAAAAATATCAAACAAAAAACGTTCTGTGAGGATATAACAGGAAAAAAGAATGTCACAAGCATGCCTACAAGAACAACAATACACTAATGGCACTCACCATTTGACCTTTTCTTGGGTGGCTTGGAGCTCCTGGTGCGTCCAGAGGAAGACATCCCACTTTCACTCATGGAATCATGCGCTGATGAGGCACTTCCAGTGGCCTCGCTGTCCCGGATCATGCTTTCATATCCACTGCTCCCTCCACTGTGGTAGAATAGGGCAGTTCGACCCATGGCAGGGGGCAACTCTCCACTCAGGACGCTACTGTTGTCACTTCCATGCCCGCTGCTATACCTCTGAGGCCGTCTTGGGGCAGTGATCTTGCTGTAAGGAGATGGCAGTATTGGGATAGGCGTGGGCTTGTCATCATTGAGGTTCACTCCACTGTCATTGCCACTGTCTGAATCACCAGATCCTCCCAGGTTTTTCCCAGGTGGACTACCTGCTGCTAGCTCACTAACGCGACTGTTGGCTGCTCTCAATGCTTGTTTAGTGCCCATAATTGTTCCTCTTGTTGGTTTCCCACTGCATCCCACTGCTGAACGAGGTAATGCACTCTTCCCTGAAGGTGGAAGGTTGGCATTCCTGGATCCAGATACTGCAAGAGACTTTGTTGAGGAACTTAGGGCTCTTGAATTGCTTGCAGATAATGTACGAGCTTTGTTTCCATTGACGGGCACTGGTCTTGCGTTAAGGCTGCTTTTGACTTGCCCATTTTTCCCCATGTTTATTAGATTAACACCAGGAGGTGGTGAGGTACTGATCGGGGAGGATGTGGAAACAGGTGATCCAAACTTAGCCCCAGATCTGCTTGACTTTCCATTGAGGCTGGCACCGCTGTTCTCTCGACTGAGCACGGGTTTCGATCCCAAAGATGTCAAACTGTCACACCTTTCTAGAGATATCTGGCTTCCATACAATTGTCCAGATTCCCCTCTCACTCCTCTGGCCTTGAGGCTGGACGTCGCTTTTAGTAAACTATGATCTGACTTCAGGTTGGATGATTTTAAACTGTGGGAGTCTCCTCTGTGCCGGACATCGTATTCGTTCTCTGTCTTTGCAGGCCTAGGTCCTGAGGACTTTCCTGCCTCATATGCAGACTTTAAGGCACTTGGGGGTAGCAGAATCCGATTCTTCTGATCCAGGCTGGACTTACGTACAGGAGGTGGAGGAGGTGATGCACTACCTTGCTTTGGCAGCATGCTAGTGTCCTGTCTATTTGCCTTTCCATTTTTTTCCAAAGATGAGAACTTTAAACTACCCACTGAAGATCCAATGTCCAGGCCAACCTTGACATCAATAGTTGTATGGATGACCGGAACTGTCCCGAGTGTGGTTGCACCTCTTCTGAGTTGTGGCATTTTGCTAAGAGTCTCTATCTTTTTGCTGCAGCTGGATTTTTCACATCCGTCTACCACTCTCTGCGATGGATTAGACCCCAGTGTTTTGGGTATCCGAGGTATACTGTTGCAATTTGTGCCTGTTTTCCTAGATGGAATGCCACTAATCCCATTTTTTAGTAGTTTAGAGTAAGAACCTGAATTTGAGGGAACAGGCAACTCTGAAACGCTCTCAATCCGAAACCATGGGTCATCTGGCTTTTCTTCTAGCCTTGGGGGTTCACGTCTCCAGCTGCTGTTGTTACAGCTCTCGCTAATGCTGCTACTCTGAACTGTGGATGAGGTAGGTTTCATTTTCCTGGGAAGACTAGACTGAAAAGTGTAAGGGTCTTGCAAGACCTGGGTTGGTGATGAATTAATATGATTTGACTTTGACAGTTTTGGTGAATTTCTGATAGATGTTTTTATGGATTCTGGAGAGGATGAGCATTTACTAAGGGAGAACTTACTTGAAGCGGCACTGTCGCTATCCAGTTCTGAGAAGCTAAAGCCACTATCATTCAGTGAGCACTTGGGCTCCTTTTGGGGATTGCTTTGGAACATGCCAAGGGAATCCAGGTAGAATGCACTTTCTGGGCCAATATGTGTACCATCAATGAGAAAGACATCTGCAGACTGTGCTCCTTCACTCTCTAACGTGCAGACGCTTACTTCACTAAGCCAAGAACCAATAGAGGAACTACGGCTATCCAGCGAAGCACGTGTTTCCTCCTGCAAGGGTGCTACCATTTCAATGTTCACCTCAGATGCACCCACAGTGGAAGTATATGCGTCAAATTCATCATTTATGCTGCTTATGATACTTACTGGCCTAGACCCTGAAGCAATGGCCTGTACAGAGCAATCACTGTTAAAGCTTATGATGCTAGAGGGTCTCCCATTGTCCACAATATTTCCAATAGACAGTTCTTCTACAAGGGTGAACACCAGTTCATCCTCTCCATTTAGCTCTACAGGCTGCTGGAGGGTTACTGTAGTTCTCAGGATATCTCTGTCCATGCACCTTTCCCTAAGCGTAGACCTTAGTTGGCACACTTCAAGTGGAGTCTTGGGATTGAGGTGATGGACTCTGCTCAAAAGAGGAGAATTGCTTGAATCACACTGCTTCTGACTTTGATGGCTCATTCCAATGGGTGGAACTCTTGTGGCAGACATTTCTTCTGTCTCCCCATTAGGTCTTATAGTTTCTTTTTGTTGTGGGGGTGGAGGGGCAGGCTTGGGAAGCTGTTTTTTGTTTAAAAAGACTTTTTCCCTCACCACTGGCTCAGAGTTTTGAAATGCGGATGATTTGCCTTGTTTCCCTGGAGAGCATGCAGAAGAGTTTTCCGATGCCAGGCCTTTTTCACCATCGCTCCTTGAACAATACATATTCTCAGGCATGTCATTATCTGATGCGGTGGCACCTGGCCATTTGGAATGTTCGGATTTGGACTTGTGTTTTGGGCTGCTGGGCAGTTTACTGGTAGCAGAATGGAGCTGTTTGGATAAAACACCATCCAACTGGGAGGAAGGTGTTTTGGCAGAAACCTTGGGGGAGACTGAAAGAGACACAGTCCCTTCTTTGGGCTTTGTTGCGCTAATGTCCATTATAGGGCTTGCTTGATTTCCTCTAGTTTCCCCAACGAAAGTGGTCGGTCCCTCACTCCCATCAATACATTCCAGTCGCTCCTGAAGTTCAGCAAAAGTGTTGCACTTAAAATGGTCACGGTCAGCTGGTCCGTCCTTGCTGCGCTGCTTTCTGTTGAGGGAGGGGATTATAGGAACAAAGGCTGGAGGGCCCTCATTATCGCTGAGTTCTCGATCTGAGATTGCAGCACCACCAGGGCCAACGTAAATGACAGTGTCACATGACTGCTCACTGCTCGAGGAGTAGTCTGGATCACTGAGTAAAGAAGGCAGATCTGGGTCCAGGGCCACAGTGCGAGGATGGAAAGGTCTTAAATGTGGTGGTCGGCGAATCCTTCCCTCATCACAGGAGCTTTCACCTCCAGAAGAACTGGATGCATACTACACAAACAAAGAAATGGCCATAAACCACCAAGTAAAAAGTTTTAATCAATAGCAGAAATGAACATCGATAACATGAACGACCAAGCTGTTAGGAATAGTAATTAAGCCTGAACTGCAGTGCAGAGGTATTATAAGTCTACTTCTCTATTCTATATTTGCTGGTCAATTATTTCCTTGATCACAAGTATTCTGTACATCATGACCCCCTATTGATTACATGATTATGAGATAGCAGGAATACAGAAAACTAGCTCTGATTTAATGCTTTTTAACTACTGATAAGCTATCCCATGCTGTTGTGAAAAATAGCGTGATGGTTCTCTGTGATGTAATGTAACTTTAATGTAACTGACAGCATGACCATTCAAACATTTGGTACCAGAAGCTAGGTGGATTTGATGAGCAGACTGTAAAACTACAACTATCACCTGTATTTCAGAAAAACAATAAATATAGTATGCATGCTGGAAATATACTCCAGCAAATTATTGTAATTATACAAAAAATGTAAAGCTTTAAAGTTCCACTGACCTTGGACTTCTTCTTCCTCACACGGTGGATTCGAGATGCCAGCTGCAGAGTGGTGAGAGAATCAGCATAATGAGCTGCGGCGTCTGAGACATGTGCTATCATTGTCGTCCTGCAGTTGATGTTCCCAAGCGAATCACGAAGCAGCATAGTGAGCTTGCTGTCCCTGAACAATACAAAATGTCCAAAAAAAAATTCAGAATGTCATCAGCATATCTTCAGGTGTTTGCAGTGCCTACAGACTAACTTTCCTTATATGCTGCCATGCCTGAAAAATTGAATGTGTCCTAAAATTTTCCACAATCGTCAATCACTACATTAATCAGAACAGGACTTACTTTTTCATGAAGGTTATCCCTTCATTCTTAATTATGAAATTAATCTAAACCAGAAATTTCAAAAAGGAGGTAGGAAGTGTCTCCACATTAAGTCATACGTGATCACTCACACAATGATTCATGTATGACCAGCATGAACTCAACACAACCTTACATGCTAGGTCTTGTTGCTGACAGTTTTGATTCTGTGTTCACTCTTTCTGTTACGTCATTGGGAAATGGAATCACAACAGACCTCTAAAAGGCACGTCTACATGTCCACATGGAACATAACTGTCATATGTAGGTATGTGGCGTTTCTGATGGATAGCTCAAAATTGGAGCTACTGAACATTTTACACAACATCAGATTCCACCTTTGTATCTTAAGATGTAAGCTGTTTTTGTAAACCATATTTAAAAAAAAACAGTTTTCACCTACCTGTATGGTACATGCTTGGCTCCGTTTGCCAAAGCCAAAATGACATTGCCTAAGGCGTTGAGGGACAGACACAAACCACCTCCTCCATCTCTGCTCTTACTAAGCACCTTCTCACAGCTGCCCAGGTCTATGAGATGCAGTCTGCTTCTACCTCCAGACACTATAAGGGGAGAGAGAGAGAGAGAGAGAGAGAGAGAGAGAGAGTTGAAAATCGTCTGTTAAGAACCAGAAGGAGGGCATAAAGGTTGGAAAAAGTCATGTGACTGAAGCACATCGGAATACGTCATGTGTTCTTCAATTCGGGCTTTAGATTTAGTAGCTAATTGAGTAACTGACCATGCAATAGAAAATAAAATCCCGCAGTGACAAACCCGAGAAGTAGCAGTGAACTTATAGCACGTTGCAGACACACCCACTCTGAAGTAATGTCGGGACATGTAAAGAGGAGCACACACCTACATGCAAGTACCGCCTCCATGGCTGGGTGTGATTTATTCCTTAGTAATCTTTGTAGCCTGATATGATTCAAACCTAACCCTAGCAGTTAAACAGCTATATACTGTCTAAGCTACAGACCACACACACACACACACACACACACACACACACACAGTACACACAGTACACACAGTACACACGGAATATGTTGCGAGTAAGTCAAAAGACGTGTAATTCGTCATTCCCTCGTGGAGTCATTAAACATAACAAACAAACATTTTGTCGTTGCCGCAGATACTAAACTCATGCAAGTGAATGATCCACTTGTTCAACATGTAATTAAGTCAGTTAAAATGTCAACTTAACTCCTTAAACTGCAAGATTATTCAGGTATTAATTTCAGAGTTATAGCTGCTTAGCCTTAGCCGCTTTCTCTGCCATGGCATTCAACACATTTCGATTCTGGAGCTGAGGAAATGTGACAGTGCCGGCTCTTTTCAATTCAGCCTTTCTGTCAGAATACCATGGCCATTCACAGAGGTGCAATGTGCATGCTATGTAGAACACAAAAGTGCAAGCAAAAACTTTAAACCATAAAGTGCATGACAAACAGAAAAGCATTACGAATAGCGTAATGCTGGATAGCACAGGGCATTTCACATTAGAGCGGTCATGATTACTTGAGTAAACATGATTACAAAATTTAGAAAAAGTTCTATCAAAATCATTAATCTATTAAAACGGACCTGCTTGATGAATCAGTATTTAGAATTACAGTTCAAAAGTATTCAGTAACTACTATTTCAAAATCAGTACACTTCAAGGACAGTCAAATATTACAGTGCTGTTGAATATACAGAACACACTATTGTCAACAAACCTGAAATGAATCTTAGAAAATTAGAAAACCACATTTATTGCCTGGTCAAGTTAAAAAACAATTAAATATAAATAAAAAATATTTATTATGTAAACTAATGTTCTAAGTTACATGGTTGTAAGAGTGTGGAACTGAAGTGTGGGCCCTTCACGTTTAAGGGGTAAAAGAAAGATGTGATATAAACTTTAGTGAACTTTGGAAATGAAGACATTTCCGTGGAGCACACGGTACATCATATAACTTTCATTCTTCATGTCATCAGCAATGTACTGAGGGGCACTCAGAGGGCATGTAGACAATCTCACATGATGCATATTTACATAATTGCTGGGGGGCTGGTTGGCTACAGTCTTCCCCTTCTTCCAGCGCTGTGTTTGTACTTCGTTCTTCTAAAAGCTTGTAGTCAGCTGTCCGCGTCCGTTTGAAACAAGGGGGCTTATTAAGCATGCAGAGTTATTCCTGTGTTATCAGATACTCAGCATTTACCTATGCTAATGAGCGCCACAGCATCACTCTGTGACAGGTACTTCTACACTATGATTATAGTCGTTAGCTGTTCATGAATTATTACTGTCTGTTAAAATTCCCATTAAAGTTTAATGAAGTGGTCAAGGCAGACCTGATTGATTTACCTTCTACATGATGGAGAGAGAAGAGAAACGAGAGGGTGAAGGGATTGCTCTGATTTGGTCCGTAATATCTCAGCTATTAGATTAATGAGTTTGAGATGAAGTTCTCCTCCTCTGTGAGTACGAAAAGTGAGGAAGGAAAGTAAATTGAAATGTAGACCATCGATTAATGGCACAGTGGGGTTTCACCATCACTGAAATGTGTGAGAAGACAATTAACCACACACATACACACACACATACACACACACTAAAACGGTCACTCACTTCCACCCTTGCCGCTTTTCTCCATGCGGTACTGGTAGATGTGAAGGGTGAAGAGCATGTGTGAATTGCGCCGGTCGTCCTCGTCTGCTTCAGGGCGGCTAGTGCTGCGAGCTGCGATGGCTGCGTCCAGGAACAGGGCAGCCTTCTCTGCTGTGGGGGCCCGCAACTCACTCTGATTCTGGAGCTGAGGAACAGTGACAGAGAGTGAATTCAACGTTATTGGCACAGTATTTTAACTGCATCAGTACTTCTAGCTGCAAGCATGGTATGAAGAATACAAAAGTGTACGATGGAACAGTGCAAATAAATACTAAAGTACAAAACAGATAACTCTTTGCCAAAAAGCATTTATATGTGTAATGCGGCCTGTATTAAACACTTTCTAACGCATTGCTGTTTAGTCATGTCTATCTGCATGGGCGCTGGAACCACCTTTCAAAATCATTGGTTTCGTCCCACCCACTTTTTGATTCACGGACAACGGCCGAGACCCCCCCCAACCCCCACCAACCACCCCCCACTGATGCGTCCACCCCCCACGTTGAAAATGCTTCCGGCGCCCCTGTCTATCTGTACTACTTATAACTCTCCCTCAAAAACTCAATTTCTAACATAATTGATAGTAACAGCTCTAGTACACACAACAAATAACTGGACACTGAACAGTTTGGGAAAAATATCTAATTGTTATTTTTAGGACCAATATCACCAAATGTAATTATTTTCAATACCTTACACTCCAGGCCAATTTCTTCTTCCAGAGGGACCAGCACAGCAATTTTTGTGGGCCCGAATGCTAAATGCAAATTGAAACTACAGCTCTTATGATTTGAAAAGTATAATAATCTTTCAGCTCGAATCTACTGAGAATTACACCAAATACAAATACGTATCAAAATTCAAATTTGCAGCGTGTACAAAAATGCAAATGCAATTTGAAGTCAAAGAGAGATGCAGTTGTGGAGTCAAAGACAGATGCATGCGCCGGTGTGTGTGTGTGTGTGTGTGTGTGTGTGTGTGTGTGTGTGCGTGCGAGCATACATGCGTGTCTGCATGCGTGTGTGTGTGTTAAAAAAAATGAAATCCATGACGACAAACAGAAAGATGCCTTGATACTGAAGAAGAAGGAGAGAAAGCTAATTGAGCCACTCTACACACAGCTAGCCCATTAGACCGGGCCTCGGGGGCAATCAGGGAGACAAATATGCATATAGAGGGAGAAGGATTATTAAGAGGCTCAGAGAACAGTATATCAAGAGGGCAAAATACAGAATCTCCGCCTCAGGAAAGAGCCTCCCCTGTGGGTAGCAAATGACCATGAGAAAAGACCCCTGGGTGGGTGAAAAGACAAAAACCATGATAAAGGGGGAGAGAATCAGCAGGCTGAGGACCTGGTGCAACCCCAGTTCAGAGGATAGAGGACCATTAAAGGAATGGCCGTTCTTGAACAACATCAGTGGAGTGGTAATACAAGCATACAGGTGGACCAGCACTTCCATTACCTTCCAGCTACATTATCCTTTTAGATCCACAGTAAAACTTGAGACACCAACTACATCTTGAAAACTGACAACATTTGGAGAAAGGGAACAATTCTCTGAATTACAATCATTTTCACTTCCATTTCCAAGTGTTTTTTCGAATCTGTGTTACAGACAAAATGTTATCATCAGTCCTACACAGACTAAACTCAAGCTTGACATAAGCAGTAATGGGCAGTCATCTCCCCAAGCAGCCAGCCGTGGAGCTGGAGACAGAGGAGAACACTGGGAGGAACACCGAGTGGAGCCTGAATCCCCGGATCTCAACTTCACAAGCCTCCAGGCAGCCTTTGAAGTGTTGGCCTCATATGGACCCCCAAAAAAACAACATCTGACGCCAACACCTGGCAGCACTTTCAACTACCCCGTACCCCCACCCCCCAAACGCCAACTACCCCCCTACTATTTACCCTCCTCCAGTGAAGGGACTGGTGGGGTAGGGGGAGGGAGAGAGACAGCAGCAGCACCCACAGATGGATGCAGTAGGGCCTTGGAGGAAAACCCATAAGAACAGCTGCCTGTCAGGTCAAGGCTACATTAAAGCACACCACAGTAACTGCTACTGTGATTAGGTGAGGTGTGATTAAACAACGAGGACTGAATTACTACAAAGACCAAGCCATTTAGACTGTTGATATGATCATACAGAGATCACTTCACATATACAAAGAAGGGGTGGGGCGATCCATTTTTTTGTGAGACAGATTCGATTTCCAATTTCCTGGGAGCAAAATTGTCTGATGCCTATCTGATCAAAGAGAAAGTGGAGAGTTTTCATAAGACCTGCCACCTTCTGATTATCACTGTGCTCAGTTGAAAGTCAATTCAGTTCAGTCATTTTTGAAATGCTGCTTCTTTTATGGGACACATAACATTTATAGACATTACTACAACACCTGTTATATATTGTGCCATTACTGTTTTTA
Source organism: Alestes dentex (assembly GCA_037576975.1). Lineage (NCBI taxonomy): Eukaryota > Metazoa > Chordata > Actinopteri > Characiformes > Alestidae > Alestes > Alestes dentex. Next base: position 33,449,606 of record JBBIGA010000001.1, on the reverse strand, counting down.
AAAACTGCCCAATCGATGACATTCTTATTTCAGTACATGTTACAAATTTTTCCTTTTATTTTTCGTGTCACTGATCGACTCTCATTCATACCAACTGATCGATCGTTCCCTGATGCAAAGAGCACGTTAAAAGGAGCCATGTGGGGGGAAAAAGGTAAACAGAAAGTTCCCACCAACCTGTGTCCCACAGATGGGATCCTCTCGCAGGTAGACTCCAGGGGACTGTCCGTCCTGCAGGCTGCCTGTGGAGACGTCAGACAGCAGGTCCTGCAGACTCTCGTCTTTACCGTAGATCTCCACGGCAGAGACCCGTACTGAGAAGCGTGTACCAGTCTTCTCCTTGCGCTCACTGATGAGCTTGAAGAGCCAGGAGATGGCACAGGGCGCGATGCCAAGGTTCTGAGAAGAGCTGTCTTTGCCAATCATGGTGTATGTCTTGCCTGGTGAGGGGGAGAGAGAAAGCTGTTGATTCTGGCAACGATGACGACACAGCAGTGTTTGAAATAAAGCCTTTTTTGCTGGTGATGCAAAGTGGTAAGTATGATTATGCAGGTACCATGTCAAGCTATTTGATGATCAAATTAATGTGTCCACTATAATCTAATATAATATATATTTATACATGTATTATACAACATTAAGTTATATATATATATATGTTATATTAAACATTTACCATTTATCTTTTATATGAAAGCAGTGGTAAGCAAGTGTAATGAGTGTCACAAAAGCAGAATACGTTCACTGTGCATAAAGAGAATAGTCACATAGTTTGTTTTTCAGATATATTGAGGAACAATAGTAACGGCTGATTGCTGAGCCCACTTTTTGCATACTGCAAGAAAAGACAAGAAAAAAAAAAGTTCTGCAACACTTCACGGGCATGAATAGCACTGGCAATGATGCAGGACCCTCAAACAGTTTGAGGGTCAATTACCAAGCTTTTAATTATACTGGGTAGCCTCTGGCCTTTCTGTTTGCAATCATCCCCACACAGACTCAGTTCACTTGAGTATGTCATTCAACTCTTTTAAGGAAATGGGAAGGCAGAAGCTTTTTTTCTTTTATGCTTTGCCAATAAGCAGACTCGATTCTATTAACCAAACCACTGGACCTTAAGACCTATGGCTCTTATTCCACCCATAAGTAATTAATGAGATGTAATGATGAGCTAAGGCAGTATATCAGTCGGGGCGGTGGAGCTTACCAAGCTTGACGTGGCCGAAACAGAAAATACACCCGTCTGCTCCATTCACCACTGACTGGATGACTTCAGCCACAGTCCCTGAGCACACTTCAGCCTGAGGAAACAAAGAAAAAGTCCTTAATGCCCATCATAGCCAGGGCACGAACAGTTAGTGCGTATTGTTCGTGACACTGACAATATGTCTGAATGTGTGGGCCAAAATCCTCGAAAGTGTATTATGTTCTATAACTTACGAAAAATGTAAAGCACTTGTCTGTCCATTACTATACTTTATATATAAAATTGGCATTCTCATAACAAGTCCTTGTCTCAGTCGGTCTGAATAGTAGACATCCCTGCTGTGTGCATAAATCCACTTATTGCATCATTAGCAAAATAAATACTACAAACCCTTGAGCCAACAAAGCAGAAGCTCATTGTGGATTCATTGGACATGGGGAAGTTTATGCTGCTGCATTCTGCAGCACTATCATTACAATCTGTTCCACTAGCCCCAGTCCACAGGGACAGTTTGCTACTGCAGCAATCTCTTTCCATACATCAAATAACACACACAACCTACACACGCACACACACTTAAAGTGACTCTGACTATAATCTGAAGAATGGCACACAGAAAGCAATTCACTACAATAATTTCCCTCTTGTATCACTGAACGATACTGATTTAGAAGATTTACTATCATGCTCTGGACTCTTTACTACATCAGCATTTTAACTCTTTTCAAGTTTTTTTAAGTTTTTACCAGCAATGACAAAACATGGTGCAATTCAGTATTTTTCACTTGTTCACTGAAACAACCAAAAAACATGTTTTTTAAATTCTGAACAATCAATACCACATAAGTGTTTGCAGGTAGAAGAGATATTTAACAATACAGAATGTAAATGGAATGCAAATGCATTGTATTGCTCAATATGTAATGACGTATTTGGTTTTAAAATTACAGTTGAATCACATTCCAAATGAAAGGTGGTAACTCAACTTCAATGAGTTAAAAAATATCGATATTGTATGATACTCTACATCTAAAACAAAAGAGTCCATTATGTTGCAGGTTAATGCCAGAGACTTCCAATACAGACATCAAAATGCTGAGCTAAACTGGTGCAAAGCCACAACAAAACTGTTCTCACTTAATCATTCTCAGGATGGCAAGTGTCTCCTTGTCTTCATTTGTGGGTGTTTGGAAGGTGCTGTGGTCTTAATTTGGACGCCCTTGTGGCTTTAGAGTCTGGGCAATGAACTGAGAATGAGCTGTTGGGTATCTGTGGCCGGAATTCAAACCATTTTCTGGACTTAAAAGAAACAGCTGTTGAATGCATACTGTGAAGAATGCTGCTGTCCCAACATAGCCATTTTTGCATTAAGCCCCGGGCCCTGCCCAGAATGCGTGTGTGTGTGTGTGTGTGTGCGCGCGCGCGTGTGTTTGTGTGTGCACGTGTGTGTGTGTGTGTGTGTGTGTGTGTGTGTGTGTGTGTAGTACAGATGTCCTCTTGCCCTTGAGGAAATGTCTTTGCCCAAACACACAATAATAGAGCAAAGAGGTGGCAGAAGAAGCAAGTTAACTGTGCCTCCACAGACAAATATGCAGAATGACATTTCCAACCCTGTACTCAAAAAAAAAAAAAAAAAAAAAAGACCAGTGAATACAGTGCACCCACTCATCAGCCACACTTACTTGTGAGGCATCTTGGGTGAAGACAGCATCGAAGGCGAACATCTTTGGGGCGGCCAGTGGTGTGCGGCAGTGCGCTGAGCTGGACTGGGTCAGTGGCGAGGGCTCATATAGGGTCAGCTGCTTCTTCCGCTGGTCCACTTTCAGGTAGGACAGGGACTCTGACGAGTCCTGAACCCCAAGAGATGGACAGATGCGCACCATCACCTTCACCTGCTCCGAGAAATGGGGGGTGGTGAAAAGAGAAGAAAATGCTGGTTATGCATAAACAATTTCAGCAAATGACGGTCAATAATGTGATTAAGAATACACCCGCTTTTATTCAAGTTTCCTGATATAGAATAATAAAACATTACGTTTACAGTATCACTACTTGAAGCAATGAAGCGCTATATAAGCTCTACTAATTCCTACGTTACCTAAATCATTTAAAGACAAATATAGAGTTACTTTCTTGTCAAGCCATAATGCAACAACAAACCTACAATCAGATTTGCAAATACGACAAAATGTAGTTATAATACAGAGGCTGTGAGAAACTTTTCCGTGTCCTTCTGCAGTGCCATACACTTCTGACAGACGACCACACACAGCGCCAATAAGGGCAAGTGCAGCAGCTGAGGAACTGCGCTAATTAATACTTGCATGATCACATCAGTGAGAGACTGGCATTGGTGACAGGTCTGAGCCCCGCAGCACATGGTAGAGCTAACACAGGTACAGTATATTCCCTATAGATCTCCCACAGTATTCCAAGCAGCACAAAGAAACAGTCATGTCTTGTGAACTATTTACAGAACTATGGCTCCAGCACAGTGGAACCATGTCCACCCTGCCAATCCTATAGCAGGGCCCGTGGCCAGCAGAATGCCTGCACTGCAGCGCCGACCCGAGCTGGGCTGCTCCACAGGGGCTGATTACCACTGATGGACGTGTACACATGGTGAACAAATTACAGCAGCCATGGCATTGGAAACAGGCTTCCATATATGACCCAGACAGAGCTGCGCTCAGGTTGAACTAACTGTCTCCACTATATTTACATTTGTCTGCCATTTGATATGAGGCTAGAGCTCTGACGGGTCTCGGAGAGACTGTTGGATTTTCACACCTCCTGCTATCTGTACTAATGGCTCTGTCCCTTCAGCTCTGCATAACCTCTACATAGCCATTAGCCTCATAACTGTCCCGTCTCACTGTATGGTTCATTGACCTGAGAACCAGGGTAGGCCATCAGTGCAATACTCAACTATGTAACAAGGTTACGCAATTCCCTGCACAAATGCTGCATGATCCGAGTAAACAATGTCGGTTTAGTGGGTACTCTACAAATGCACAAATATCATGCGAAACATGTTTCGAGCAATGGGATTTTATTGCTTTTTAAAAAAGTTAAACACCCAACAAGCCAACAGTCTAGTGTATTCAGACAGAGCAGATGTGTGTGCATCAGTAGCGGGAAGAGGAAACTCATTAGTGAAGCTGGGTCTCAATGAGTCCATTCTCAATGGGCAGTTAACAATCATCTCAATAGGCTAGAGCTTTTGGCAACATGTGCTACAATCATCTCACAGAGCAGGTGGTAACTAATCTGGTACAAATCTTCCCCATTACTATAAATACAGTAACATGGAGTAGAATACAATACCCAGTAGACAAAGAGGGTGCATACCGAACACTTGCTACCACTGGCGTAGCTCCCATTCAGAGCTCCTCTGTGCACTCGTTGGCAAAAAGACATCACTACTCACTGCTTTTTGAGAGAGGTGGTACATATTCAATGAGGATATTAATGATTTTGGTCCATTCCACATTATTTGTTTGCAAAGTTTATTCACAGTTTAACAGCCAGCTCTGCAATGCAACAACATGGATTGAGGCATTTCCTTTAGAACAGTGCTTGTTCAAAATATTTTCCAAACGACAGAATGATGGCAAAAAGTGCTGCTCACGCCTCCAAATGGTCCCTCCCATAGAAAATAAAACACAAAGTGAATTGATGACATTTTCTGGGACTTATGCCACTATATTAGCCCAGACTGCCCTGAGCCAGTCGGGGTAGCAGTCTGTGGACAAATGTGGCACTCTGTATGCAGCTGTGTCAGACAGCCCACGCTCTGTATAGGTGTGTGCACGTTTATCACGCCACTTAACCTAACCTGCATGTGTGTTCCCCACTGAGCAGGGAGATATATGGCTTTGCGTTTCTCTTGGTCACTTTAAGAGTACTGCTCTTTATTCACTGTCAAAAATAATGCATTTGTAAGCATGCTCATAGTTCCTGTGTGAGTATGTGTGTTTATGTGTGTGTGTTTATCTCTCTCACCTTGCCCATGCCAGGGTTCTCCTTGGCCTTTGAGCCGGCCCTGAGCAGGCACGGTGGAGCGGGCGGAGGGGAGATTTGGAGGATGCTGCTGAAGTTGGTGGGGTAGATGGAAGGCTCTGGGGGCTGCTGAACAGGCGGCTGGGCCTTCTTCCGCTTGGACGAAAGATTCAGCTTCTGTGCAGCCCTGTCAAGGAAATACAGCATAGAATTCAGCATACACAGAAGGAGAAGTGCTCAGAAAGGAGCAACACATAAGAAATACATCAATACATGTCTGGAATCTAACATTTACTTCTTTAGTCTTGCTGTCTTACAAGTAACACAAGACACACCCCACTAATTATCATTGTGAAGATTGCCTAAATCTTTACTTGCTCAAAGAGCACCAAGTCGGGGAGACTCAAATTGACTTATTATGTGGTTTCTGACACTGTATGCCATATAGGTATGTTACAGAAATGTACAAAAGTACAAGTAAGACTACTCGCAGTTGCCCAAAGCCGTACTCTTTCTGAGGTGTCAAATTTTCACATTCACGTTCAGGCTTAAAAACAAACTTCTGTTTTGTCACATGTTGACTAGAAGTCACACAATTGTAACGGTTCTGTCTGATGTATCGTTCGTAGCCTCACACTCTGTCAAGAATGCTTTCCATCAAAAGCAGCCAAAAGTTCACTGCACACCACAGGGAAGAGGTTTTCTAAGGGCCTTGCGAATGTTTCCTCTTATTGAAGTCGGAGGGGGGAAAAAAAATCAATCCACTCTTTTGTTGATTGATTTAATGGTATAGCTTGACATTTGCAATCCAACACTATGAAATCAAAACTGAAAGGTCAAAAGCCCCCATCTCAAAGCCAAAGTAAACACAGGCAGGTTTTACTCTTACTCCCGCTCCACAGGGTCCTTCACACAAACCAAATGGCCACATTACACCCTAGTACCCCGACCAGTTTTGAGAAGGTAACATGAAACTGTAGCTAATGGGGCCAGCTCAGTCATTAACCCTGACATCAACCATTTGTCTCTACAGTAACCCAATCAACCTTAGTCCTGACACAAATTTTACCGTTCACATGAGATTTATCTTACTGATCCGTCCAGTAAAGGAGCAAAGGAATAGTGGAAGGAAAAACTAGGGATGCATAAATGATGAATTTTTATCACCGATTCAGGCTCCAATTTCTTTGCAGCCAATTTGGATGATTTGTTTTCTTCCTTCCTTCCCTCATTCCTTCTTTTCTTTCTTCATTCATTCATTCATTCATTCATAAATCCATCCATTCATTCACTTTCTTAATAAGCAACAGGTAACAAAACATTAACATTGTTTATCTGATTTTTACCCAAAGCTAGATTAAATAAACACACGGGCTAGTGAGTGGACCTAACAGGTGTGGATGTGAACCAACATGCAACATGTGTGTACTTTGCTGGCTCACATTACCTTATGTAAAATGGTATAAAACTGCAACAAAGAAAATCACAATATCTGCCTTTTCTGACCTTGCCCAGTTCTGATTATGCATGAAAAAAAAGAATAAAAGAGAATGGGGAGAAAATGCAAAAATCCTAAGCAAAAGGGGAAAGCCAGAAAATAGACAAACAGAAATGCAAGAGCCAGCATTTGAGCAATTGATATCTGGGTACTACAGGTAGCTCTCATTAGGAGGAGCCTTGAAGGCACTGGTCTATGTGGTGTGTATGGACTGCAGTAAGTGGAGAGGAGCTGACAGGCTGCATCTGTCTTATACACCATAGTGAGGGAGGAAATGACTTAGAACTGCATGCACACAGCGAGACTGGAAAAACACTCCCCTGAGACAGAAACCTCCAGCAAGTTCCAGTCTTGGGCTGCACATTTCAAGGTGATATAAAAGTGCTGAACTGTTTAAAAAGTTCCTTCTCACATACGACCAAACGAGTGCATTGTGATCCAGTACTGCAGTTACCTGACGTCCCTTACTGTGTCAGCGCAAATTCAACAAGCGGAGAAAAGTGTCTTCATTTACACAAAACTAAACAAAGGCGGTCTTGAGAGAAGTCCAATAAAGTGGGTGAGTGGGAAGAGAATATATGGCTAGCCGCTTTCTGTGTGTCTTCTGGTCTTCAGCAAGCAGATTGCTCATTAGTCTAGTCGCTATCCCTTCGGTCACGTGTGTTTGTGTATGTGTGTGTGTGTGTGTGTGTGTGTGTGCACCTGCTATATGACCACCCATCCCTCCTTCCCTCTTTCTCCTCTTTGCATCTCTCCACACCCCAGGAGTGACAGACTCCCTTTCTCTCCCTCACTCCCTTTCCCTCTGTCTCTCACCCTCTCTCTGTTCTCCACCCCCTTCCTCTCTCTCTCCCTGCTCTCCAGCCCACAGCGACAGCCCTAGAGCACAATCAAGGAACACACCGCTGGATGATGAAATAATTATAGCATCCAAGAGGAATACAGGAGGAGTTGCTCCCCAGGGAACTGCCAGCCTGCAAGAGAGGTGTGGGTCTGTGTGTGTGTGTGTGTGTGTGTGTGTGTGTGTGTGTGTGTGTGTGTGTGTGAGTGAGAGAGAGAGAGAAAGTGGAAAGGAGGGAAATGTTTTAATACTGTACATGCTGTATATATGTGTGCGAGAGAGGGAGAGCAAGAGGAAAAAGAGAATAAAGAGTGCCATAAGGATGTGATCCGCTGTCAGTGATGTACAGTAAACCTCTGTAAGCACTTCTGCGCATCATGTAGTGGTTAGGGCTGAATGATACCATCAAAAATCTATATCACGGTATTGTATTTGGATAAATATTGCTGTATTTGTAACAAAAAAGGAGCAAAGAATATGCCCAAACCTCCCAATAAAGCTAATAATCAGCACCCTAAAATTGAACCACACATAAAAACCTGAAACTCATTAAATGTAAATGCATTATCAGTCTGGGTGCTGTAGGTATCCTGCTAAATATTTTGCATTCAGAGAAGTATACATTTTGCAGTGACATAGTGGAGGTGAAAAAGGGGTGATGTGGTAAAAACAGAAGAAGTACAGTTCACAATTCACCACCGATGCACATCCAAAGGCATAATGAATGAGAGCGAGAAAGGCCAGAGAAGGAGAGTAGGAAAGAGAGTCCTTGTGAGGCGATGAACCACAAAATGAATGTGCAACAACAGCTTTAGCCCACTTTGTAAGCACATTGGAAATAATTGCTTATCTCATGTATATGCCCTCCCTCCCCTGTTCGACTCACCCCATCTCTCCCTCTCCCTCTCTGTCTCCCTCTCTTTCTCTCTCCCCTTCTCTCTCTCTCCATCCCTCTCCCTCTCTTTCTCTCTCTCTCTCTCTCTCTCTCTCTCTCTCTCTCTCTCTCTCCCTCTCTCTCTCTCTCTATCTCTCTCTCTCTCCCTCTCTCTCTCTCTCTCTCTCTCTCTCCATCTCTCTCTCTGTCCATCTCTCTCTCTCTCCCCCTCTCTCTCTCTCTCTCCA
>JBBIGA010000001.1:33425731-33438429 GCA_037576975.1 Alestes dentex | reverse complement strand
TACTATGTGTATATGTGTGTGTATGTGTGTGTGTGTGTGTGTGTGTGTGTGTGTGTGTGTGTGTGTGTGTTTGTGTGCGTGTATGCAAGTCTGTATTTGTGTGAGCAAGAATGAGTGTATGTCTTCAGGTGACCCTTAACCGAAGACTGATTTAAACTTCATTTGAAGGCTACATAGGAACTTCATGACCCAAGAAAGAGCACTGAATTACGTATTTAAAAGACAATACTAAAAAAAAGTATGCTTCATGACAGTATTACACATGGACCTAATAGTGACAATCAGCGAATAAATAGTTAGGTCTTTGTTGTTCACTGGTTATGCATGTTTTTTAAAGTGTTTATGTAAGCACGCTTAAAATAAAATACTACCAAAAACTGTGCATTTGCACATAGCAGCTGTCCACCATATGTACATAAGCCACAAGCTCTGGGCGGAAATGTCCTTGCCCTTTAGTTAGTGAAAGAGGAAGACAGGGAATAAGCAATGAAAGGAACGGCGCTAAAGTTCTTGAAGTGAAGGCTCCGTATTCCCTCGACTGCCAATTTGAGTCGGTTAGACAGACAGAGTGTGTGTAAAAGAGAGTGTGCGGGAGCGTGCCGGCTGCATGCTGAAACTGAGTCTTGCTCACAGTAGTATAGCTTCACACAGTGCCCTCCTAACACACTGCCCTACATATGCGCACTGAAGTGTACAGTGCGGCTGCCTCGCGCAAGAGAAGAGCAGAGGCAGCACAGTAAAAACCACACACACACACACACACACACACACACAAACACACACACAATAAGCACTGAACAGTCACACAGTTTCAAATATCCCACATGCAAGATTGTCTGATAGCCGTAATCGAGCTGGGCTGCAGAATGCGATTTGGCACACGCTCTATAACACCCCTAACTGAATGCAGATGTAGACTGAAGGGTCAAGTTTCCTCAAAAACCGAACGTCCAAAACAAACCATCAGAAGTCAAGAAGGATTACTTTTGCTTTGCTGTAATACTTGAACGTAATTAACTATCTAAGAATTTAATTACACAGTAAGTTAGGCAATGCATTACATTTACATTCACTTTCCATTCTGTACCAATAAGCTTGGGTCTGCATGTGATGACAAGAAGTTAGATAATTGTGAGACAAACGCAAATGATGCAACACGTTTTTGACAAATGCAAATCATGAAACCTGATATGCGACTTATGATCACTCATGCAATCGACTGAAAGTTTTGAATCCTAACTTACGGCACACATTTAAGGCTTAAACATTTAAGGTTTAAACTGTAGCATTATTAAAGCCTAGTTTACTGATGCAGAACTACTGTGTTCCTCACATTCTAAATTACAGTCCTCCGCAAGATTCAAGATTCAAAAGATTCAAGATTCAAGCAGGCGTTTCAGAAGTATTTGGATTCGAGGGAAGAAAGAGAATGCCACACTGGAGCTGCATATGTTAACCAAAGTGTAAAGTTCGACGTATTGAGCTTGTCTCTGTTCTGGTGGCACTTTTTCCTTTTCTCTTCATGCTGTCGTGTTTTTCTATAACCCATGCAGTGTGTTCTGCACCTCTATTATCTTCCCACTGTTTCTTTCCCCCTGTCTATCTGTCTCTGTCAGTTCATTCCTCCATCCTGCCTCTATTTCCAGAGTTTTGTCCACCGCTGTGTGTCAGGAGGGGACAGATGAAAGCAGAGCTGTGTGAATTTATTGCAGTTTGTAGCAAAAAAAAAAAAAATCACAAAACAGAAAGTGACCAAGCACAATGTTCATATCTTTCGGCCTCAGCCTGCTGACCATTCATTTGCTTCAAAAGAAGACAGATAAGCAAAAATAAGAGAGAGCGATTTGTTTGAAATCACTTATTTCAGCAGAGCCAAAGGCCTTGCTGATACAAGGTCCACCTGTGAGCCCAGAGTTGGGGAAGCATTAGCAGCAATCGATGCTGGAACGATACAAATACTAATGTGTGGATCGCTCAGTGTGACAGAGAGCTGAAGTCATCGCTCTCTCAGGCTACAATGGCAATTCAGAGCACATGTGTGACTGTTAAGAGGAAGAAAAAAAAGCCAGCCACCCCCAGACCCCTATGCACAAATTTCCAACAGAGCCAGGGTCATTGCAACATAATCATAAAAAATCATAAAAGACGTATAAACCAGTGTCTTTGCATTGTTAAAAAGTAATGTATTATATAAAAACCCTCACATACAACACAACCACAATGACTCATCTGATGACTATATCTGGTAACCTGCTACAAACTGAAAACTTGACCAAAGCAACATAGTGGCAAGAGCTAAGCAGTGACTGAGCACAAAGGTAGCTTTGTCATAATGGAAACGTGCCAAAAGTGCCAAAAAAATTCTAACTGAAGCATGTTGTACACTCTGCTCATTCAGGTGTAACATAATACGACTTTAAACAAGTGTATTAGTTAACAAACTCTTCACAAACTCAACGTTTTCTTGCTAAAAGATGACAAAAGATTAGACTAGGTTAGTGACATTGAAGCGATTTGGCCTTTGGCTGTACCTTATATCTTTACACTGCATTTCTGAGAGCAAATTTCTGGCCATAAAATGTAAAGAATATTTTGTGGTCTAGTTGTGGGTTTAACTGACTGCAATAATCTCCAAATGCAAACTGACTTACAGAAATAGAAACAGAGCAGAGCTGGAGGTGCCATGGGCAGCATGGGCAACTGTTATGAATTCCTGGACGCAGGCACGTTTTTGAATTTGCTGGTAAATCGGAGGTGACTATGCACTGATAATAAAAAAGCATAGGCATTTCACAGCTTTACCAAAACTCATATGCAAGTGCACACTCTGCATACCCACATATCATGCCACTTAAGATAAATGCAATGTGCTTCTGTGCATGGCTACAAAAGGTTCCTTAAGCTTTCACCAATGACAGAATGGATGTGTGTGTCTGTAAGATGGGGTGACGTGTAGGATATTTGTGTAAATGTGTGTAAGTCCATGCATTTATCATGTGTAGGCAGCCTTTTACTCTTGGGTGGACCAAAACCATTTGGCTTGTTGTCAATAATATCCCCAGACCCTGTTTTCTACTATTCAGCTTTTGTCAAATTAGCAAGAAGAATTCCTCTGGCCAGTGGAGTCATTAGCCCTGTAGACCCATTAGCTTGTTTGTGAGGATCTCTCTCTACCCCACCCCACCTCTCACCCCCCTCTTTCTCTTGTTGTCAAGATAGTCCTTGGGGCTAATTGCCAGGTTGGCCCTATTTACTATCCTTGACATTTTGCTTTTTAGTATTAGGGTATTTTTTTCACCTGACAAGATAACAGTGCTCTGGCCATTCAGACAGGGATCAGATCACCCAGGCTGATATCAGACTACATTACCCATGCACACCCATCTGTGCCCACCCACTTGTCCCTTGTAAGACGAGTTCACCTTTTTTTTCCCTCGAGAAAATGCATTCAGTTGGCATACGCTAATGAAGACGGTAGCAGAAAAGTGAACATCAAATTAATTCACACTTACCTGTGCCCTTTCTTTTTAGGGATGTAAGATTTTTAAGTAAAAAAAAAAAAAAAGCTTTATCCTGACTCCTTAATGACCATTATTGATCTGTATGCCAATACAGAATGCTGATTGCTGAAAATGTGTCCTGGGGCCGTCCCAGATTCGGCTTCTGTTTTTGTGAGTCTGATGATATCACCCACTGCTAGAGCAGAAGGCAGTTCTGCTGCACTTAATGGGTAAGATAATGAAATAATGTCATTAAGGAGTACCATTAACCTGGAAAACCAGTGTCTCACAACTTTCACTCAATATTTAAACCAGAAAATGCAAGGAACAAACATCAACACCCTGATACACCATTTTCAGAGGTACAAGAGGTATGGTAATGATGTCTACATCCTGTTGTATTTGCAATTCTAACTTGTAACACTAGTAACTACTGCAGGTAACGTAGTGACAGTTTCTTCCTCTGCTGATTAAGAAAATGGTTACATCATGCTAAGTGCACCGAAAGATGATGTCACCTTCCACAGCAGCCAAGTCCAGGCCACGAGTTGTGCTGAGATTTAGTAGTAGGGTCAAGAGGCCGCTAGTCAACACTCTTGAGCCTCCACTTCGTTTTGCTGGCTTACTCCGTACTATGGATTAAGCGTGTGCATTAAGTGCTTGTGGGTATTTCTGAGCATTTAAAACCCTTCTGTCATATTCTCATGTTTGACAGTTGTCTAAGTACACACAAACCCTCTACTTAAAGCCTTTGGCTAAGGTTAGCTTCACCCAAACGCATGCTCAGTCATGCAACTGTAGCTATACATGTTATGGCAGCAGAATGCCAGGCCAGGATATATGTGGAGCAAACAAGCTTTCTTTAAATAACCACAGACACACGGCGCTGTGTTGTTTGTGGACTAAACAAGGATGAAATTTCTTTCCCATGAAGGGAAATGAAACCAGCCGAGGCACAGCAATGAAGAGGGAGTGAAGAAGCTGATGGGTCTCCGGCACCATACCCCTCCCTGGTAAGGGACAGCAGAGGAGAGAGTGTAATGGAGTTACTGGTACACACTCGCTCCTACTGAGCATTAACAAATAGCAAAAAGTGACATATGATATCAGTTAAACTGTGCGCATGGTTTCCCCTGTTGCTCTCCACATGAACTGAACAGCTCGCCTTATGGCACCACACACTCCTGATTAAAAAAAAAAACTCCAGTCCATCACTGTTCACTCTCTCCACATCACTTTCTCTCCTTTGATTTAACTCCTTTGTTTTCTTAATTCATTCATCATTAACTACTCCCTCTACCGTTCTCTCTTTGTTCTTTCTCATCACTCCCTCCCTCCAACCTCTACTCTCACTGCTCTCGTTTTTAAGCCCTCTCTCTCTCCCTCTCCCTCTCTCTCTTTCTCTCTGTCCCTACCTACACTCTCTCTACTCTCTCTGTGTTCTCTTATTCTCTACCCACTCTTTTAGGGCTTTCAGTACAGTTTAATCGTCAAATGTGGAACTGAGAGACGCTCTCATGCCTTCTCTTCTCTGTTGCAGTTCAGCCTGAGAGGAATTTGGCTTCAGCTTTGTAGAATCTGTCAGGTGCAGCGTCTGTCTCAGCTGCATCCACTGATCCATATCTATTACATCCATTTTCAGACGAGGAACAGGAAACTAGTCTGTTTTTCCCCTTTTTTGTATGACGAGGGAATTCATAGCTCAGAAATGATCATACTAGCTGACACAAAAGCATTTAGGCTTGCTGTGAGAGCATATTTTACGCAAAAATGAAAAAAAAACAAAAAAACACATGGAATCTGGCCACAATGGCCACAGCTTGTGACTCCAGGCTTATCTCAGCTCGTTCTAAACCAATTTGCAGTGTAAACCTAAGACCTGAAAAACACCGCTACCCTGTCTCCGTGACCTAGTTGGCCGTCAAACTACTTCAAGTTATGTGCATATTTAAACCCTACCTGAAGTCTTCTCTTGAATGTCTAAGTTTAGCTTCAACTTAATATCATCAACAGCCTGGCCTCTAGACTGGAAGGCACCATTCCTGGCAGGGTCTCACAGGGTACAGAGCAGGCTAATACCATAACGTATGACTGTAAAGTGCTATATTTCTCCAGCACATAAAGAATGGCGTTTTTAAATTCTGTCTAAACTGGATACCATCAGCATGCATTTTATAGAACAAAGTGGTTGGAAATATGGCCACTAAAGGGGAGTCACCTTCCCCCTTTCTGAGAGAGCATGATGTACTAGGCTGACTCATTTAACCGCAAAGCAAATCTTGAGAGGTGAACAAACAAACCATGAATTTATAGTCTAAAATGTAAAACAGTACTATTTCCTCAGCGGAAAATGGTGGAAATAAGTTACACGCTAGAAATATGCTACAAAGGGAAAGGACTGCAGTCTAAAAGACCATTCTTGTCTTGTTTGCATATGCTTTTCTCACACAGCTACCATAATATTCTTGACTTTTCAGATTCAAATGAGCATATCTGGGAATTGCTTTCTAAATGTACCAAGAATTGACTTCACACAAACAGTGAACTTTCATATTCTACTGAGAATGAAATGGCAGAACCAAGACTGGAGTGTTATAGTAGACTGTCCAAGGCACTGAGAAGAGGGATGAAGAGGCAGGAAGTGGGTAAACTATTTAAGAAAGAAGGAGAACTGATGGGTTCAACCAGAGTAAGGATGTGATATAAAACAGGTAACTGACACATAAGCAAAAGTAAGAGATGAAAGTATAAAAAGTGCTGGATGTGGATGCTGTGAGAAGGTAAAGGACTGGGCTCTGAGGTGCCTTGCTGGAGCATTTGCGTGATCCCTCTCTGAGCTTAGCATTTTGGCCAGGAGCCAGTCAGCAGCTGTCTGAACGAAGGTAAATCATTTTGAGCCTGAGAGTGGAACACTGAAAAATGATGGCTTGGGTTGTGCTGAGCCCAGGCAGGGATTGCTTTATTCCCTCGGCGAGTCTGGCCCAGGAATCCCCAGCCAGCCCAAAATAAATGAAGCAGTTCAAGTCCAAATGGAAAACATTCTAATTAAAAAGAAAGAAACAGGGAGAGAAAATCCCTGAGTCCTTAGTGCATTTGGAAATGGTGACCGTTTCAGCACTTCTTCCACCCTCTGTAGTAGTATGTTAGAGGAAAAAATAAATAAATCCCTTTATCTATTTTGTATGTAGTAATTGCATATGGGTATTACGGTAAAAGAGTGCCCAGAAATTTTAAACAGGACAAAATAAACCAACCTGATTAAAAGAGCTAACCTAATTATGAATCATGTTTAGCATGCAAATGTCTGCACAGCTGGCTGACTTGCTTTGAAGTCCAAATTAAGTGAACTTTCCTATTTCATTAATAAACTATGAAGTATAATGACCCATCGCACTGGTGCAAGCATTAGCATCAGCAAAAAATACACGCCAGACGAAACACGCCGCGAGGTGCCACTACCAATTATGTTTTTTCTTGAAATAATCCTGCTGTCTGTTCCCATGAAAGCTTTTGTTTACTAGCAAACCCACAGGTAGGTGCCAAACTTCAAATTTCCTGCTTCCTGTGCTAGTTATGAGACTAATAAAACAGTAAAACTCAGACAACAATTTCACCCAACACCCCAAACAGCACCGCAAAGTCTAGCCTCCTATCTCCCGACAATGCTAGAGGCCAAGGCAAGACTGGAAGACTCCGTCTTAAGTACTGAAAAGGCAGGACTTAGAAATGGTGGGGGTTGAAGTTAGTGCCGTCTTCTGTTTGCAGTTTCTTAAATTGCCCCCTCAATGGCATCCCCAAACACACAGGATGTGCAGCTAATCCTGGCTTGGCTGCTGATGGCTTAGACACGGTGGGGAAGAAGCGAGCAGGAGCCATAAAGCATGGCCAGCCTTTTTTGTTATTTAATGAGTTGCATCGTTCAGTCCTGGGCCCCTGGGGTAGAGCGCTGCAAAGCCACGGAATGAAGTTACCAACAGGTTGTCATCTTTTTTTGTAGAGATGTTTTAGTGTGATGTTTCAGTGCGATTCATGGGTGTCAGAGAGATCTAGACGAGCTTTTGTGGAGAATCCGTTCAAGGAAAAAGCACAGCCAGCTAACCTCTACGAAGATGACTTCCATACCGGCAGAAATCTGGCGGATAATTAAGACTTCGCTCCCTTTACAGTTGACCTAGACTACCTTTCTGTTTATGGAGATTACTGTCTCCTTTTATCTCCCTTCTCCCTTTCTCCCTGCACAGCTGCAAACAGCGTGACAGTTGGCGTGCCCTCAGCATCAGGTTTCTCTCACAGACTACTGAGAATGGGGAATTCTCGGTTTCAGCACAAACATGTGCAACTGGTGGCAAGGAAGAGATCCAAAACCCTGCAACAGGGGACGCCCCCCCCCCCCCCCCAACACTGCAATGCAGGTTCTTTATATCTCCGCCTTTACGTTTAAATGTTCTGGTCAGTTTTCAAACAACACAGACATGTTCAATTAGAACTATAAGAAACAACACTGAAGCTGAAGGCAAATTAAAGGGGCCACGGGGACTGAAAGAGGCATGTGAATTAACAATGGAGAGAGAACGAGTGTGCGCTTGCTCTCCACCATCTCCCCTCATCCCTCGTTCATTAATCACTGTCTGGCATGGAGGACACCTAGCGCTTATTTATTTGCACTCCTTCACTCTGGGGCTATCACAACAAACAGCCCCAGTGGCTGCTGGGAACATTTGTGTGTGATTAATCAGAGAGAGGGTTGGAGTGACAGAGCTCCACGAGAGAGAAAACATACTCTGGATGAAGGAGACAGGATTAGGGTTCAGGTCAAACATGTCCCATGCGCAGGTCAAGAAACAGAACAACAAAAATGTGCAGGGAAGGTAACCAGCGTAGACAGCTCATAGTGGGAACTGGATAATGCCTCATTAGACTAATAACTGAAAAGTGAGCCCAGGCTTTAAAAGGTAATGCTCTATCCGAAGAGCAAGAAATATGTCAATAGTGCTTATTATGCAAAAGTCATGCTGACACCGACAGGACGATGGATACCACCCAGACCACCAGACCTTTTTTTCAAAGCCATGACTTAGAACATACCAGATAATTAAAAGGCACTGTGCCAGTGGCAGTAACCTCAGAAATCATATGTATTACAGTACAGCAGTGCTCAGTGATGCCTCTTCGTACACATGATCAATGTTCCTGCTGTCAATTTAAGTGTGTGATAATCAGAGGTTTTCCATTAAAAGTGCTTTCTTTATTCACAAGGCTTAGTTCGTGTCTGGAAGTAGTCCCAGTATTGAATCCAACATAATTTAAGGACAGGAACATTTAGAGAGAGAATGGAATTATAATGTGTCAGGGAGGAGGAACTCAGTATTCCAGTAATGAAAGAACACACCTAACTACCTACTTTGGAAATTCCAATCAACCTCATTGCCAATTTGTCTTAAATGTGTAAAATATGACCCACTGTATGCTTAGTGACAACTGAGAGGGAATTCATTAGAAACACAAAAAGTTTGTGTGGGTGGGGGTTGGTGCTGCCGCATGAATAAGAATGAATTGTGAAATTGAGCAGCACTGGTTAGGGAAATCAACTTGCAGCCTGCAGACTAATTAGACACAAGGCTGTTATCAGATATACACACAGGTCTGCCGTTCAGAAGCTACCGGTTTGAATGGGTAGGTGGGGGGGGGGTGAGGCTGCAACCTTTGTTTTCTTCTGGTCATAACAAAGGAAATGTGGACTGAATGACCTCATAGATGGCCACAAACGCATGTGTTTTAAATAGACAATAGGTCATAAAACCTTCAATGCATATTCCATCCAACGTGCTAACACAATTAATATCCTTTCTCAACTTGGGCTTTGTCCTTCAAGCAATGCAACAGCTAAACCTTTATGGGAGATTAGTCGACCTTATCTTGTAAGAATTTTGTGATCTGACCTACAAGTCTTCCCACTATTTCTCAGAGTCAGCATACATGAGATATCTGGGAAACCTTACAGTACCAATCGAGAGATAGGGCTATTAATCCATCCAAGAGGCTCAGTTGATCTTTTTTTTGCCATGTGAATGCTGCAGGGACGAATGCAAACAAGGCAATTTGTACTAGATCAAATTTCCACTTTAGGGATTTGCTGAGAATTCTGCAGCCTGCTGGTTGATAAATACAGATGTCGTCCTGTTTTTCCACGCAATACAGATTTTCTATTCATCTACGAGAATGGCTCTGCACCACCTGAAGACCTGCAAACGAAGTCATCTCTATCTCATAGCAGGAGGCCGGTCCCCGGGCCACAGAGGCACTTCCAGCTTGATTGATTTGACAGTGTCCTCTCCTCTCCATTTCCTCTCTTCATGGTGTGTTTGAGTATACTGAGGCTCTCCTATAGCCCTATGGGCTTCAGGAGAGTAGTCATGAATCAGCAGTTTTTTTAGCGTCCAGAGGGCTTGCTAAAGGTTGCTTGTCTCCCTTGGTGGCAAGGGCTGGCTCTCCTGAAAAAGCATTTTTCCTAGCCTGTGACTGGACTAAATCAGGGTAAAGAATAAATCACAATTGAGTCAGCAGAGCAACACAATATGCTGACACAAATTCTAAAATATTCACTCAAATGGCTGAGCTGTCAAATTGGATTTGGCAGTAGTGGTTCAGACTCTGTTATGTGTTATTGGAGATTGGAATTACACTTAAAGGTGCAAATGGAGGTCCCCAAGTGCTGGGCTTACAGTTACAGTGCTGATACAAATAACAGTGTACTCTTCTGCATGCATTCACAGTAGCAGAACAATGAAAGACGCTGCAGCGGCCAGCGGTCCACTGACTCACTGGCTGTGTGTACTGCACTAGCTGAAAGGCCCAAGTGCAGCACCTTCCCCTCCATCATAACTCATCAAGTAGTCACTTGAGGACACAGAGTGGACTTGTCACATGTGGTCATCACTTCTAGAGAGAGAGGAATGCAGCCTGTGCTGGCCTCAGCTCTGTCCCGGCATTACACACAAAGGTTCTGATGAGGTGGCCTTTTGGGAGCTGCTCGGCAACAATGTGCTCTTGGGTCAGTTGGGGAACTGTCCATGTACGTTTCCAGTTGTCCCTATACTTCAAAAGGGGGGAAACCCAGAAAGCAAAAAGAAAAGCAGGGAAAAGCACTGAAAAGGAGGCACACACATCTGACATTTCCTGCACATGAGTGGTTCAATTGTGATGCTAAATTGCTGACATATTACATTTGTTTCACAATCCCCTTCAAAGGCAAGCCTGTCTTCTTTAAGACAAAACAAAGAGCCTTCAGAGTGTTCAGGGCACTCCCTGAAGGTGATAATCACCCCAGTGTGAACGGTTTTGGTGGAGAATAGGTCAGGGAATAGGGGCTATTAACGAAACCTGAGGGATGCGTGTAGGGGGAGGTGGGGGGGGGGGGGGTTCAAAGAGTAGGTGAAAGCGGTGAAGGTATAGAGAAAGCAGCTCTGTGAGGGGAGATTTTAAAGAACAGTGACATTTTAGGAGTCTAAAGTAGATGCACTGCTCTGATATGCTAGATCAGTATTAAAACTTAAAACTTAATAACTTAATATCCTAGAACAGTAAGTTAAAAATGAATGATCTAAGCTACATGCCCTCAAGAGCATCCATTAATAGCAAGAGCAGTTTGTTACATCTATACAGTGTCATGAGTTGAGATCCATATCAGGAAAGAAACGGTTAGATTTGTGTATCTCTAGCCTAAAGTAAAAAAAAAAACTGCAGCCATATAGAAGACACCACTGTTCAAATCTCAATGGTACAAGACTGCCAGACATTTATGTGTCTTGGACACTTATTTCTGGGATGTAAAAATAATAGATGTACAGCACAGAAGCACTGAGGTTAGGATTTGGCTGTGACAGTGGTAAACAGTGATCCATCTGGACACGTCACCACTGCCCATCAGAACCCCTGAGGACAGGAAGTGGGCTAGATCCCCAGGGCTGCAGGGTCAGACCGATAGATCCATCAACACCTCCAGCATCCACCCCCCAGCACTCAAACCCACACAGCAAAACGACTCACGGCCCAGTGCAAGCCCTTCACACCTGGGCTTATCCGCTCACTTGGTGCCCCACCCTCCTTCTCTGCCACTCAGCTCCAGCTGCTCCTTCTTATACCCCAAAACCATCACACACAAACACACACGAATGATAGCCTGATTACAACTGGGGACCACCAGCTGGTCGTTCAGCTCCAGAGTAAACACAGGGTAAAAACAACAGAGCAGAATCTCTGCACTCACAACAAGCCACTGCTGATCCTATTACAGCCAGAGTCCTGCTGGGCCCAAACTGTTCATTTATATGGAACAAAAGCAAGGGATGATTGCTCCAAATTTCTGACTCGCGGCTAACATGACTGCTTTTCAAAGCTTGTGGAACCTAGTCACGGGCATCAAATTTGCAGACAACACAGACAACAACCTGTCAAAATGTCTCAAAATATGTCAAAAAGATGTTTTCAGTTTGCAGCTCCGATATTAAAGGAGTGAATAGAACAAAAAACATCAGAAGTTAACAACTTGCACGTATACACATACATATGTGCACTCTGAGGGACTAACTTACTGTAGTTTCATGGTGGTACCCCAATGTGTGTCCTCCACGGTCTCTGCTCTTCTCTCTTTCCAACTGGACGCAGTAGTGCGGAGCATCAGTCCAAGCCTGCCCACCATGGGTCAGCGTGCTTGAATGTCCTTCTCAATGTCCATTGCTTCACTACTGTGTGTGTGTGTGTGAGACTTCCCTAGGGTAGGAGCACCCAGCTCTGAGGATGTGGGTGGGTGTGTGTGTGTCCTCAGCCTTGGAGCGCACTCATGCTGCACCGCTTTCCCTCTTGGTCCCCGTGATGCAGCTGTGTGACAGGCTCCAGCTCCGCTCTAGGGCCAACACCACTCAGCATTAATCTGTTTTGCCAATTTGTCCCTGACAGGGATTAGTGTAGTCACTCAAAAAGCAGCCAGCCACACAGACCATTTACCTTCTTCTCCCCCCTTTCTGAACTCTATCCGTCCATCTTTGTGTCTCTACTACTGCCCAACCACTCTCCTTTTAACTCTCTCTGTCTCTATCTCTCTTTTTCCACTCTCTGTCTCTCTCTCTTTCTCTCTCTTTCTCTCTCTCTCTCTCTCTCTCTCTCTCTCTCTCTCTCTCTCTCTCTCTCTCTCTTTCTCTC
>JBBIGA010000001.1:33404261-33419369 GCA_037576975.1 Alestes dentex | reverse complement strand
AGAACACAGGTTTGGTTTCAGATTTCTGCTCATTGCCTCCAGTCATTGTGTGGATTTATAAAATTCCATAAGCAGCATCACCTAATTTAATGTTATGAAGTAAAACGAGCCAAACCAGGTATTTGATTGATATTGAACTGAATAATGGACTTCCATGAATAAAGAGGCCTGGAAATGCTTCGGAGAACACTTTGCCACACATAAAACCACTCTTTACTGTAATAATGTTAACTGTGTTTATTGTAATAGTAATGTTTTAACACTAACTTAACACTACTGTCCAGTAGTAAACAGGTTTTAAGTATCATTTTCCCAGGTGCCTAAGACTTTTGCACAGTACTGTATACATACACATTTTTTTCACACTGACATACAGGGGCATTTCTAGGCATGGCCCCCATCATTCCACCCTCTCCCCACATCAACAGCCACCCAACTGCTCATATCACTAACTGAATAATGCATAGCGGTTACTGCCTAAATATTATTTGTGTAAGAAATCTGAAATAAATGGCATCACTGATATTCCAATCTGTTTTAGGTTCAACAAACGAACCAATGGTACAAAATAAACATTTGAAATGGAAACCCACATCCAGTCCCCGATGAACGAGGAGATTTTCGAGGGAGAGCTGATGAGAGCAGATCAGTGAGCTGAGAGGATGAGAGCAAACGGACTCACTTCCTCCCCTGTTGCTTTTCCCTCCTCTGCGCGACTCTAATTGCACTCTAATTAACATTTCATTTACAAGAGAAGCGCCGCTGATCCAGCAAGCCCACTTGCATGTTGTACAAGTGGGCACACGGCGGCCACACACCAGGGAGAGGGAGATAGAGCCGGACATTCCCCTCCCCTTCACCTGCTTCCTCTGCCCTGTACTGGAAAAGTCCGCTAATTATTCCTTCAGAGGATAAAACCATTTGTTTTTCATATTTATTTTGTGGAGCACCCAGACGTGTGGTACACTGATTAACTCCAATTCTTGGAGGAAGAGATTACTTTAATGAATAGTTATGATTTGGAGCTGTAGAAGCAACCAAACGTGTACACACAGCTTCAGACGCGCATTTCACACCCCTGCTACTGATCTCATTGGAACTCATTGGTAAAAACATACATGGACAATAGGCCTGTAGCAGCATCAGTTCAAACTGTACCACATAGGTGTCTGTTTCTATAGCATTTAATGGTAACAAAGACATTTGAGTTTAAAGTTCATTCTCTTCCCTGGACAAGCATTTGATGAATGTTGGGGTGTCTAGAGTAATAATTAAGTACGCTGCCAACAAAAGCACCAGCAATTCTTGGCAGGAGCTAATATTCGCGATGAACCGAAAGGTGGTAACCATCATCATTTCCTACTTCTCGTCTCTTTTCCCTTGAGCATGCCAATGGGAGGGAAAAAACAAATCTATTTTCTAGCTTTCCCTCCCAAGCCTCTCTCTCAGGGACAAAGCAGTGCCTCCCTGCCTATCCGCTTGTTTGAGATGAAGTCCAAAGAAAACAGGCGTGCAATTATAAATCATCCCGTAAAAATTAACCCTGTCTCCGTCTGAGGGCTCCCCTCTCTGTTGTCTGTGTGACCTGGAAGCACTTTTACAGGTGGCAGTTCACAGAGCGGATCTTCAGGCTGCGTCGCAATTCCTCTCCACGCAGCCAGAGACCAATTAATCACACTGCTGGTGTGTAGAAAATCCTAAATATGCATTCTCAGTTCTTTCCTTCTGTCATGTCTGCACACACTTTTGCCTTTTAAAAACCCGTTTAAACAGCTTAAACTAAACTCGTGTTTAACTGGTGGTTCAGCCAAAAATCACCACATACAAAGTTCTATTTGAGATTACTCAACTCAATAGCGTTGCATTATACATCCAGTTTGCACTGTGACAACCTGGCGAAACTAAAGAAGCAAACTTTAGACAACGAACATGTCTTCAGTAGCTGACCGCTTCTGGATTATGAACATTTAATTCTGGCCAAAAGTCAAATCAACAAATAAATCGTTTTAAACTAAAATAGTGGGGCAATGGAATATTTTATGAGTGTGAATGAGCCTACTGCAACTTATTCAGAGGAACATTCGTACCTGATGAAGAAAGAGGCTGCCGCTGAGGTAGGCTGGCTGGAGGACATGGGTGCTGCTGGACCATACTGGACTGGACTCCTCTGTCTGGACGAGGTGAGGGAGACAGTAGAGATGGACGTGTCTGAGGGCAGAGGCTGCTCGGTCTCAGCAACAGGACCCTGCGTCTGAGAGAGGTCATTCTGCTTTAGTACATGGAAAACATCTCTAAAAAACGAAATGTCAGTTCCTGAATAAAGGAACAAACACCAAAGTCTGCTGAGTTAATCCTGTACAGAAATGTAAATGCTGGCATAACATGGGAAATATCTAAACACAGTAAGTGCCAGTAATACCCGACCAAAAAAAAAACAAAAACAAAACTCCCACAAGAGAAGCTGCAAATTGCCCATAGAAACAGATCTGTCCTCTCCTCAATAAAAGCATCTTCAGGGTCACAACAGCAGCTGGAAAAAGAGAGACACACAGGCAGAGGCAAACAGTGGTAGTCCAGAACCAGGACCCCAGGGGTCCTCCTGAGCAGGGGTGATGAGGAGATAATAAAACCAGGTCCAGGGATCCGCAAAGGGAGGGTGAAAATAGCCGGAGATCCATCTGTGACACTAGTGGAGGCTGAAATGGGGAAACACTGTGTACAGCCTCAAAATGTCTCTCCTAGTGTTCTGTGGTAATGGCAGTGGTCCTATATAGGCCTATGCCAGCATGCTGAATGTTTCTGGTTTCCTACATAGTTCAACAGTTCTTCACCTTTTGAAAATTCGCTCTCCATAGCACCAAAAAAGGCCTACCACTAAGTCATACAAACATTTTTGGTATTATATGAACTCCTTTAGCTTTCAGCAAAATGTATAACATGAAATTAACTACTACTATGAATAATGTGAATAATTAAGTCATTTTTATAAATATTACTGTGTGCATAATGGAGATTCAGCTTCAAGACTGTCTGCCTGTGTGAATGAGTTTGGTTATTAATGTGTTTGGTTATTACCATAGTTTTGAACCAGGAACAAGGCCAAACTTTATTTTACACACCAAACATGCACACAAAAATGTTGCTCATGCCACTAAAATCACACAAAATCATAATGTCATAAAAAATAAAAAAATTAAAAAAAAAAGCCTAGCTTCCTGCTGCAACCTTATTTCAGTCTTGTGAGGCATCTTTATTTAGCCCGGGCTGCCGCTTTGTCTGCAAGCTCAGTGAGGAACTAAGCAGCATAAGGCTATGATCAATATCAACTGCCAAAAGCTTGTTTTGTGTGTAAGCAGAGCACTAAGAGCAGCATGTAAGGCTGAGCCATTTCTCAGAGTCTGCCAAGACTTAAACACATTCTGCAACTGACAACCTTGACTTTAACACGGCATGTCATCTTAGCAAGATGTGTTTTGTCAGCGCGTTCCAGTCACT
This sequence comes from Alestes dentex, assembly GCA_037576975.1. NCBI lineage: Eukaryota > Metazoa > Chordata > Actinopteri > Characiformes > Alestidae > Alestes > Alestes dentex. Next base: position 33,415,874 of record JBBIGA010000001.1, on the reverse strand, counting down.
GTGCATACTGACTTACTCCATGTTTGCCCTGGATTCACAGCCTCGCAACTAAAATAACATCATTTACAATCTTTTTATAAAGCACATGCCCTCCAGCACACGCAATATGTCAAAGTACCCTGACAGCGAAACTATTAATAAAGCTAAGACGATATACGAGCAGCACACATCAAAATCTCAGGACGCTAAGAGGGACTTTCACACAAGGCAGAGGGCACTGCAGAACGCCTCTATTCACCCTGGGCATTGCCAGTAATTGAAAAGCCTAATGTTTGAAAGAATGTACACTCACTGGTGATTAGATTGTACTGTAATGCTGTGACATGTCATGAACAACAACAACAAATGAACCAACTAACAGCACAAGCCTTCAGCGCCTTAGCCGTTAGCAGTTCTTCATGACTAAGGGAGAAGACATAAGACTAGATGCAATAATGCTTCTGCAGTATTTACTGCCAGAAACTCCAAGTTAGTGACAGCTGTCACAGTATAAACACTGGAGGACGACAGTAAGAGAAAAAAAAGCACATGAATTCAGGACAGCGTATGAAAGACTTTTGTGTCCACATTAAGGAAGAAATGGCATTTGTGCCATTGACACTTAGTGGTATGAATGCAACCCCTGATTGCACAGACAGTGTATAACGTCTAATTAAATGGCTTGAGGGGCTGTTCAAGAAGACCTCAAGTGTTAAGCCCCCATCAACATAGAGAGGAATGCTCTCATGCTCCAACCCCGGTGGAAAATGAAAACACCACTACGCTAGACCAGCGATCTGACAAGCAGGGAGATCACGGCACACTGCTCTCCAGTTCCACATGAGCCGCAATAAATAAAAACAGCTTCACACTTGTGCAAGTGGTGATGATTTGGACAGCACATGGCTCCATGCACAGATACGGAAAAAGCAGTGCCAAGCCTTCTATCACAACACGCACCCACATGCACACTCAGACAGACCTACAGTGTGTCAACCTGCTGTCAGAAAACCCCACGTTTGAAGAGGTGTGGGGCTTAAGCCCTTCTGTCAACCTGTTTCGGTGAGTGGCAGACAGAAGGAGAGAGAGTGAGATAAGCGTGCTGTAGCCTCTGGTCAGATCATTAGGCTACAGCCGCATATGGTGTTCATGTCACCTCACAGATCCAGCAAGAGACAGAATAAAAAATGGGAACCGAGCAGTCAACTCAACTCAACCATGCATACATATTTTTTCACTCCTTTCTCTCTTTGCCTCGGCTGCTGTCTCATTTCTTTAGGGGTCTGTGGAGTCCCCTTGACGACCCCTGCTCTTCGTTCCCAGTTGTCCAGATGGAATACATATGGTTGATGCATGCCAAATCTGCTCTAATAATTTCATTTCTGCAAAGGCTCTGGAGCAGGAGATAAGATGGAGATTTACATGCCCACAGACAACAGCAGTTTCATACTTTCATACAAACACACACAACATTACAACAAACACTTTTTAGGGGCAGTTTGTTAAAACCCTCTAAGTCAGTGATTTCACCTGACCGCATGCAAAGCCAGGTGTAAACAACTAGGATGCATTGTGATCGGACTAAAATTGGATCACTGAAATCACATTCAAAGCTCTACAGAGATGCTGACCACTTTCAAAGCAAGTGTAAATGGAATGTGTTTCCTGTATGTGCTTTATGTATATGTGCAGGAAAGCAGAAATGACTAGAAACAAGGTGGGAAAGAGAGGCTGCAGTTATTTCAAAACAGAACCCTAGAGTGTTATCTCATACTTTACTTTTGAAGGGGCTGAAATTTAGAAATCATAATATGTTGTTTAATATGTAGGGCTAGTGATTTCCTAGTGATTAGTGATTATTTTGTTCATTCCAACTTGAAACTGAATTGTGTTGTTCCTGCTTCTTAAACGCTCTCTTTGCCCTCTTTGCACTCTGTGTAGTCCTGTCCTGCCTGCACTAATGCAGTCTTGTGTTGTTTGTTTTTGTTTTATTTCACTGTGTACTGCGTATATGTGTATAATGACAATAAACCTACTTGACTGACTTGAAATTATATTGTGATTATGTGATTGAGTAAACTGTGAAATTGACCATGTATTGTGAAAAAATCTTTAAGTGTCTTTGCTGTGTCATCCACTCTGTGTATGTGTGTGTGTGTGTGTGTGTGTGTGTGTATGTGTGTGTGTGTGTGCGTGCATGTGCTCATGTGTGTGTTTATTCAGCATCCAATTAAAATCCACTTTGCCCTTGACACTCATCGCTCTCTTCCTTTCCCCAGTGTATGGCTGTCTAAGACTCAGCCGTTGGCTTTGTGCCTTGAATTTCTCTTCCTGTTCTCCTGCTCGTCTTCTCCAGCCTCTAAAGCAGCTTCTTCACAGGTGTCCCATTACCAGGTTGGGCAGGCCCGCAGCCTGAGGCAACGCAACACCAGCACTGCTCTCTAAAGGCCTGCTGTCAGGACCCGTCCATCTCTAGGCCTTTGTCCGCCCTCATCCCTTCTCTCTCTCCCCACAGAAATCACGCCGCTCTTCTTACAAATTAAAGCTCCTGCCTCTCGGCTCCCCCTGCATTCACACTGGCGTTTTTGTCACTCCGCCGACGCGTCCGTGTAATGAAAGAAAGGGAGCCTTTCCAAATCCCGGTGGGCACGCTTCGGTGTGGTGGGGGCTAAGCATACGTCCTGAAGCCGGAGGGGACAACACTATGCCTATGGATGGTTTTGTGTGTGTATGTGTGTGTGTGTGTGTGTATGTGTAAGTGTAAGCATACGTACAAGTGTGTGAATGCCATTAGGCTTTCACTGCTGGCTCCCCCCATGCTGTGAAGAAGTCCATCTCTGCAGCTTTTTTCCAAATCAAAGCTCTTTATGCCATCTGAATGCGAGGCACACACTGGCTGCTAAAAGCCTCGCCGGCTGCGGGCTCGCTGGAACAAAAGCACTTGTTGACATTCGAGCAAAGAGGCGAATTCAGCCACATTCACACTTTTAACCTCCACCATTCATGAATGGGTATACCTCCTGCCAGGGGCAGATTGGAGGCAGTGTTTTAAAACCAGCATCAATAAAAAATAAACAAGCAAATGAAATGAGAATTCAGAGCAATAAATGGCACAAAGGGTCTTAAAAAAGGGACAGTTATATTTGATTTGGCACCTGTGGCATGCTGCACGTATTTGCTTAAGCCACAGTGAAGCGACTCAGACTGTCTGGTGTGGAATCTCACAGTAAACACAGAATTTCAGTGTGATTCCCTACATTTTTTCATAATTGTTGCATAATTAAATCACTAAGATGCAGCCAATCTAGAGAAATTTGATGAGTCAGAATTGTTCACAGCAGTAAAGACAGGAACCAGATGTTTGAAGGGTCTATCTTAAAGCAGCACCACAGAAAACTGTGACATGAATTAGATTCTAAACATGGTGTAAAATAAATGTGGTTTAGAATAAACTGCCTGATGCCTGAAATTATGTTTTATTATAGTTCTGAGAGATGATTTATTTCTAAAGAGTATTTTTAAACATGGTCACAACAGTGATGTACATAAACGTATATTGCTACCATTGTGCCGTTCTCAAAAGATACATGCAGTTTCACTGGTCATTTGTGTTATCGACATTGTGATCCCTGTTTCCAGTTACCACCACTGTGAATAAATTTTGGCCGATGAGTTTCTCTAAAATACCAAACCACCCCAAATTACTTGGTTAACACTTCAACAATTGAACTATGCAGAAATTTTAAATCATTGATGGAATTCCCCATTCAAAACAGACAAATCGATGATGTGTGGAAAAACAAGAGCCCGAGAGCCTGCCCATTACTACAGCGGCTTTAAAACCTTTTACAGGCTAGAAATGCTGCTTTAACTGATAATTCCCACAATAACAAAGGAGGTGATTAAAATTTCTCATTGCTCATTCAAGTTGACAGGTGTGTAATTACCCTGCTTCCACAACAGAAAAATCAATGAGACGTAAAGCTCCAACACTGCTTCTCACTTCCTCCAACAAGGATGTTTGAAGTTTTGTCCAAACATTCATAATTTTGCACTGTTCAGCAGCGCACCTTCGGAACATGTAATTGTAAATGACTGCCACCATTTACAAAAAAAAAAAACAAAAAACAAAAACAGTGCATTTTCATTAAAACAGCAACAAAATGAAATGAGGGGTTCTTGATCCAGAGGAAACAGTCCTGAGTACATAATAATGATAGGGGGAGAAATATTTCATTTTGAATGTTTGATTACGACCACTGAAAGAAGTGATAAGGGCGGAATTTTTCATGTTTTTCAAACGTTCAAATGAAGCAATGTACTGTAGCTCCAGCGTCGACAAAAACAAAACAAATGCTATTTTCTATCCAAATGGAATAAACTATAGACTAAAACAGGTCAAAAGCACTGAAAATAAAACCAAAATGTGACCTAAAAATCAAAACTGTTGAATGAAAATATTTGTGTATATGTTGATCACACACACCCATAAATCACATCTAGACAGCTAATTGTCCAAAGAATGACCTTTACTATGTTTGTATACACATTTGAAAGACCATACCGGGCTTGGCTGAGGCAGGAAGTTGTTGACGCGTGAGATGCTCCACATGCCCTCCAGGTACTGCTGCGCCTGGATGGTGACAGAGCTGAGTGCTCCTGTAAGTGGCCCACCTCCCACGGTCACCTGGACACTGGGCTTGGCGCTGGGTGTCCAGCCCAGGCCCCGCCGCTGCTCACCCACGGCCAGGATGCTGTGGGTTGGGTGGGGGATCCTGGAAGTGGGTGGTCTGGAGGAGAGCGTAACCACACTGTGTGTGGTCAGTCTGGTGGACTGTCCAGGGAAGGTGCTGACAGGCAGTGCTGGCATTTCTGCACCGGAACACTGCTCCTGGAGAGCCTGCAGAGCCTGCTGCCTCAGCTGCTGCACCGGAGTGGCACACACCTGGCACCGAGTGCCCTCATGCCCACCCTGCTCTGGCCAGTCCGGTACCTGCAGCTGCTCAAAGAGGAAGGTGGCAAAACCAGGGTCCTACAAGAAGAAGAAGACAACGTAAGAACAAAGAAATCGCTTTAAAAATGCCCATAATGGATTCTTAAATCTCTGTCAAAACAAAACTATTGCGCTCAACCAATATCTGAAGTAAGATACAAAAATAGCAGTTTAAAAAAGGGGGGTGGAGTTTTGTTGGGTTTTTTTTTAACAGCCTCAATATTATTGTTTCTCAGATACAAACAGATCAGCAGTCTGAAGGAGTGACAGACTGATGGGGGCATGCAGGGAGGAAGACAGCTGAGTCCAAACACAAATCTGGATGCATGTATATTTACATATGATTAGACTCCCAGCTGGGAGAGATATGATAAGAGACACAGTGTGGAAATAATCACCTTCCCCTCAACATGTAGGCATGTAGGCAGCTTCCTTCAAGGTGAGGTTACACTACATGTGCTTACCCAGAGCACAGCAGCCTCAGTAAGTAAACACAATCTCACACACTCACATCTGTCAGAATTAATACTGCTTCAAAAAAATGATACTCCAACTGCACAACTGAAATTCAGTGCTGTGGTTACATTAGAGCAAAGTTAAGTTTTCATATAGAATACAATTACATTACATTCTGTATCCGTCAATATTCTTGATGTGACAATGTGCGCATTCATTTTGGCTAAAATAACAGCACGTTAGATCAAGTAAATGTCTTGATTAATCACAGGATTCATCTGGCGCATCTGTGATTGCTCAAAAAGCTTATAGCATTTAATTAAATAATACTAAACATGACGGATTACAGACTTCATTTGTCTTCTGCTATATTGGTATTACAATTCCAGTATGAGGATAAGTAGCACAGTCTCTTTCTCGCTTTTCCAGCACATCATTTCAAACCTGAGCTTTTTTCTCAGGTTTGAAATCCAAAGGTCTAATGAGTTCTAAAAGGTCTAAATCCAAAGGTCTAATGAGTTTAACAAAAATTGAATGCTCTGTGTGATAAGCTTTCAGATGCATGACACCAATGGCTAAAACAGAAATCGCCAGTCTTTCACGCTGACACATACATATACAGAAACACACACACACAGACCCACACAGAAAAAGGTCTCTTGAGAGGCATAAAGGGACCTAGTCTCTGGAGCAGTGGTGAGCTACGAGCTGAGTAAATGTTTATAGGGCCTCTGAGTTTCACCCAGTGACAGTGGTAATCATGACCATAGATAGAATAGGCTTATTCACAGAGACAGATAGTCTGCTGCCCACTAAACTGTCATTCAGCTGGGCCACACATATTGCATTTAGTTGGGGAACGGCAGTAACTGCACGCAAAAATAATGGGGTACAGTGTGGTGAGGTCTACTGCCATGGTCCGCCAGAGCTCCTCCACACGACTGAGCTCTAATGAAGTGACTACCAGATGTTACACAGCATCAGCACTTCGAAATCCATATTTATCAGCATACTGGATCTTATTATTCTCTCTTACTAAAAATGTATAAATCCACCACCACCTATTGACTTTCTCTCAGCAGTCATACAATAAGCGCTATGTTCTGGGATTCAGAAACAAAGGATTTTGAAAAATCTCTAAGTATTTATCATAGATTATCCAGTTCTACTGGGAGCACTATCGAAAGCCTCCATCCAGCTAAAAGTGGGATTTGTTAAACACACTTCTAATGGAGTCACTCCGCTCAAAAAAAAAAAAAGTATGAATTTTTAAAGAGGATTTGAACTGGCTCCCAAGTGGCGCAAGTGGCATAGAGGGCTGTGTCCTATTACCAAGACCTGAGCTGGAATCTCAGTGATGCCTCTGTTATCTATGAAAGTGAGTTGCTCGTGTAAATTATCAGAAGTTCAATACTTTTTATCAATACTTTTATGGACCGCTTATGAAGACGACAATATCACAGTGAGGCTAAGGCATGTTTAGGCCAGAACATCTTGCTGCAAGCCAGAACAGAACAATACTGATATACAAAGGGCACTGCTATGCAGACAATGTCACATCTGATGGATACGCAATCAGACCTCTTGAAAGGTCTGAAGCGTGCTTTTCCTTTGTAGCAACGTATGAATCTCTTGTTGCTCCTAGCATCATGTTTGCAAAAGTATATAATAGTGTGATACTACATTTCATAGTATCAATTTTTGGTATTGTATCACCCCACTGAGAAAGTCTGCAGCTTCGTTTGTACTGCAAAGCCAAACAGTTCCCAAAGCCACCTCATGCCCAACCGTGCCAGCACAGGCTTTTGAGATTAGTTACAAGATCTTTTTCCATCTGCTGTGCTGCTAAGTCAGGACTGGGAGATACAGCAGAAAAACTACAGAGGCAAGAGTGGCACAGTGGCGTTTTTATAATAAAGTTGTCTTTGCATTCTGTTGACTTTTTGGATTTTTAATTTTCAAACAAGCATCCCTCAAGTGACATCAACAAAATGCCCATCAGTAATGGCACCATCCCACCTAAACACTTCTTCTTGGCTAGGCACAATTTGTACACTGTCAAACTGTGTACAGGTAGAAATGCCAGTGGAATTACTCTCCATGCACATAACTGCTTACCATAGTTTCTCTCTCCTTCCAACCTATGATGCTGCATCACATGATTTCAACAGAACGCTTCATGAGTCTCAGAGAAAAGGTACACTTGCCATGACCAGTTAGTAGGTGGCATTAACTGGTGTCAGCAGTAATAAGAAGATTGTTGGGCTAAAATCAAGTATTTGAGAGGAATCCAAATGTACACAACCTCACACTGTGGCCTGAGAATAAGAGCTCGCACAGAATTCATGCTGGAGGTAGCCGGAGGCAATTCACCACACAAACACACACACACACACACACACATACAAACACATCTACACCAACTATCCTTCATGATGTTTATTCCTTGACCTTCCTCCAGCACCTCAGGGCTTTTTCCCCATGTCACAAATCAACCCTGCTTTGTATTCAACAACCCAATCCCTCCGTGCATTGTTAAGAGTTGATTTAGGGAGCATAATAACATTTCATCTGCTGCTGTTGCATTGTGGGGGCTGTAGGCCAGGTGAAGTGAGCGAGTTAGCAAGTCAGCAGCTCAGTGTTCAACTTGAGTCAGACAGAAGGTTAAGTGGAGCTATATTGTGTTAGAATGCTCCAGCTCATTTCCCAAACTTAAAGTGAGGAAATTACAGATGTAGGGAGTAAAGCAGAAGAGGGCAGAGGAACAGAGACAAAGAGAAAGAGAGAGAGAGAATAAACAAAAAAAGGGAGAATAAGAGAGATGATGAGGGTTAGACCCCTGGCCTGGGGGTTTGCAGGCCATTGTGTTACTTCATTGCCAGTCAGCTCAGATTTTTATGAAGCTCTGGGGATGAATGAAAGCTGACACTATCTCCTGATTAGGAACGCTCTGAAGAACAGGAGAGGGAGCAGCAGGATAAACGACTGCATGCGTGCCCTCAGTCTGTCTGCCTGCCGAAATAATGATGATGAGATATAGGCAGAAAGAGAGAGGGGGTACGATGAAAAAGAGAGAGGAGAGGAGAGAAGGCAGGGGTTATGGAAATACAGGTGATTTGGGGGAGAAAGGAAGAGAAATGAAACCGCAAAATGACAGAAAGACAAATGTAACAGAAGGGGGCTGGGGGATGAGAAGAGACAGGGAAGTGTAACGTAAGAATTCATCTGAAAACCTTGACCCCTGTGTGGCGGAAAGAGATGGTCTCAGCTGTGGCCACTCAATTTCCAAGAGGAGATAAAAACAGGATTTCTCTGATTCCTATTTTTACCTGTCGTCAATTTTCACACACCTGTCCCAACTAGTTCTCTCTGGAATTTACGGAAATCGGTCCTCAGTAAACAAACGAACAGACAAATACTATGGTCCTCTTCTCAACAAAAGCACAATATCACCATTGTCCAAATAAAACCTTGCATGTCTAAACAAGTACGTAGTAAAGAACTGACATACCAGAAAAATCTTGCATTCATTAAATACAGCAGATTGCTGTAAAGAGCACTGGGTGAGGAACAGATCCAGTTCCATGAATTTCGTTATTTTATCACTGTCCAGTCAATATGAAATGCTCACACAATGTAATGCATGGGAGATGTTAAATTGTACACAAAAAAATAAGCAGTACAGCAATGGCAAAAATGTACAAAAAGGTTTTGTGGCAACAGTGACATTAGACTGTAGCGACACAGCCGATGATGGAGCTGAGGGAAACTGCACGGCTTGGTCTGATTGTAATAGCCCTTAATCAGTACTATTTCAGAACTGTCTCTGCATTTTAACTGTCTATCAAAAGGAGTAAAAGCGCATTTTAAAGTGCAATCTCTGGCATATCCCACAGCTATATACCACAAGATGAAAATGTAGAAATACAAAATTTTTAAAAATGTGCAATTTGATTTATAATTTCAGTCATAGCACAAAATGTATTGAATAAAATGTACTCATTTTATTCAACGTGGGGCTACTTTGTCGGACTAAGGGTCAGTCCAGTTGTTACGCTCTCCAAACTGGGGAAAGAGAGAGCAAATGGCTTTTGTATTTCAAAAAGGCCTACCTAAAAAAAAAAAAAATACCTCAGGACACACATGGTTTCTTTGCTGCTTTTAAGCAAAGTACTGGCCAAGGCTTTCAAAAGACAACTTAAATTACACCTTTAATGTAAGGGACATTTGGAAGCTTTCCATTGCTCTACACACTTCCATGCTTTTAGTCTGCATATTTGTGACGGCTATTTTATAAACAGTGACTAATCTCAGCCACACAGTAATGCAAAGTTATGTGTCTGGTTATGCTACCTGACACCAGAGCAGAGACAGAAGCTGCATAGACTGAACAAACACTCACTAACACTTTGCGCTAATGGAAAGGGTTCACACTGGACCGAGCTTCGATTTGAGCACGTTCCGAATAAACTGCAGAGCTTAAAAGCACCTTAAGACACCGCAGATAGAAATTGCTGTATTGTTTTCAGCTTAATGGTGAACAGCTGGGAGCAGTGGGACAGCGAGCCAATTTTTCCCACAGGTAGGTGAATGAGGGGGTTTCCTCGTGAGGGGAGGAGGAGTGTGGGACAGCAAGGCAGGACAAGCAGCTGCCGCCATCCTGCCCGCAGAGACACAGGAGGAAAGCAGGGCCTTCTCACAGCAAGCCATTAACGTACATTACCCTGGCTGTGCTAATAAAGACCACATCCAGGCCTAATCCCAACTGACCCTGGACACACATGCCCAAGTCAATCCTTTGGAGTAGGGGGGTTCTTCCTGTGCTGGGTGCTGAGCTGGACCCCTGAGGACTTAATGACTTTCTGGCGTTTGCTGAGAACAATAGCAGCAGGGAGATCAAGAAAGAAAGTATAGCAAGTATATGTGGATTAAAGATCTCGCACGGTATATCAAGATCTCCATCCACGTCCACGTTTCGTCAATAAAGATCAAACTAGATTTGTCAAACTGTTTGAGATATCAATATGCCTGAAGTTCCATTTTAAATTATGTTACTGTACTGCATACTTCCCTCTGCACTGCTGTCTGTCCACCAGATCACAGCAGACATGAGACAAAGTAGTCAGTTTGTTTTACATATTGCTTTGGTGGTTTTGGTGGTATTTTTGCTTTGTTTGTGATTGCCAATATATTTTTCAGTGAAATGTGTTTTTTATCTTTATACCAAATATTTACGTCAGAGGAAATTGCATAAGTGGACTTGGATCGCTTCATGAAAGTTTTAGGCCAAGGGCTCAGATTTAAGTCAGTTCTCCAAATTGATGTTTTCCATTCATGATTTGGTTTAATAAAACTTAATACTGATGAGAACACACATACTGCACCCATTCCAGTGTCAGAGGAAACTGTCCACGTTTTAAAACGACTTAATCGGTCCGCTCTGTTTAAACGCTCACTACCTCCCACAGAAAGACTCAGTCAGGTAGGTGAAACCACTCTGAAGTGGAAAGTGTCAAATAAACTAAAACCCAACACCTACGTGTTTACTGCGGAGGCTGAGGAAAAGCTGGCAGGCACTCACACTCACACAGGGGAGACAGAGGGTTCCCTGAAAAGTCACGTCTGTCTCTGTTTCTCCCGGGCGACAAATTTGACAAGGAGCAGCTGGTGCTTTCTCTTATCGTTACCTGATTTATCATTCTGCCACAGAGCTTTAGTCATTATTCCCTTTACCATGAGTGTGCAATATAAAACTCTGAACTAAAGACATGTCTAAAGCAATATCTCAGCTGTTAAAAAAAAAACAGCAGCATTCAATTCCCGAGCCCTCTTCACTGATGCAACACCATTCAATAACATCAATACATTCTGAACTTCCTAATGTGGGTGAGTGAGGGGAAGTGCATATTAACCACAAACTACACCTAAAATCTAGAGGACTGTGCAAGAGTCCATTCTTTGCAAATTCACTTTTATCTGGATTTTTACCTGCATTTTAAAGCTGGTAGGGTACTTGTGTTATAAGCAAATTAGTGGAGTGAAAGTTCTGATCATGTTTTCAGGACTAAACTGCATGTAAAGTGAGCAGTGCCAATCTAAATATATCTATATACATTCAAAGTCAACTCAAAAAAGACTTTGTTACCAATCCACTATAGGAAACGTGCAAAATCATCACGCTTAAG
>JBBIGA010000001.1:33390111-33404161 GCA_037576975.1 Alestes dentex | reverse complement strand
TATACATTCAAAGTCAACTCAAAAAAGACTTTGTTACCAATCCACTATAGGAAACGTGCAAAATCATCACGCTTAAGCACTGCTGAAGACCCATCGAACCTATAACGATGACTTACCGAAGTCAAAGAAAACATTTTCCACACTAAGCCTTTAGCTTAAGGCCTATTTATCCCAGGTATTATTACAAATCATTTACCTGTAAAAGTGGAGGAAATGCAGTGACTAACTTCAGTTCCCCTCAGGAATACCAGTAGCTTCACCAGAGGCAAACAGCTATTAGGAGTGTGTTTGCCAATCCATCACAGAAACCTCTCATCACTTGCTGACCTAATTACCTTTTCTAGCTCACTCGGGCTTGCAAAAGAAACAACTCCTTTCTCAGATTGTTTGGACAGCCCCCTGCCCTCACTAACACTAACAGCCCCCCAATCAGACTGAGCGTCTCACTGCTCCTGGCTCTTTCTTTTTCCCTTTCTTCTGCTCTCTCTCTGTCTCTCATGCATCAATCCAGCTGCCACTGTCAGGTCTACGTTGAACAATGGCCTTTTCTTCTTTTCCAAGTTTTTTGGTGTAAAAAAGGTTTACACATAGTCTTGGTTCCGTTTATGAAGACTTTTTCAGTGTGGGTATTTTCAAAATACATATGAAAGTGGTTTTTTATACACAGTTTTGTATGGACAGCGACAATATATTTCTAGAAGCGACAACTAGTATTTTCTAGAAGGCGTATCTGCTGTGTGCCTGTGTCTAATCAATCGAAAAACATTTAAACTTTATATTTTATTCCTAAAACAGTTCATCTGAAAGGCGCCTACTGCCACAAACACACAGCTGAATGCCAAAAAAAAGCATTAGGTCATGCATGCAGGTGTGAAGTTAAGAAATTGCAGAAATTTAGCGCTGTGTTGCCCATGGAACCACAATGTGGCCTTCTTCAACTCAAGATGTATTTGGCCCACGGCTAATCTGGGAAAACAGCATGCTACATTACGGCTGCTGGAGCTGAACCAGAACCTTTATGTCTCTCACTTGGGAGATGCTGATGTGTGTGAGTCTGTTTTTTCATGTGTGTGAGTGTGTTCAACTGCTTCCATGCCTAATCCAATTAAAATACCTTTTGCAGAGAATGTACATAAGCCCACCAGATTGCACTCTATTTTTGTTTATCAGTATTTGTTTGTTAGTTTGTTTGTTTGTGAAAGCCTTTCTAGGGAGTGACTGGAAATAAGGTGGATGTTGGAGCTTTAGCATGGGACTGAGACTTTTCATGGTCATGGTGGGCTCCACTAACGACAGCGCAAAATAACAAGCCACAAGCTCCGGCTCATTGTGAATTCCGATATAATACATAAGGCTCCGTGGCTGCGCCAGAATCCAAGGGAGCTCATCATCACAATGATAAATGATCTCTGATGAAACCACAGTTCTACAGTGCATCTTTGTGCTGCTTAAATCTCACATTAACCTTCTCCATTTATGGCCACTAGGACTTACTCCTCTTTTTGTTTAAGGGAAATGTTTAAAAAAACAGAGTTAAAAAAAAATGTTAACAGAGGCCAAATCCAGCTTTCAAATCCAGCTTTTCAAATCTAAATCCAGTTCTGCCACACATAACAATTTTTTTCAAAGGTCACATTCATTGTTAGTTCCCGATTCATGACAAAACAAGCAGTTTATGGCCAACTCCACTTTTTCATTACAGTCAAAAATGTTGGTGATGCATTTTTTTGGTCAGCTTTATTATTCAAAGCAACAGGCCATAAAGACAATAATATGGTTTATTTGCTCTTTAGCCGAGGCTTGGACATTACAGGCTTAAACAGACTTATCTGGAAGACCAATCTGGTGAGCAGGCCTCACAAACGCATTCATGTGAATTTCAATTCAATGCATGTCTTTCTGGCTTGCACACATTTCTTATGTCATAAAATTGGCAAACAAATCAGCCAAAAATAAAAATACTGAATGCCAGTTCCACGCTTGAAGCTATTATCAGTGAATATCTATTTCAATACTGGCCCAATTTTGACTGGGAAAACTTAACAATAATAGTACAATAAGTTATTAGATTTTGAATTAGTACACAGTCATTATATCTCATGTACATACTTTATGCTTGTAAAGAACAACTGTAGAATAAACGTACAAAACAGATGCACAGACCAGCCGGCAGTAAAAAATGTGAGAGGCGGTGTATAACCAGGACTGGGCTGTTTAGGTCGTAAAAATGATCTAAAGTTTGGACATGTGCAGGCTCAAATAAGAGATGGTAAACATCCCCAAAGATACTATGGAGATTTTTATGGAGAAGTACACGCTTTGAGATCTAAATCATGAAGAAAAACTCCAGCTGTCTCCAAACGCCCTCCTGAAGCAGAACTTTACCATGCGCACATGCTGTATTTACACACATCTACAAACAACTGCACTAACTGAACAGCTCAGGCAAACTTCCACTCAACCTCCATTAACTTTCCCTCGTTTCCTGATGGCCGCCAGGGCCGGGAGAGGCAGCTGGAGTAAGTCTAGCCTTTCTCCCTCAGCTCTCCTCACACAAACACACCAGAGCGGGAGAAGTTAATTACAGACTGAAAAACGCAAACAGGAAGAGGTAAACACTCCAACACATTTGCATGAGACCCCCTCATTCACAATCCACAGCACAAGTCCTGATGAGATTACTTTCTCTATAGCAGTCGTCACTGGGCTTCAATTTTCCAAGGCTTATCCAAAGCTGCATATCAGCATAATTAGGCTCTGTAATTCACAACCTAGACGGATGCCCTGAACTAGTCTAAGTGGGCAAACCTCTGAGTGTGCCATGATTGCTGCATAGTTCATGTGGTACACATCTGTCAGATACATCGCTTAAAAACTTTCGGGCAGATTTGTCAAACTTGATTCGTCCTAAAAAGAATGAGGAGATATAGGTTTCTCAGACATGTAGTTGAACATAAAATTGTAATGACAGATTTGATTTGATGGATGACACAATTACGGCATTTCCATTAGGAAGTGGAGCTTACAGCCAGCCACCAACCATCAACCACTATAGGTCATCAGTGAGGTTAAAATAACCCAAGGTTTTACCTACAGTTCATTTTAGAGTAGGTCAAAGCTGTCACAGTCTTTACAAACATAGGAACAGGATTCAGACTGGACTAAAATTACACATGTTCACTGGGAATTATCACACGTACTCATGTAAAACGAATCAGGTCCAAATAAACCAAAGAGATGCAGATGTAACCTTTAGTGCAATACTAAGGCAAGGCTCCATATCAACATTCATCCCCCACAGATACAACAACAAAACAACCAGAAAACTCGGATCAATTTCTTGTCACGTCAAACCAGTTGTCACCAGTCTTTTTGATTCAGTAAGCTCCAGTCTGTCAACAGAACAATGACATTTGTTGGTTGAGGTATCTGGAAATGCACATTAATCGGTAAATATACTGGCTGAACGGCCTCAATAGAACACAATTAATCCTGATAATTCGGTGTGTTGAGCAACAATGTGAATCCTGCAGTTGGCGATGAAATTCTAATTTCCCATTATCTAGCATTGTAGGCTTTTCTTTGTGTAGCAGGTATTTAGAGAGTGGAGCTGCTGATAGAAACATCTAAAGGCCCTGGAGCATGAATGGAATGAATGCTTCTTTTTTTTTTGCGGGCTTACAGGGACGTCTAGACAAACTCAATAAAGATGCTCAGATAGAGACGGAGAATCCCCAGAACCCATCTCTATCTGGACCAGGCACGTGGACAAGCAAACACAGGCGCACACATTAATCCACTTAAGGGTTGTAAAAGAGGGTTTCCTCCTATTTTTTTCTTTTTCTCTTTTTTTTTTTTGTTAAGAGCTTTACTTATCAAGAATAACAACAATGGCTATTTAGTCACTTCGTCTGAGAGCAACAATAGAGGAGACTGCAAACGGCCTTGTACGACACAAGAAAAAGTCTCTCCACTGAGCATTCAAAAAAGAGAGGTTAGAGGGGTGAGGGTGGCCCTGAGTTATAATGGGCTGAATTGAAATGGCAAAATTACAGAAGGGGAGGAAAAACCCAGCGTGAAGAAAAGGCACAGGCAGAGGGATGACTGCCACTGCCTTCTGGCTGTGAATTGGCTTCATTTCACTGGCACCTAGACTGTCTGTGCTGACGAAAAAGCTGCCCTGCAGACTGAATGCAAAAACATATAAGAAATACAGTAAATGTTCATACAGCAGTGGTTTCCAAGCTCTCCTGTCTTTTTCCTCTATGCCTATATTCGAGCTATACACCACAACTGAATCAGTCTAGTTTGTCACGATCTGTAAGCACAGCATCTGCGTGAGTTTCCCTCCAATACATGAAATAAAAAAGGTTGATGCATCTCTGCTATAGCAAACACCTGTCTCCTATCATGATGTCACAGGTGTCAGTCTGAGCTGAGAGAGCAAGCAGGGCCAAGGCTGAATCCAGACTGATTTGCATATGAATGTGGGCCCATCACTGTATGTGACCATTACGTTACTTTAATGGCTTCTCTACTGCCAAAGCTACCACTTAGCCACTGAGCTGCACACTACCAGAGTGTAACACACACTTGGTCCTTCTGAGATTCAGATGCATATTATTAGTATTACTTACTAATTGCTAACCACTATTAATTATTTTAAGGGGCATAGTCTATCGGCAGCCAGTACATTATTAACCGATAAATATGAAAGCGTAATTACTATGATGGCCCAGCATATTTGTCAAAGTATCTTTTCTTGTTTTTTCACCAATATTTGGTCTTTTGCCCTGGTACCCACTGGTTATCACTAGTTCAACAACCATTTTGAAAAATTGTATATAGCAAAATGGTCTCTATGAGCCAGGCTCATTTCAGCTCATTTGTGGAAAAGAGCAACCTAGTCAGTAACATCAGTACCAAAATGTACACCTTCACCAGCCAGTATCTTGTGATTAAAGAGTGAAACTTATGGGGAAATTTCATATTTAGGGGCGCTGCAACTACACATACTGTATCCAAAAATACTACTATGAAGCCAATAAATTCTGTAACTATGAGAGTGAAGAACTGAAGTGTGCACCCAAATGCAATCTAAAGGGTTAATGTACAGCAAAGTCTGATATTTGCTATCTACTTACTCATGCATTGCAAATACAAACACACACACACACACACACACACACACACTCTCACACACACACACACACACACACACACATACACACACACACACACACACACACACACACTAACACATACAATAAATGTGGCTAAAGGATGCATAAGCATGAGCTCAGTCCGTGCTTGAGGGTTTGTTGGCAGGCTTAGAGGCTAGAAGTCAAAGGTTGGCCAATAGTGCAGCTTGTGGAGGTCTGTCCAGCCTCAAGGAGCACTGACCTCTCCCTTCTCCCTCTCCCCTCGGCCCTCTGCAATCACTATACTAGCCAAGAACAGTATGTGTGCACCACATCACCAGCTGCATCACTGCTTAGTTAACAGATGATTTACAGTCCTCCAGTACATACACACACACTGACGAACAGACAGACTAACAGCTTCATAACTGTTAATATTACTAATATACACAGAGCCCAAATCCACTCTTTGAAACACACATAACCTTTCAGTCATGGATTAGTCCAGGATTCTTCTGTCTGTTATATTTAAAGACGAATGTCACACACATGCCACACCCCATTCAACATCCTTTAAAACTACTATAATCCCTCTTCTTGTCTGTTTATGTTGATGATCATCAGCGAAGTGCTTGCACATGGTCTGGCACTCTGAAAGCCTAAAACAAACCTTCTCCACCCAAACACAGGGCAGCAACAGGAAGTATAACAAGATTGCGACTTCCTGCTCAAGCTCACTTTCTCATGGACTGCAGGAGGCGGAATGTCTGGCCCAAAATTACATTGGTTCTGCTGTTTAAAGAGCCCATATCTTATCATTTTCTTGAATTTTATTGTACCATTTTGGGCATTTTTCATCACCTGTCTTTCTCTATTGGAATTTAACAGGCTGTGATTGTTACTGTACCTTTAAGACCTAAATATGAAAATGGGTCCTGTTCGATTAGCTATCCTGTATTGTTGCTCATTCAAAATGGACACCAAGGTAAAATATCCAACTTCATCATGAAATAGCAGGATAAAATGCCGTAATGGAGGACATGTACATAGACGAGTATATTTTGGTTATATCACAAAAACAATGAATACAGAAAGCTTAGTTTTCATATATGCACTGTAAAGCCTGTGGAGTGATAGGTACGTTTTGAAAGTTTAACAAACTACATTAAACATGCATCAAATTTAACATGCCCTTTAACTGTTTTCATGTTAACTAAATCCCCTCCTAAAGGCCTGCTCAATAGTTCAGGAGAGAAAAAAAAACAGAACTGTATAAAAAAACTGTCTTTATACTAAAGTTTCATCAGCAGCGTGTGACATTGTTGAGCGTGTGTGAGCATGATAATGTACTTGTAACAAAACGAAGTAGCATCCTTGACTCTTACTTTATACATGCAGGATGCCTAAAACTGCCTCTGAAAACAGCAGACAGCTTTAAAGTGGCAATTTGGTTCAAACTGGCTCCAGGCGAAGGAGAAAGAGATAAAGTTAAGTGTTTTTCCCATGCTTAATAATTAGTCTCCTATCTAATTAAGCATTTAGGAAACTCCAGATGTAGTGGGTAATGGTTTTATGGAGGCAGAGGGACTGTGTCTTTGTTATAAAATGAGAGAAAAGTCCCATACCAACCAAGGGCCTTCACAGCACTTGGCTGGACTGAACTAACATGCATTTTCAGATCTGCTGATAAGGCATCATCTTTAATCATTAATCAGTAAACACTATCTATCCTTTGTTTGTCTAGCACACTTCATGCAAACAATGTAACTGAAAAGCAAACAAATGAAAACATCATTATGATTCAGCGATGGAGTTTGTCCAGTTATTGTTCAGTTATTCTCTGTATGCTATACAGGTTAATCAGGCGTAGACATGGAAAAGTCTATTATGGTATAGATGTGTTTAAATATTACTTGGTGCATCTCAAACACTACATTTTTGACAGGCAACATATGACACATTCAACAGTGAAACATATAATAAAAATCAAGCCAGGCCAAAGAGTCATGTACTATTGCTTCATCTTCATTTTTTACCAAATCCACTTCAGAAAGTGAGACGGTGTTATCATGCTACTACAAAACATACTTCCGTTGTGCGTATTAGGTGCTATGTGACATTTTTATTTTCAAGAGATGGCAGAAAAAGCTTATGAATTAAAAAGGAATTCCACCTATTTTCGGTGTTTCTGTATAATTCAGTGGTTGTGAGCAAAGTCATTCAGAATGGTTTGATTTTTCACATATTTCTTTAAAATGGCAGTGGTTGGAACCACGTGTCCCAATAAATACAACAGAAATATAACCATTTTATTTACAACCTACTGTAACTAGAGAACTATATATGCCTTCTCAGTTTTATTTATATCTAGTATGGATGATGGTAAATCTTTTGGTATTATTTTGTGCCTGCATGTACGTCATGAATGTATTTTTAACTATGTTTTAGAAAAATCTTAACATCATTATAAAGCAATGTCTCATCAGGCAATATATTCATACCCGTTTCATGCAATATGTTTCTGTCAGGTATCTTTCAGACACATTAAATGATTTGGACATCTGCGCCCCTATCAAATCAGTGGAATTCCCCCTTTAATGGAATGAAAGACAAACAATTAAGCTGTCCAGAATGCATTCATTTGTGTAAAATTTAGGGTTCAGCATAGGGCTCATGGCTAATTAAATGAATGATAACGCTTTTACTCCTAACACACCTCAAATTCAACTCTGTTCCATCTGTTAAATTAATTAATGCGGACAGACAGGTGCACCAAGCCATTGTTCCTCTTAAACAAGTTGTTGCAGAGGATGTGAGGAATGGAATGAGAATCTGCTGCGTCTGATGTGTTGACATCATAGAAGCTCAACTCTCACTGGAGGAAGTTGGGTGTGAACAGAGGAGTTGGCTTCTCAACGCACAGCAAGTCAGATGAGAGTGATGGATGGAATGGGACAGAAAAACAAAAGTAGGTCGACACTTTCGGAAGTATGCATTGTGCACAGGTCAAGGGGACCATCCTGGGAAGGAGGGCACCGTTTCAGGAATGATTAACCACATTCCCACAAACGCTTCCTTTCCTAAACACCAGCGGCAGGCCAAGCTCATTAGCGGGGCGTTAGCAGCGGCGGTGTGTGTCTGTGCGTGTGCTACCTGAGGACAGCTTCCAGCATTGCCCTCCACTACATCCCCCTTGTGTTTGTGTGAGTGAAAACAGGAAATGACAGAATAGGAAAGCACGGTATTTATGTGCGTTGGCCAGTGGCCTGTTTCTACAGTCCTGAAAACAGGCCTATGCGGGGTGTGACCTGAAGCGGTGTTATTTTTATCACGTTAAAAAAGAGCTACCACCGATCCATTTCACAGCTGTTGTCACTTCAGTTGCTTTCTACTGCTGATTTTGGATCAGCTCTTTCTATCTTTCCATAGCAGCTCCCAGCTTCATTATTAGCTCCATTATTTATTAACTCACAATACTATGCGTCAGGATACATACCCCTAGTCTGAAAATCTTGAGAGTTACACAGACACAGAATATGAGTTACACAGACGAACAGGGCTCTCACGGTTACTTGATCAAACTCAATTTTAAGTATAAAAAAGTATAAATGAAAATGTACCTTCTTAGCTACTTAGTATGATGCATATTTTAAATTCTCCTACTGCTTTCTCTTACAGCAATAAACAGATATGGAGACATATCTTTAAAGTGGGAAATTTCTCAACAGCTCTGTGTGGTTTGTTATTGTTATTTTTGCTGTTTGGCCTTTAATTAAAAGAATAATAAGCAGACAACTCAAATACAAATCAATAGTGACAGGCCTGTAGACAAGCGGCTCAAGAAAGGGAAAGGGAAACAAGATTAAAGAGGAAAGAGTGGAGTTATGTGCGCTTTTGTTTGTGTGTCTGTTTGAAAGTATGTTTTCTTGTATTATGTGAGTGGGGCTGTTTCCACACGTGTAGGGGTGGGATTTATGCATTAGTGTGTGTTTGAGGTTCCAGTGTTTGATCTCTTTGAAGGCCGTAGGAAGGTGCTGACAGGGGCTCCTGGTCTATCTGTGCTGGTGTTTTGGGCAGTGTGTATTCTTTCATGTTTTCAGGAAGCTACTCACCGAGAGACACAACAAACCCCTTCGCTGGTCTCTCTGATCTTCACTGGCCCATTGTGTAAGAGTCAATTTAGCATTGTCTAGCACACACAGAAAACCCCCTCCCCCACTCTAAACACACACATTCAGAAATACACACGAACAGTAAACCGAGTTTTTAAAAAATGGCTAACTAGCCCAAATCACAATGTCATGGAAAACAAATTCTCCTTTAATCGTCTCTTTAAGTAGGGACGGAACTAGAGATCCCTTATTTTTTCCATGACTTCCTATTAGACAAAGTCACATGAATAATATTACTTGCTCTTTAAATTTGTAAATTAAAAGTCAGTTGGCTATGTAAATAACTAAACAACGTATTATTATATTGTATCAGTCATGTGTGGCTGATATCCAGTACTTTTAAGAAGGCCAGTGTCTGTGCCAGTACTGTTTCAGGTTATTGGCTCGTGCATCGTTATTGTAACAAAGGCCCAAAGGTTTAAAATAATGAGACGAACTTACCATACATTTAATGTACTGCTTAAATGATAAACGACCATTTATGCAGTTTTGAAGCACAAGTTAAGCAAGCTATCCCACTAATCACACCATTTCATAGTGCAAGGTCAGTGTCCTTCATTACTTCCCACCGCACCCTCTGCATACCTACATGCTCGCATACCAGCTAAATGTGTGAACAGACCACTGGGATTGCTGTGTGGTGCACTAGCTGCCTGGACATGCCGTGAATGTCAAAGAACAACCCCTGCTGCTACATGTTCTTCTTTGGGTGAGTTTCCCACAACCTGAAGACCTCCAGGCCACAGCTGGAAAGGGGAAGATCGTAGTTAGACCACGGCTGGACACTTTGGCTGGATGGATGTTTCCCTTGAGGGCAGAGCCCTAAAACACAGCAGGTACCTAACCAAGGCCACTGGCACAGGAAGATAACTTCTGAGGATGAGGAAGGACTTCAGTGTCGCTACAGATGTGTCTTTATTTGCATTGAAAGGAGTCTGTCTCAGAATATGTGAGCCAACTGCATAAATCACAGTCTGGAAACAACATGCACACTTCAGAGAGTTTGACATCCTCAGAGTTAACATTCATAGATAGCTAATAGTCCTGCAGTGTGGATCACAACATGGCCACGGATAAATACCAAAGAATAGGTTACAGATTGTCATATCAGTGATACTGGATAGTTCTTCATGTCAACGTATTAAAGGGTTTATTGATCTAAGCCGCTGAAAGTGAAAATTATTGGGTTAGAATTATGGGTAATTGCAGCTTTAGGAGCGCTCACAACAACATGTCTCCATCAGTTAGAGCAAGATTTTTATCTGCTGTTGCAAGATGCTGGTACAAATCAACAAACAATTTTATCCAGACAAAACACGCCATGCTTGGCAAAACACATTCTGATAGCTGAGGGAGCCCCATTAGAGACTAACTGTTCATTTCGTGGAAGATCAAGGGAGTCCGAAAAGGCCTTTATCATTGATGGTTCAGATACCATGTGAAACTAGGGCACAAGACACTTTCACATCAACCACTCCCTTTTTTATTACGGGTGCAGCAGGGCTCAGCACAATGTAAAAAAGTGGCACAGTGACTGACAATTAGCTTCTGACAATAAAACTTCAAGGATGTGAACAAAAGCACCAAAACGTGGAGCTCTGAGCCCTCCTGCAAGTTCACGGTCTTATGTCAAAGGCCTGCCTTTTCCGTTTAACGGCGCGTGTGTGGCCACTAAGGACTGGAGTGTCATAGTCTGCGTGGGAAAGACAGCGGAGGGGCTCATAAAGGGAGGTGTGAGTTAAAGTAGCTGACACAGTGCAGGGATAAAAAACAAGCTCTCTGGGGGGACACTCACGGTGACATCATAAAAACTCACTAAATTAACTAAAATCTCCAAAAGAGGGTTTGCAGTTCCACTGTGACATCAAAAACGGTGTCGCTGTAACACAGGGGTTAATGCAGAGTCACTTGCACTGTGACATCATTGCTAAGGTGACAGATTGGGTAATTTTCTAGCCTTCTAGAGTGACATCATAAACACTGTCATTGTGAAAAGGGAGGGGGTTTGTGGTTTTCAATGGTCCAAAAGAGAATGCGTAGCAGAAAACTGTGCTGCAGTATCTGCTGGCTACGCATGACACATAAAGGTGTGACATACAATGCTGTGCAAACAACGAAAGCAGGGCTGCATGATTCTCGATTCAGTGGAAATCATTTTGTTTTTTGTGTTTAGAATTGAGCTCAAGATTCTTATCCGTGATTCTTCAACATACCAATTTTGTATAAGCTTGTATAAAAGAAGCTCCAGGATCAACATAACATCTGTAATGATATAAACTACCACTGAATAAATAGCTTTATACATTCTTATATAAATCAAACAACTACATTTTTGTAAAACAGACCAGACAGAATTCATGGATGCTTTTTACACTCTGAAAAGTAAAGGTAACTAAGCAGATTGAATGTACTTGGAAAAACCTTTTGGATGGTTTTTAAGCTTTAAAGTTTTTTAAAGGTCTTCACCCTTAATACACATAATACTGAGATTACTCTCAGTAATGTTTCTGTTTCCTGTCGGGTGCACCGTATGCTGCCCTGTCCTGTTCTATTATACTGTTTGCTACTTTTTGCGTCCTGTGTAGTCCTGTCTGCACTTGTGTAGTCTTGTGTTGTCTCTTTTGTTGCACCATGGGCCCGGAGGAACGCTGTTTCAATTCACCGTGTACTGTGGATATGACTGTAATAACAATAAACATGACTTCACCTGATTCAAGTTGACATTTGCACATTAAATTAATAAAAAATGGTTTTCAAGCATCAGACATTAAAAAGCCAGCGCTTCAAAAGCACATAGCTCTGTATTATATATTTTATATTATTACTACGTTTGCTTATGCAACATGTTTCATTTTTTTCCAATATGATAAATTCAGCAAATACACAATAATTGTGCAAAAGTGAGTTTTCTGTGAAGGATGTGTGCTTATTTTCTCTTAGAAACACATAGTAGACCTAGATTTACAGAATGAGTATGAGCCAGTGCATGGAAGCTGGCAGTGCTCTGCTTCATATGTGTTTCTTTATAATCAAAGTGGAACACTGCCACTTGAGAACTTTGGGCTGCATGTCTGAAGAGTGAAACAAAGCAATCAAATGAGTTACAGAACAAGCACTAAAAATGGCTGTTTTAGGTCTTTCAGAGAAAATCTCTGGTTGAGCAAAACAGCAGGCATGACCTGAGAGCACCAGTGCATTTCAGACATATTAATGTTCGGCCCCGTCTCTGTGCTGCTGTGGGATCAATGACCACAAAAGCATCTTCACGTATCATCTGAAACCCTACATTTGATGTTGTAAGAAAATTAGCATGATGGAAGAAAATCACAGGCAATCAGTTTATTTGACAGGAGCCTCTAAAGCACTCACAACAGCTGGGCCAGCACGTAAGTGTACCTTGTGTTTTGTACCTTTGTGATGTGACAATACCTGAAAGCAGTTAGTGCTCAATATAATAGATGCAGAAGAAAGTGAGAGAGAATCTAAGCTGACAAGGGTTCTACGATCTGTGCACATTCGCTCAGTACAGAAATGCTGCACAGAGTCCGTCACAGAGCAAAGACGCTTTGTGTTTAAACGGCTGAATGAGCGCATTCCGATACAAAAGCAAAACAAAGCAGCATTCTGAGAGAAATGAGACAAATCATAACACTTAGAAAAAAAAAAAGTTATAATAGAATATGCAGAATAGTAGTTTTCTCAACTACACATTTGCCACATGGCAAGAGACACACACCCACAAACACACATACACACGCCACACACGGCGGCTAAGGCTGAAGCGTGAAATGAGCTTGGGCGTGAACTTTGACTGGCATTTCCATGCCCAGATTTATGGAGCCCACATACAAGTGTGAGCTCCAAACAATTGAGAATAAATAAGGGCATACCAAGGACGCATCACGCAATGCACAAACATGCAGCCAGTCGCACACACTCAGTGTTTACATTCACTAGGCAAACAACAGTGCGGTTCCTAAAAAAAAACAGGCCAGAGTTTAGAGGGAGAAATGAATAGCTCTGCTGACAGTGTCCCATTGAGATCAAGAGAGAGGAACACAAGTGTGCGCGCAGCTCTTTGTGTGCTGACGGAGATCGGAGCAGTTCTGGGTTGCTGAAACCTAATCAATCTTAGCAGGTCTGGGAAATGTAGCTGTATCTTTTAGCCTACACTCCAATCACTCGTCAGTTAGGGTTACCATGAATGCACTGCTCTCGCTTATGGTCATAAGAGCTGCTGAGAGATTATACCTGACCTTTCTCCTCTCATTTGTAAGGCAGACAAAATACACCTAGACACACAAGCACAGAGCATTACTTTGTTGCAGGCAGTCACATTGCTTTGTAATGGCTTCCAAGCATCAGTTTTCTTTGGCAAGCTATATAATTATGATAAAGACAAATATCATCATATTACCCAGCCCGATTTGTGAACCAACCAAGCGCGCAGACACACACACACACACATACACACTGTATTTTCTCTCGATGCATTGTCATATGTTTCATATTCTTGCGTTTGTTTAATATGAGGTTTGGGAAAACAAATAAATAAATTATATTATTATCTTTCATTCTTTTGTTCCTTTAAGAAAAAAATGAGAACCAATACACTGTCCTTAGCCAGGGACGGATTATGGGTTGTGCGGGCCCCTGGTGGTGGGGGGGGGGGGTTGTGTGGGGACCCCCACCACCCCCACCACCCACACCACCACCACCACCACCACAACCCAAAGG
>JBBIGA010000001.1:33374189-33385560 GCA_037576975.1 Alestes dentex | reverse complement strand
AGGGGCCCCACAGGCCCCCTGCACCCCAAGGGCCCCTGGGCAGCGGCCCCGCTGGCCCGGTCCGTAATCCGTCCCTGTCCTTAGCCATTTAAAGAGGTGGGTAACCTGTAAAAACAAAAACAGTCATTATCCAGACAAACAGAAAGCTAGACATCTTAAAATCTTAGCTCATGGAGCCTGCGGGAGACGACCCACACTGTCCTGATCTTGTCTTTATCTGTACTACAATCATGCTGTTCTGATGACAGACAGGACCAGACAAGGAAAGAATGGACATTACACTGACTGAAGCATTCCAGAATGCTGTCTTTCCCCCAAAAACTCAGCCACTGGGTGTGTGCATCTATCCAGTGACTCCATTTTCACACAAACACATACACACAAACACATACACGCACACAGTCCCTCTTGAGTGTGCTTCCCGTGTCACACCCTCCAACACAGAGTAGTTTCCTCCTGTTGTTGCCAGTTTGCAATAGAATGCATTGAGAGAAAATCAGAAACTAAGAATCAGGATATTGAGGCAATCTCTTTTTTTCCCTTTCTTTCTTTTCTTGCAGGCTTTGCTCTCTTTCTCAGTCTCTGCACATTATTCCGTACCCATTCTCACACTTCATCCTTTCTGCTTCTTCTCCTTTTGTGTTCCTTTCCTCTCTATGACTCCTCAGTCTCAATCTCTCTCATCCCCCCCCCCCTCTCTCTCTCTGGGCTGTGACTGATGCCTGCTGCTCTGCTCTGCTATCTGACTTTAGATTATCACTCTCCCGCTTAACACATCCACTTCATCCACTGTGTGTAATGTATAAAGCAGCATCTCACCATTGGAAACCTTTGGCATCTCATGCCAGAACCTGTACAAAATCAAAGCAGCATAAAAACAATGTACTAACAGACACACCCCATCTCACCAGCCTTGACAAATTCAGTTGTTGAGTAAAACTGTTGTAATTGCTGTTTTAAATTGGTTTTAAAACACAATACACAACATTGTTGTGTATTATTGAGTGAGTTTGTGTGTGTGTGTGTGTGTGTGTGTGTGTGTGTGTGTGTGCACTTTTGCACATGTGGAAGGAAAACACCTGTCCTTCTGTGGGTTAGTCCACTGAAATCCTATATCACATTAAAGACAGTACAAAGCGGGCAGGCCAAAGGCCAATCAACAAATAGTTAGAGAAGTAACCCCAAGGCAACTGCAGCCCCCCCCCTCTTTCTTTCTCATTCTCTCACACTCTTGCTCAGTCTATATCCAGTTTTCACTCAGCTTTGTGAGGTGAGTCTGTTTCCTCTACACACAACTTAACACAATATAAAATACAGAATATAGAAGGAATAAAAAATTTAGACCCAGACTAATGTCTTATGGTTAAGCATTCCTAACAATGTGATAAACTTCATTCATAACCACAGACTTCTCATGCGGAGTGAACTGTGCAGTTTGAAATAATGGTCTAGTGCCTCCAGTGGACATGCTGTGTAACTTCACTGTTCAGAACGAGATGTAAACCCAGTTCATCAAGGCCATGCCGACTTCACAGAGGTCTATAAATCAACAGGATCAGAACATCTGAAACTGCGAATCAATAAGTGCATTAGTCACTGCACCTGAGTGTCAGTGATGTCCAGTGAATGCTCATTTTGAGGAAATGTTTTTTAAAAAAGAGTATTTGTGTATATACACACACACACACACACACACACACACACACACACACGCACACACACACACACATATATATATGTGACACAGCACACATACCAAATTACCTTATCAACTAAATACACAACTTATCTCTGAACAGGTCCCAGCAAACAGCAAGTTCAAACTCTTACTGATTGTCTATCAGTTACCACAGTTTACGCAGGCAAAAATTCTCAACTACAGATGCATTTCACCAAGCCTCTATCATTTCCTGTGGCTACAACTCAGTAGTCCGGGGTGAGAGTTGAAAGGTTATAAGCTAGATTGAGGGCTGCATGCAGAAAATCTCCAGAGTGATGGCCTTAACTTGCCCTCATCCGTGTCCACTGCTGCTGGGTATTCACTCTTTTCCGTTGCGCACACCCACCATCGGGGTTCTTCTGGCGTCCAGGAAGTCCACTGTTTTACACAGAAGGTACATTACAAAATATTGGCTCTGTCTGAAAAGACATGCGTGTCAAGCCCTCAATCATCTGCAGAAAGTGTGGATGTTGGAAAGTGCAATATATGGTGATATATGATATATGATGCAAGGAATCAGCGCCATATATCAATTCTTATATGAAGAAGTGACAAATCCGAGAAGATCTCTCATCAAAACTACATGAACGTCACATTTTGGCACTCAGGTTCTAAGCACCGCAATAAATGGCATGTTCAAAGTCAAAACCAGGTCAAAATATTGTCTCATAATGGTCATAAATCAGAAATGACAATTCTTGCAAAGAACACTGAGACAACAGGGACGCTGAAAAAACATTTTATACTCCTTGTCAGTGCCAAGCGTCAAGCACTGAACGCTAAGAAAACAGAGCGAGAGAGAAGAGAACTGAATGTGAAACCATTAGGATCCATAAATGTGACTGATTTATAGCAGCTGCTGAGGCATGTGTGGGGGCACCTTCCCCTGCAGGGCTCTGGGTGAAGAATGGGCTGAGCCTGTCGAACCAGGGCTTCCAGTAAGCGCTCACCTTTCTCTTCAACTGGCCTGCCTTCCCATGAGAAACCCGCACTGCACCGGGTGTGAGGAAATAATTGTTGTCAGAGTCATCAAAGCAACGCTTTAGCTACTTCCCTCAGGCATGGAACCACAACAAAAACGAATGCAGTTCACATTAGTTAATTGCGTGGCTCACTTTAGGAAAGGAATTGGAACACAGTGACCAGGACATTCTGATATTTCCCAGTTGTTCTGGTGAACGACCATGGATCAGCTCTCATGCGATCTATGGACACTTTTACCAGTGTTTGAAAAGAGAAGACTGTTTGAAAAGGTACACTTTGTAGAAACATTTCTTGTTCATTGAGAAAACAGAAATTTGACAAATCAATGCTTAAAATAAAATCACTGTACATTAACATATTTTTAAGTTTAGAATGTCAGAAAAGGTTTGCACTACCACAAGATTCATAATCTCACAAGCCTGAGCCTTCTGGCTATTGTGAGTAAATCTGGTGCATTTCATCCTGTAACCGCCACTTTGGCATGAAAGGGCAATCTGACTGTCATGCAAACTAAAAAAAAATACACACACGCTGTCAATTTACCATGATGTGCAGGAGACTACAGACCCACATAAAGCAAATTTGCATGCAAACATGTGAGAATATCTTATAGATCATCTGAGGCTGAGAAAACAAGGATCATAGTCTGGCTGTGCCATAATACAGCCTGATAAAGGAGACCCAGTCTACCCTTTCCCTGATATTCTGTTCCACAATGATCAAACCCCCTCTACCTTCAAGCACAGCTTTATTTCTCTCTCACTCACATTGTCTGTGTCACACACATAAATATGCACACACACATTACCATTGTTTTACGGGAATTGTGTCTTAAGGAACAGATCATTTTCCAAATTCCATCCTCTCATAATTCCAGCAGGGATTTTTGAGGGCTTAAAACAAGTACAGGTAGACCCCTGACAGCCAAAGAGAGGTAAGCAGGCCCTTCTGACTGTAACAGAAGATGATCTGTAAGACTGTAAGAGATGACCTGCTACAGAAAGTTCTGGTAAAATTGCATGCTTTGTTCTTTTCAAAGTAAAGTCTGCATAGAACAAACTTATGTCATGTTTTAGTTTGTTCCCCGCAGAGATGGAAAATCAACAAAATATGTAATTTAACCACTGGTGCCCAGATTTTTGCATACAAAGGAATGAAAGAATCCTTCCTAAATGAAAAAAATGTAAATGTCACAACAGAGCCTGTGCAGGCTCATGGAAATGCAGTGACTGATTGTAATTGATGACAGCCACTTTAGTCCCTCTCTTCAGACAATGGAGATGAAAACCCATACACCTTACAGCACCAATTCATCTTATTAAATTTGATACCATATACTATCCCACAACAATGGAAGGGGTGAAAATTCCTTCCATGTGGTCAGGTTGCTCTAACCCAGGTGTCCAGGCTCTTCACTCTTGTTGAAAGATCTCATAATTGCAGTGCACAATGCAACTGGAATCCATGCCTGAACTATAGAGTTCTACAGAGTTAAAGAGTCCCTCTTTATAGTTAAGCTGCACTTACAAAACAGCAATTTTAGGATAACTCTGACTTTCTGAATCACCCTTTTAGAAGACATGTCAACTAGGCTAAAACAGTCGTGGGTTAAGTGTTAAAGATTTGTGATAAGGCAGGTACCGAGTCGTTTTTCTCAATGACTTCTTCGCCCATTTGTGTTCTGTTAAGCACCCAGGCATTTCATCAAGTCTTCAGCAATTGTTAGAGCATTAAGTGCCCTGACATTGAAGCACATGGACTACTGAGCCACAAGCTGCAGCACTGTATGAGATGAAGTGCCCATCCCTCAAAGTTATCAGCCAGAGGAATCGCTGACAATAAATAATAAAACAAAAGATGGGGGGCACCCTGGGCAAGCCCTGTGGAAAAAAAGCAGGCCCATTAAAAGCTGTGGGGTGTGAAGAAAGACTAATTGCTGCATGTGCACTACAGAAGAAATGGCCTGTCACCAGAGCGACGGTGCTGACCAAGCATTTCTTGGCCTGAGCATCACAGTCAAGTCACTGTGCACAGAAGAAGTTTGAAAACTGATTTCAGAGCCATATCAATGCTCAACATCAAACTTCTATCTGTGCCTCAACAGACTGAACGTGTTCTAAAGTTCATATGCAAGTGTTAAGTGACTGAGCATTGCTTCTGGTTACATAAGACACAGCTGCCATTTAAAGGTGCATTACTGGCTCTGCTGTGACTAGTTCAGAAAATGAAAGAAAATTCCCACATAGGGTTATAAAGACCTAGGAGTCCGCCTTGTCTGTGTGCAGGTAATTATATTTGAAATAAGTGCTTTATGCTGATTCCAGCCATCACACCACTGAGGTCTTTGCCAGAATCCATAAAATGGCACAGGAGGATCATTCTATCCAAAACAGTCTCTCCTTGAACGTTCAAACAGACTCGACTGGACCGCTGGAGGGAGGCCAGACCATTAGAGCAAGCTAATCTCCATTGATTCACCCCATGGTAATATTTCAGACTAGTTATGATACTGATGCTAATGCTAGTTAAACTAAACATTAATATGTAGTGCTTTTTTAAATGCTAAAATACCAAAACTTGAGATCTCTGTGCATAAAACTGAAAGTGACATTGAAGCTCAACTGCAATATCTTTACCTGATAAACACTAAAACAGACCTCAGCACCTCATCTCATATCATTCAGGTCTTGAAGTTCAGGTCAGGTAAGTGATCCACAACTCTCCTTGGACAATGCATCCTTTCTGCTCTTTAGCTGAGGAAACTGATCCCTCCAAAAGCAGCCTCCCATGGCGGTTGTACCCTTGGCCTCATTAAGCCATCAGCGGTGGGACTGAGAGTAATAATCCCCTGCTTTTACCTCTCCCTCTCCATGTCCACACCTGAAGAAGACCACACAGGACCAAGAGTGCAGCCTAGATGGCCAGTCTGAACAGGGCCTTTCCGGTTCCCATGCTTAACCAGCTATAGAGCCCAGTGAAGGGGGGAGGGAGGTACAAGATAAGGAAAGGAGAGAGGGGAGGATTGTGGGCGCAGATATAAGCTCTGAATCCTGTTTAGCCAAGTAAAAGCTCCTAGAGTGGTCCACTATACCACATACACAAACACACTTATCCAAACACACACACGTACACACACACACACACACACACACACACACAAAGCCCCTTCTGTCCCCTCTGGTAACCTGGAGAAGGGAGAAGGGGGGTCAAAGCAAGCTGGAGGGTGTGT
Source organism: Alestes dentex (assembly GCA_037576975.1). Taxonomy (NCBI): domain Eukaryota; kingdom Metazoa; phylum Chordata; class Actinopteri; order Characiformes; family Alestidae; genus Alestes; species Alestes dentex. The sequence continues at coordinate 33,379,627 of JBBIGA010000001.1, read as the reverse complement.
AATCCTACCTAAGCGTGAGATCTTCCCCTGAAACTGCGCCACAAAGGAGAGATGGAGGGGGACCTGAGGCTAGCCTCGGCAGCAAGTCAGACAACAATAAAGAGTCGCTAGCCTATATTTAACAGTGGTGGGAATGTGGTGCTGGGTATACAGGAACACTTTGAATGCGTGCTGAAGGTCAACTGGGTGTCCGTTTCCTCCGCAGACTCCACAGCAAATCTACGACTGCCTCCCCCCAAACCAACCCCACCAGGGTCAGCGGACAAGGAGTGAGATAAGCATTGTTTCCCAAAACAATGGGCCACTTCCAAACAGTGCTCCACTCCACAGATTCCAAGCCACTGCCACTTGTGCCTTTCAAAGTGTGTGAAAGAAGCAGAGACAAATAGCCAACACTTGTTTGGAATTACCACGTGTTTTATTAAAGGTCCACACAGCCTATTTTAATAGTGGACAGTCACACTGTTTGTGATGTCACTCAGTGATGACATTCAGATTGACTACAGTTTAAATTCTGACACTACATTAGCTTATCAACCATAAAAGTCTTTTTATGAAGTCATTGCATGACCTAGTTGTATGATACAGTTATGCTGGGAGACTGTGCTCATAGCTTGTTTTCTTTGTTTATCTAGATTGCCCCTAATCATACACATGAGGGGGAATTCACATGTGGCCTTGGCAAGCGATGAGAGATTCCAGCCCACACGACTGATGGAGCTCCTCACATTATTCGCACCCTCCCACCACAGCTTGTTGCACTTAATCACTGGTCTTACCTTGAGACAAACAAATGTGGAAATCCCAGACATAAATGACGGAAACATTCACTTCTAAGATACAGAACAGCAGAGCTGGTGCGGGACGGACTTCTAGTCACGTAGCCTTCTCATTTTTGAAATATTTAAAACCGTAAACCTGCCTGCCCTGTAATTGTCGCCCTCCTTGAAGACAATACATAGAATTTGCTCAACACAGTGGCGCATTAACCTTCATTGTTAACCCTTAATAAAGCTTTCTGACTGGCGACCAGTTGAACATATTGCTGTCTGGTGATGAAAATAAGAAAGCTGACTGCTCTTTGGCACACTTTCATGCAGAACATGATTTCGGATCAAGTTGGCCTTGTGTCTGGGAAACACTTCAGTTCAATTTAATTTTATTTATATAGCGCTTTTTACAACCAAAGGTGCCACAAAACAGCTTTACAGAGTCCAGCTCCGAGCCCCTCGTGAGCAAGCCAAGGGCGAGAGAGGCGAGGAAAAACTCCCTAAGCTGGAGGAAGAAACCTTGGGAGGAACCAAGACTCAAAAGGGGAACCTCCTCCTCCTCTGGTTGACCCAGAGGGAAAGAAAGAGGGGCTCCATGGGTATAACTAACAAGTGAAGACCTACTTGAACTAGCTTATTAACAGACTGGCCAACTACAGCTAACAGAGTTGACTCCTTCGGGAGAAACACTGCCTAGCAAAATCGCCCACAGTGCCCAGCGGAGTGTAATAAGAGGATGGGTCACTCTTAAGAACAAGGTGAGGGTCAGGGGGTGATGACACTAAAGATCCATATCAATTGACACTGAGACGCCACACGACCAACAAAAGAGGGTGACAAGCATCATGTTCGGCAGATACCCCACAAATGAGCCTTTTCCACCAAACGCAGGTGGACTTGACAGAGGTTAGACATGGAGACAATAAAGGGACCAAGGTTCTTGAACATCTAAACTGACCTTGAGTGAAGCCGGGTCTGTCAGGGCGAGGGCTTGTCTTTTCAGCTCACACACAACGATGTGGCAGTGAGAGCACAGGTGGGTTTTGGTGGGCTCTCTCTCAGAGCCTGCGCCCTCAGGGGGAGGCCGGGGGCTGCATCTCTCCCCCTCCGCTGAATCCAGCCTCTTTCTTGGGCTCACTTCAGGAGAGCAGGAGGACACTGCGCTGGAACAGCCCTCCACCTGGGACATAAAGGAGAACCGGCTGATTAAAGCATTTAACTTCATGCACTGCGTTTCTATATGAGCTCTGAAACGACAGAAGCAGGCGCTGCTGCTCACTGAACAGGTCTAAGTTGACTAAAAACTTGGAAAGCAACTTACAGTGTAGCGCTTGTTCTCAGACCCTCCATGCGCAGGAGCCCCCTCACATGGATTCATCTCTCACAAAAAAGTCCCAAAGTCACAGACGGTTAACACCACACTTTCCCCACCTCTCCTACCTAACCTAACTTTTTAAAAAAAATCACTTTAAGCTCTACTCGCTGTGTGAGATCCTAAAGTCTCCATGGAGAACTTGTGCGCGGTGCGAGTCCCATGACGCAGCGGAGCTGAAGTTCGCCTGCAGATCTGAAGGGGTGTGGCTGCCCCACTGTTTAAAGCCTCTCAGAAGTGGCCTAACGAGGGAAAATCAAACGGCAAGCTCCACTCAGTGCCCTCACCAGGCTGAAAGGAGCACGGCTGAACCACGTGCGTACAAGAAGATGATTAAAATGGCTTAATTAATGCCTGGATTAGAGAAAAATCAGACAGATGTCTGTCGTTGGGTCACTGTTTTAACCCGGGCTGATCCACCCATCCCCCATGTCAATTTTGTGGTGCATATCCTATATTTATAAACTGCCTTAAATTATAAATGAACTCATGTTTGACACAAATGATGTCATCCAGTCCATGTGAAGCCGGACTGACATCGACTGGAGAGGTCGCCTGGCACGTTTTTCTTATTACTCTGGCGCCACCCTGTGGCGAATTCTATAAGTTGCAACTCCAGTCTTTGAGCCGTATTTTAAAAAAAAAAGCTCCTAGGGCAATTTTAAATATTTAATTATTCAGATCTAAATCTTTGATGTTGATGATGTAAGCCATGTAGTCATATGATTTGGTGTCACAGCTGAAACGCTGGTGCCTTACCCCCCACCTCATATAAGCCACTTCTCTTTGTCTACCAGTCAGAGACTGTGGGCATCAATAGGTAATGAACCCACCAGTGGGCTGAACAATAAGGGCACAATGCAAGATTACCTGATACCATAACCTATGAAGAAATGTCTGTGGGGACAAATGTAGAGGCGTGTAGCTAAAAGAACTGTTTTGATCAGTTTTGCCTAATTTGAAAGACAGCATTATGGCTCCCAATTATAAAGCGTCCTACTTTTATAGGATTCGTTCAACTGAAACTAAAGCCTGTCAACCCAGAAACCAGGGTATTAGTGTATTGTGTCAGAACCTCTATCTAAAAATCTAATGATTTAAAATGAGTGCAGTGAATACACCTGATGATCAGGTGTGGTGATGAAAGCGGTGGAGCGCGGAGTCTGAAGCGCACGAGCGGTGTGGACCATGTGCTCAGTCTCGCGCACAGCAGTTCTGCTCTCTAATGTCTCTCTATAATAATCACCGATGCCGCTAGAGCTACTTGTTGCCCCTGGAATCAGATCTCCGCAACTGCACTGTTTTTTTTTAAATAATGGACCAGACAAATAAAAGATAACGGTCCTCAGAGCTAAGTTTAAGCCTCAGAATCAGGGGGTCCTGACCAGCAGCTCACAAAACGCCCTAAGTGTCTCCCTCTACCCTAAAAAATAAACCTGTTTGTTTGATTTATAAACTGAGAAACCCTCGCAGGTGCAGTTTACTCTTAGGGGAACTGGTCTCCCCTTTACTGAATGGAGATGTGTGGTACTGATGAAGTTGTAGCAGCGGGTTATTTCCCAAGATTTGCGTCAAAATTCGCAACTTGCGGAGCGCTCACCTTCGCCTTGCGCCTCAGGAGGTGTCTGGTGAATCCAAAGATGATGTCTGAGTCCACGAAGAAGGTGCCCAGCTCTGTGAGGCTGGGTGGTCCGGACGGCTCCTCGGAGGGGTGGATATCCATGGTACAAGCCCCACGCGCACAGTTCTTCAGCCTGGTTACGGCAGTTGCGCTAAAGTGGTGCGTGTTTGGCTCCGCGGAAGCATCTCACATCTGCCATCTCCCATCTCACATCTCTCAGTCCCGTGCTCCACAGGCTGTCAGGGTTCTCCGTTCTCCCCTGTTCTCCTCCGTTCTCCTCGGGTCCTCTCAGCGCTCCGCGCGCACGCAGCTCTCTCTCATCCTCAGCAAGATTTATTCCAGCATCACCAAAGAGTCCGGGTCAGCACCAGCCCAGGCAAACCCCGTAATCCCAGAGTCATAAATACACACACTCATCCCTCACTGAGAGACAGACTCCTCACTGTTCTCGCTGCTCCATCCACACACACACTGGTCGCCTCACCACACATCACACAGTCCATCTCTCTCTCTCTCTCTCTCTCTCTCTCTCTCTCTCTCTCTCTCTCTCTCTCTCTCTCTCTTGCCCGCTCTCTCGTTATCTCAACATCTCTCTCTCACACACTCTCTCAATATCTTTCTCTCCCTCTCTCTCTCCAGAGCTACGCTGTAAAGTTAGCGATTTTTAATATTAAAAAAAAAGCATAATAAGAACGTTTTGAACAGGTACCGTCTGCAAAAAATTAAACAGTTTAGTCCACTAAACCAAATAACTGAAGGGAGAAACGATAGAAATAAACGATAAAAATGCTAATAGAATGATGAACGTACAGTATTAATCTATTTTATAAAGTATATGCTATATAAAACTAGATTAATAGGACATTAGGTATCTCTCTCTCTCTCTCTCTCTCTCTCTCTCTCTCTCTCTCTCTCTCTCTCTCTCTCTCTCTCTCCTGCGCGCGCTGGGTCTCTCCGCTCGCGCTCGGAGCTGCATGGAGCTTCAGCAGCCTCACTGAAGGTTCAGCTGTGAAGCGCGTTTCTGCGCGAGATCATTCAGGAGTCCCCAAGAGCTCAAATGTCTTTACTGGCAGGACTGTTTCAGGAACAGTGTTGCCAAAGCAGTATTATAGTGTTTAAATTAATGTAGCATTTAGAACCTGAACATCATGTGAGAGTCACTGGTAATGCACCCAGAGAAACACCTCGCTTTTGTTCATTTTTCTTTTCACCTTTATTCATTTTTCTCATTTGCTCGACATTTATCGTAAGGTTCGGAGGACTGTTTCCGTAATTAGACTGTAAGCACTTTTGGCTCAGTGTAGGTCTGAGTTTTCCCCCACTCCTCTCCGTGAACAGCTCACTGCCCAAATCCCAGTGTTATTATGTTACATAAAGTCAGTGAGATGCGCCCTTTGTACGAGGAATACAGGACATTACTGTGAGACTCTTAATAAAAATCTTATCTGGGGTCCGCAGAGGCCTGACTGCAGATAAGCAGATGGTCATTAGAGCCTCTATAAACTCGCTTCTGTGGCCTGATGGAGGCCAAGAGAGCCACCATGAAGAGCATCTATGCAGCAGGAGATTCTGTGCGGAACATTGTAAATGTGTCACATATAAGCTTGAGTAACGACCCCCACACATACACACACACACACGCACACACAGTGCCATAACCGATTTGCCGATATAT
>JBBIGA010000001.1:33325987-33344138 GCA_037576975.1 Alestes dentex | reverse complement strand
TATATATACACACGTATGTATATATACATACACACACGCATTAAGTTGTGATCTGATCTTCATCTAAGTCAAGCGTATCGACAAAAAAAAAATCTGATCTTTCATGTCTTTATTGAGGACAAGGTCTGAATATAAAAAATAATCGACGGGCTGTTGTTCAAAAAATCTTTTCAATATTTCATTATTTACCTGATTGAAACATCTTTACATATTTCCAAACATTTTTAACATTGTGGAAAACATATATTTGACCAGATGTTTCCAATGTTTTGAGTGGCACTGTAGGAAAGTACATTATTTGACGACAAAAACATTACTTACTTCTATTGTAAGATAATGTAAAGCATTCTCATTCCATCTTATTTTGGAGCATTACTGATGCTTAATCGCATACAGTATGCTGTGTACAAACAATGTGGAATAAAAATAAAAACAAAAAATGCAGACAGAGTTTTTAACTTCTTTTAACTGTCCTAGCACTGTCTCACTGGAATGCATTCATTTATGTAGGCAACACAAATCTTATCAGCTGTGCATAGGTCCTTATTAATTATTATTTTTTTTTTTTTGCCTTAGCCTATAGAAGCCTGACCTTCATGTCCCTGTATGTTGGAGATTAGGCATGCAGACACACCCCAATAGCGCTATCTCTCCTTGCTTAAAGAAAAAGCCCTAAAGTGGGTAACTGGCCCCCATCTGGTCATCTGATAACAGACACCACACCAACCAACCCGGCAAAGCTTCTAGCAAACACATTCTGAGATCAAACATGCTTGAAACAGGACTAAAAGAGCTTAGACTTCAGTTCTGTTCTATTTGTCAGCGAGCAGGCCATCTCCAGCAGACGCCCTAATGCCTACAACCCTGTGAAACATGCTGGGTCATTCTGAGGATTAACTTGAGCCACAGCTGCACACAAATTTCAGTGCAAGATTTAAATATAAGGACAGGAGCAGTAACTACCCCTCTGCTGTTAAGTGAATTATATTTCACTTGATTCATGTATTCTGTTGTACCTGATATTGTCGTGTTAGTAAAAAAAGTATCTAAAAATGTAAATTATAATAAACTAAAATAAAACTATAATGAATTTAATAAAAACACACATACACACACACACACACAGCCAACCCGCAAGGGCAAACATTCTGCTACCAGTACTACAGGACCCTTGAGATAGCTCGTCAGCATGGTGAGTTGGCATCCTGTCAAAGTAATACATACAGCTTTAGAATGAGTTACTGGAGGAGTGAGTTTGAGGAGGTCGGCAGATGAGATCCACAAACATGAGAAAACAGTGCCCTCTGTTGGGCTCAAAGATTGCAACACATTTATCCAAAAATGTCTCATTAGAAATGTCACACTGAGTGAAAGTTCATCTAAACTTACATTAAGACCTGAAAAATCACGGTTACATTCTCTTCTTATACTATGATAATATTGTCATTATAGTGCTATTACAGGGTCAATTACTGCAGGATTTATTAAAATGACATTCCACAAACTGGTATTTTGCTCAATTTTTAGTTCTCTTAGATTTATTAACTATATTCCATCACGTTTTTCAGGTGGAGCACTCTGTAATTTCATGTGGAAATTAACAAGGTTGTATTTGAACAAAACTAAGCAAAACACACACACACACTAAGACAAGTGTGTGAATGAATATATGTGTGTGTTTAGATGTCTACTCACGGCAGCACTAGTGTGTTCTCCGGGTGCTCATAGTACTCGTACAGCCTGGTCTGCTGGGCGTACTGTTCATCGTGCAGAATGGGGAGTTTGCGCAGAGCTTTAACCAGGGCGTTGGGCTCCGGACTCAGCACTGTGGCGAAGAACAGAAGCCAAATGCCCAATGACATGAATAAACTACCTGTGCACCACACCACTTCCTTGTGTTTGGCTTGCTCAATGGCATTTCCTCAATGCAATACAACATTTTATCTGCTGCACTCAAAGCAAACTCACACACTTCACCCCATACAGTAATAGGCACCTTAAATGTGCCATTCCAAGAATGCAGTGACCTTCATGAATGACTAAATTAACTAGTCATTGTCACAAACCGCCATGCAAATCAGTAACAGCTGGTAACACACGGGTGATGTGGTCCTCCCAGCCACAGTACGGAGCACGTGTGTGAGTGCAACTTGAACAGTCAATGTACAGTCTAAATACGGGCTGCCATGTGAAGAGTCTGGCAGGCAGAGTTTGCTCACAAACACAACCTTAGGACTTACCTTTGGTCAAGGAATGGAAATGACATTCATGTGAAATGTTGTTTTAGGAATTCTGCAGAAATACAGTACTAACTATAGGTGCCAATTTGGCCGGGGCGAAGAAGACTGCAGTATAACTGTGAATAAGTCTGGTGGGAGGGATGATGCTTATTTAAATGTAACTATAGTAATCTGAACTGTAGAAGGTCAAATGTGTTAGAGAAAAATAACTATTTAGTTATGTATGTATTGTATTATTGATGTAAACATAACAGTCATAATTTGTACAAAACACTTCATATAGCATAAAGTGTCCATTTGTCATACATGAACACACCACAGCACACAGTGTGAACAGTGTGAAAGGGTTTCTCTGCATTTAACCCATTCACCAAGTGAAGCAGCGGGCAGCCAGGAACACAGCGCCCGGGGAGCAGTGTGTGAGGAGGGTACCTCTGAGGGTACCTTGCTCAAGGGTACCTCTGTGGTGCCGATAGTACTCCTGGGATTCAAACCAACAACCTTCTGATCGCAGGGGCAACTCCCTATATGATGGGTCAGGCGATATTAGCAGTGTGTCCCTTCCAGAGCTGGAATGAAACCTACACCACTGGTAATAACCACTTGTAGTTCTATAATAAGCTCAGGCTGTATATATAAGCTACAGCTCACGCACTGCCTAAAATTGACACTAAATATCGCCTCGTAAAAAAAAAAAAATAAAAAATAAATAATACCACGTGTTTCTGATGGGGGTTAGAGGAAGCTATACAGTAGGTGGGTTGATAATACAAAAACAATGCGTTTCTCGTGGTGTTTTCAGAATGAAAATGGGAAGGAAACTGTTGATACTGGTGTCCTCATCAGTGCCACATGTTCATTCAGCTAGCCAGGGCTACGTAGCCTTCAGCTAGCTGGATCCTGCACTGTAGTCTGGTTTAGGTGTTCAGAGTCACGGACAAAACCATGATCCCATCCACAGACAGGCTTGAACAGTCAGGTGAGGTTCTTACCATTGTTGTGATACATCATCCCGATGGTGCCACCAGTGTTGACGACCAGAACCCGAGCCTCCGAGCTGGGGCTCACCTCCAGAGAGTCAATACTCTGACTACTCGATCTGGCTCGTCTCCGACCTTGTCCCATCCTGGAGAGAGACGTCTGCGACTGAAACACGTCTGACTGATCAATCTGACTCAACTTTGTGTGAGATAGTGCCCTCGCCAGGGAGGTCATGTTGTCGGCTGAAGACGAGAGAACCGGGGTTGGTGTTGCGCTCTCCGCCATATCTGCAGCTTAACTAGGGGTCTTAAAGGGCCAGCGCGGTTCACACAGCTAGAGGTGTCTCCTCTCGTCCTGGTCTAATCAGAGAACCCTGATCAGGGGTGTATACATGAGGGCTGGACTGCGGCAGAGTTTGGTAATTTTCCTCCTCCGACACACTTACTGGTGTTTTTTTTTCTTGCACTCTCTTCTGTCCTGTCTGCACTTGTTCTCTTGTTCTGGTTCTGTTCTTGTCACCAAACAATGCAGGGACCTGGCCCTATATGACCAAATAGAGCTATGGTTAATAGGATAATAATAATTATCAGATCTTCCTTCAGTAGATTATAGAGCCCATAAAATCTTCTCAGTAACGAATTCACCGTACCGGATGACTTGTTAACTATAACTATAAAGATATCTCATCACACTCATTACAGGTACTCAGTGTGGTCTTAAAAGAGTCATGCTCAAGAAGTGAATGGATACCTACAAAGATACATGAAATATTTGGGTACTGGCCAATATATAAAGTTACATTGGGCAATGAAACCCTTCAGAGACAGTTATACAACTTAATTAAGTGTGTGGCTTATTAAAACCTTCAAATCTAGGTCTATGAGAAAAGAAAACTACAGAAAACTATGTGATTGTCTGGGAGGGCATTCCTGTCTCGTGGTTGCTGGCTATACTATATGGACAAAAGTATTGAGAACGTCTGACCATTACAACAGGGACTTTAAAGACACTGCATTCAAATACATAGACTTTAATATGGAGTTGCCCCCCACCCCCCACCTCCCCATTCTGTTTTTGTGTTTACAGTGAGCTTCTCTTCCATATTTGACTGGAACAAAAAAAAAAAGATTATTTGTATCAGCAATGTGTGTCAAGCCTATTTGTTGTCGCAATGTCGCTTCCCTCAGGATTTGCATAAAATAGACTCCTAGCAGATCATGCTCACATGTCTCTCCATCTTTCATAAAATCAAATGGTAGTTGGTCGCTCTGTCACTTTTCTGAGTCACTCGTGTGATTATGGCATAATGTTAGTTAAAGGGTTGCTTAAGTAGATGTCTGGATCAATGAAAATGAAAGAGGGAAACTTATTACATATTTTAATAACCCAAGGACAAGTGATGCCAGTACAGTGGAAAATGCCAAGGGAGCAAGGAACAAGCATGTGACCAATGCTAAATGTGTAGTCTATGTGTAGTTAAATAAGGTTTCAGAGTCATTCATTTTACATTCAGAGACTATACTGAAACTATGTTAGATGTTAGTCTTTGATAGTTAGTTCCATAAGTTGCATATCCATTGTTGGACATATTGTCACTTCCATATGAAGCTACTCTCTAAGCCAACATTTTTTATTTTACTTCATCTTACTTATTTTATTTTTTTAGCATCACAAACGTGAAGGAACTTTGAAATGTAAATATTCTTTTGGAAACTCTCATATCTTTCTCATGAATTACATTGTATTCCTTAAGTGGCATTTGAAATAATTTGACTATCAAGTGTTAATCGTCATCCTGAAATCTAAATGCTTTCTGAAATGCAGTATCTTACCTATCAAAACGAAGCGCACATGGTTGCAGTGTTAAATTAGTGGTATGTTTAAGTGTCACCAGTGCATGTGCCTTCAGATTTCAGTCCATGGTCTTTGGTGATACAGGAGAATGTAGTGCATCCATGGGCGCCGGAACCATTATATTAGTGGGGTTCCGCCCCACATTTTTTCCCCCCACTAAAAAAAGCTTCTGACACTTCTGAGTGTACCTATTGGCATTATTAAATAGGGAACCATAGCTTTCATCATAATCTTAATCCTTTGTCGGTGAGTTTAATGACTGGACCTGACTGGCTCCTCAGGTCAAGTAGAAGGCTCCCACGGTCGGGGCTACAACACTGCTTTAATGGCTTCCTTCAGTGTATTGCATCAAAATGTTTTCTGCAGCTGAGGGAAACTTTTGAGGAAAAAGTTTGTTGTATCTTCAATGCCTTAGCATTTCAACAAACAGTTGTCATGTACAGTTTTGGGCTATTCTCAACATTTCTATTTGCTGCTGTTCCCCTGGAGTGATGAACTGACAAATTACAAGCTGTGTTAACAGGGTGGTTCCTCAGGGTCACATAAAGGCTAAGAACTACAAGTCCTTTTTATAGACTCACATGCACCTTGGAATGCAAACACTTACCTCATGATGTTCTCACATTACCAGACCAAAACCCTTTCAAACACACTGCTCAACATATTCAAGAGGAGTTTTATAATTACTAAAATGATATCATATGCTTATCATGGCCTCCCCATTCACCACACATAAACCTTTATGCGATATTCTGAGAGGAAACTGAACAATGGACTAGAGTTCCACCTCTCTCTCATCCTTCAAAGAACTGACAAGTTTTGAGTACAGGAGATGTTGTAAGATTCAGTCTAGAACATCCAGATTAAAACTATTTTCAGTTTTGCATTTGCATTTGAGAAGCCTGGTAGAAGTCATGAGTGTGTATTTCTAATGTGGTAATTTTGCAGAGTTTGTGAGAACAGTCCGGCATGAGGGATTGTGGGAACAGCAGTGGACTTAAAGAGATGTTGAGAGAAAAAATGTCTTTTGACAAAGAACCATGTTTAACTGATGAGTGAATATTTCATGAAGCATATGAACAGAAGAATTAAATGAAGCAAACTGTGATCCAGTAAAACCAGGGAACAGTGTGAATTAATTATAACTTACAACAGTTTTTTCAGTGTGTCTGTACAAGATGTATTTTAAATGTATTCTAAATGTACTCTCTGAAAGTGTGCTGTGGTTTCTGGTACCAAGAGTTTGGAAGCAGATCCATTAAGTCCTGTGAGTTGAGAGGTGGGGTCTCCAAGGATTGGGCAAATTTTTCCAGCATATCCAACCTATGCATCTGTGAGCCTTGCATACTGAGAACACCTCCACCGTCATTTGTATTATTAAAGGTATGCTGTTGCTAAAGATACATTTTTTTTTTTTTGCATCTGCCTGATCGTTCAAAGATAATGGGGGAAAATAAAAAAATATCTTTTTATGATTTTTCTACCAAACTTTTACTTATGCCCACTATTACCAGCTATTCTAGCACTATGCAGCTATTTCTTTTCATCTGCGTTTCTTCCTATGTCTGTTTAAAAGATCTTTCTTGTCACAGAACATACAAAAGTCTATAAGCAGGTGTTTACAATGAAATTTTCTAAACATGACACCTGAATTTTCCTTGAGAATATTCTGTCGTCCTGAAATAGTTGCTTAAATGAATCTAATTGCTTAAATGTTTAAATCCAGATAAAGTTCTTACCTGGATGAGGCTAAATTTAGTCTTTACTTGAATCAGTGTCACCGAATAACAGTCCAAGCTGGTCACTTGTACATAATTAAAAGCAGATTAACATGTGAGAGTGAATAGGATCTCGTGTGTGAAATTTTGATGAGGCTGTCCACAAATACTCCCTCCTAAACAGAATGTCTTGTCATCTGATCTCAGACTTAAATATTTAAACTCGAAAAGTCTGTCATTGTCCTTTTCTCATGAGTCAATAGCAGTAACCAATGTGTACAGTAGATGGACCCCCGCACAGACATCTTGCTGAATCACAATACCATCTCAGTGCTGTCTCATTACATTAAGTGTATCGAACATATTTCCAATGTGAATAAATCAGTCAAAGGTTTCACAATCACATTGAATTAGTAGGCCAACAGTAACCAGGCTAAAGTGCTAAAAACTAGAAATCCAGACAATTTTGAATAATGATAATAAGGCTATCACATTACAACCATAGGGTGTTTAGTTACTGAACTGTTTCCCCCTTGCAAGAGGACACACAGCATACAGCAGAGCTCTACTGCACATGCTGGAGCATCAAAGAGGACAGACTGCGATATGGTTTCTATTTATTACTAAATATTTCAGTGGTCACATCCTGATCTGAACCGCTGAGAGGTAGGTTTGGGACACAGATGCCCTGACAAACATGAATGTTATTTATTATAAGATTTGATTGGATCCTGTTGAGCTATAATATAACTTTGAGACTGTGGCGCTTTAGACAGTGTGTTTTGCACAGAAATCTAATCTCTATAATATGGTTGTTGCTTTAACAGTTTTAGGATGAAAATGCAGGGACATAATGCTTTGAGTAATGGTGGGCTTCATCGATATCAAGTCCAGCAGCACAGAGGGCTTATACGAAGCCTTGAGCTGGAATATAGGTATAACAGAAGAGAACTTGAACAGCAACAAAGACAGTTTCTAAGATCACGGAGCAAGCTCACACTGGGACGCTTCCACTGTTCTTCACAAGGCATGAGGACCAAAGCCACCTGCACACCCATCCTTCCTGCCCTCAAAGGCACTCCCAGTACCAGCGGAGAAATTAGTAGCCCCAGGATCAACCAAGGGGCCTCTTTGGAAAAGACATGCGGAGCGAAAGATGAGCCACAGGATCCACTAATGGAAGGCCTTTGTGAGGAGCAGACAGCAGACAAACCATGGAGTCCAGAAGCCAAAGGCAAAACCACATGGGAATCTCTGACGTTTGCTGATATCAAACAGAGGAATGCAGCAAGAATGCAAGCTCTACAGCCTTTCATGGAATTTCAGAATCATCTGTTATCTCATCAAAGGTTCTCTGGAGCCGGAAGTCCAAAAAGGTCCAGGAGATATGGCTTTTATAGCCTACAGTTTTCTGGACAATTAAATGATATAACACACATATACACAGGGAAGAAATGATTATGGCTTATTTTATCATCATAACATTTCCATGACATTGCCATAAGAAATTTCACTGAACTTTCATTTTTGTTGGTTTTTCTTGTGCTCGACATTTGAAAGCTTCCAGGACAATGTTATCACTTTAGATGAGGCATCTGTATCCTTAACCTGAATAATACTGTTCTTAAATGAATATGCCTACTTTAAAACCATGGAGTGAATATTTCTGGTCACTATTTACATATAAACTAGATACATCAGGAGTGATACCTAATCTATAAAAATACACAGTACTGGGTCAATCATTCAAAAAAAAAAGTTGGAAAATAACAATATGTCAACAATTCTGCAGAGCTGACTTATTATTATTATTATTATTATTGGTGTTGTTGTTATTATTATTATAATTATTATTTCAATAATCCAGCAGAGTGCTCTCTGGAAATGCCCCATAAAATCCTGGTGCCACGTTAGCCATCTCAATTATATGCCAGTGGTCTGGCCAATAAAACTATCCATTTTGGGTTTGTTTGTTTGCTTGCTTGCTTGTTAATTTGTTTGTTTGTTTTCAAATACTTTCCTGTCATTATAAGCACTGAGCCACTTTTCAGGAGGGTGGGGTATTTTGTTATACAGAGGGGGATTAGGATGAGGAAAAGCCAGTCAGTTTTCCTAACATAAGTCCTTATTTGCTGGATGAAGCCTGTAACATTTGTCTCTGGCATTTTCTGAGAGAGCACAGAGGGGCATCCTCTGTTCTACACTATATGGACAAAAGTAATGCGCCACCTTACCATTAAACTGACAGAGACTTTATTGACATTGCATTCAAATATGGAGTTGGTCCCCCCTTTGCAGTTATAAGAGCTTCCACTCTCCTTGGAAAGGTTTCTGCAAGATTTTGTAGTTTCTGTGGGAAATTTGTGCCTATTCATTCTGTGGAGCATCAGGTACAGTTCATCCCAAAGGTGTTGAATGGAGCTGAGGTCAGGACTCTGTGCGGGCCAGTCAAGTTCTTCCACACCGAACTCATCCAACCATGCCATTATGGACCTTGCTTTGTGCACTGGGGTCATACTGAAATAGAAAAGGCCCTTTTCTAGAAGAGTCCATATAGTGCATAAAAAAATGGAGCTAGCTTTGTGTACTGGGACACAGTCATGCTGGAATCGAAAAGGGGCCTTCCCTAAACTTTGTCCGCAAAATTGGAAGCATGGTGTCCAAAATGTCTTGGTATGCTGACACCAAGGAAACTGCTTATGTTATGAACGCAAGGACACAGAGAAACAGAGACAAGAACAATCCAAAATACAAAGTCTGAATAGATCTAAATACAAATCTCAAAAACTCAATATGAAAATAGACTATGCTATATACACAAAAACTGGGTATAAATATTACAAATAAATAACTTGCAGTTGATGAAGATCCCTTCAGTGAAAGTCAGGGGGGTATGAGAAAACAGGTGTGTCCCAATACTTTAGTTCATATAGTGTAAGAAAGGAGCAGGCCGGGCTGCATGTGAACTGTAGAGACTCTACTGGCGTTGTCCAAAATGTCTTGGTATCCTGAAGCACTAAAATTAAGTATCCTTCGCTGGAGGTAAGATGGGGTGGCCCAAAGTCTGGAAAACGGGGAAAACAGGAGTGTCCCAATATTTTTGTCCATGTAGTGTATGAGACGAGCAGGCAGGTGTCACTGTTGTCCTGGTGAAGGGAGGCGCGGAGGGCGGTGCGGGAGCGGAAGTGGTGGATGATTCGGGTCCACACCTTTTCCGCTGTTTCATTCTGAGCTCGGAGAGAGTCGGCGGGGCGGCGGGCTGCGCTAGAATGGTGGGCCTCCAGAGGTAACCGCAGACATGCTTTACTGGCCATAAACTAGCGAATAAGAGTGTGCTCGGCTGGTCTGGTCGAACTCTTGTTTACTTTTTTGGTGTTGTTTGAGGACGAGCCCGGGCTGCTCGGCTAGCTTTAGCCGCCGGCTAACACGGGGCCGGCCTGCTGAGGTGTGCTCTGAAGATCTCCCGTCTCTCAGGGGGACGGTGAAGACCTCTTGTCTCTCAACATCGACGCTTTAGGCGGCCAGCGTGACTGCTGTTGCGGCCGAGAAAAGGTTAAATCTTCAACCCGTGGGCCTTTTGAGTTTCAACCCCCAACTGCGCTGTCAGGGGGGAGAGGAGAAAGACGAGGAAGAACCGAGAGGAAGTGTGAGGGACCGCAGGCCTTCCTCAAGCAGCTGACAGCACGGTGGAGCTCACTTCACTAACCTCTGAAAAGGTCTCTTTTAACTCCTTTCATATCCGTGAAGCGTGAGGATTATTGTGCACCGCAGTTGCTGCTGAATTCCTCTACCTTCTCCATTTGGACTGCACGGTGCTCAACCCTTTACTGCATCCACTTCACCCTCAGAGAACATTTACAAGCTGCTGCTGCTACTGCTGCTGGCTGTGCACATTACTCCCCAAGTGACAGGTTTACATCCATTTGACACCACAGCTACACCCCATCCCGTCAATCTCTTTCTGTCCTTCCTAAAGGCGAAGTTATATGTGTTGGATGAGTGGCAGGGAACTCTGCTCCTCTTGGAGTTCATGTTGACTGACTAATCAACCCACTCACAAACTTCTGGGGGCAAAAAAAGCGCAAGAACGGTTGAAAACTTTCAAGTGTGAAGTATATAGTATTTTGTAAGGGTGAAGGACATATTTATGAACAATTTACAAGATGGGGAAGATGCTGTCAAAAATATTTGGCAACAAGGAGATGAGAATATTGATGCTCGGGCTCGATGCAGCTGGAAAGACCACCATTCTCTACAAACTGAAACTGGGACAGTCAGTGACTACTATACCGACAGTGGGCTTCAACGTGGAGACTGTCACTTATAAAAACGTCAAGTTCAACGTGTGGGACGTTGGTGGACAGGACAAGATTCGTCCCCTGTGGAGGCATTACTACACAGGCACGCAGGGGTTAATTTTTGTCGTGGATTGTGCAGACCGGGATCGTATTGACGAAGCAAGGCAAGAACTGCACCGGATCATCAATGACCGGGAGATGCGGGACGCCATCATTCTGATTTTTGCTAATAAGCAAGATCTACCTGATGCCATGAAACCACACGAAATTCAAGAGAAGCTGGGACTGACACGTATCAGAGATAGGAATTGGTATGTGCAGCCTTCATGTGCTACCACAGGTGATGGACTGTACGAGGGCTTGACATGGCTAACCTCAAATTACAAGTCTTAATGACCGACTGATTGGCATTGACTGTTGTAGTTAGAAAGAAAATAAACCTGGTGGAAAAAATAACACATTATCTCTCTGATAAATGCGCTCAAAACATTGAATTATATTTTCATTTATTTTTGATTGTTGAAAAGACCCTTATAACTAATAATTTATCTCTTTGAACAAGAATGGGTTTTGCTTGCATTTAGTTTTTTGTTTTGTGGCACGTATGTCACCTTACTTAATTGACTGTTGCTTGACATGGTAGAGCATTCCTGAATTTAATCTAAATGCAGATTCTCTATTTTCTTCTGAATGATATAGGTTTTTGTATCTCTGATTTCTTTCTTTTTTTGGTTAAAGCTTGTTCTTCCCGACATCTCGTCAGTTGTCTGTGTTTTTGGAGTCTGTGTGTGGGGAGGGGGGTATCTGAGAGTCTGTCTCCTGCAAATAATTCATCATTACGATGTAACAATTTTTTTTTATATACAGAGATGTTTTAGAACTGTTCTAACATCTGTAGTAAAGGACAAATTTACTGAGAAAGTTGTAGCGAGCATAGCTCGATGGGTTAAAGTGTACCATTGTCATGTCACTGACATCACAAGATAAACTGTAAATGAGCCCATGGGAACATCATATGCAAAAAGTCTTTGATGCTGATTCTCGAAAGATTACTTGCCTAGATTCTCATACATTCATATGTCATGCTGTCAAAAGCTTTCAGATTGAATAATGGTTTTTTTTCTTGGTTTTCACCGTGTAGCCCAAAACCAATGGAAGAATTATGTTTTCAGAGGCTGTTGAAAAAGTCAAAAGCAGCTGAATGCTTTTTTGTAACCCATGAAGTCCTTTTTCTACAGTTTAGGCTTTAAACCACCAGACTGTGTGTCACTTGCAGTTTTATGTCTCCAAACTGTGGCATTGTTACATTCTTGCATTTCCAGTGTAGTTCTTGCATCAGAGCAAACTCAACTTGCCATTGAAATGGAGAGAAACCTTTCATAAGACTCATTTTCTCTCATTGCTTTTCTCATTAAAAAGAAAACATGTACAGAAACAAATTGTAATTGTAACCTCCAATTAAACTTAGTCATTTTAAAGGTTTTATTTCACTCTTGTTTCAGTGCATTTGTAAGATGTCCTTAATCCCCTACATAGCACAAAAGAAAGTAGTATCTTAACATTGTTACTAGCAGGGGGTTTCCACAGTCAGTAAAACTGTCAAACCAAAATGAGTAAGGGAAAAAAAAAGTCAGAGCAAATTCTTGTTAGTTGTCTGCATTTCTACCAACGTGTTCAAGCCCACATGGTGTGTTCTTAGTTTGAGTCTTCGTTTGGCCAACCCTTGTGAAATCAAAGCTTTTCAGACTATATGAAGTGTTGGTTGTGTTTATCAGGCTATATTTGCACAGCGTTTTACAGACTGGAACACTGCTAAGTACTTTGGAATTCGTAAGGGGTGAGAATGTAAAGAATGCAAGCTTAGTTTAATATTTGACTAAATTGGTCAACCAGTTCTGCTGACAAAGAACTTTCGGGGAAAAAAAAAATATATATGGACTTTAGATTTTCAAGAGCTATTGATTTTTATTTTTTTTTCTCTGAGTACGGGGTTTTCACACACATGTCCCCATTGCTTTTATCTTTTAGTGCATATAGAAATAGGCCAATAAATGTAACAGGGAGACTCAACTACATATGCTATGGTCCTGTTTTTGCCTAACTAAGCATTCCCCCACTTTAGTCCTTTTTGAAAACAGGATGCTCCTCTCTCCAATGGCTCCACAGCTGCTAAACTGCTTCACACAGAGAAAGCTGATGGGAAGCCGTCGGTGCGTGGCACAAATGTTTGTACTGCTGACACGGCTGTTGATAACAAGTGCTCTGCTCACTTGTTGCGGTGTCCACCATCTTGAACGGATGTTGAACTCGTCAGCTGCCTCTTCCTCTTCACACTAGATCAGGGAGTAGTCACGTCAGTCTGGCTGCCATGTGACTCTGAACAACTGATTTGCCTATAAAGTTGGTTACTTGCTTTTGGGCGTAGTAGCCTGTAATATAAAGGAGTGCTGCAGTCACTGTTCTGAGTGACTGCCTTTTGCTGTTGGTCTCATAACCTTCAGAGCTATCAGTTAGTTTTGCAACATTAGCTCATCGTGGTACTGACCTTCAGTTCAAACAAACCGTAACTGATAGTACGCTGTACTTCTCGTTCGTCTCCTATTAGCCTCTCATTATGTTGTCAAAACTGACAAATGCACCTCCTTGATCGTGATAACAGCAATGTGGATTTTTAAAAAATAACTAAACATGACTGTAAATATCGAGATTAACCCAAATTTCCACTTGTGGATCAACAGAGTGTTTCAAGTTAGCTAGTTAGACTATTTAATAGAAACATATTTGGAAACAATCGCAACAGCGCAGCTCTGTGTGTATTTATGGGAGAATGGCAGGAACAAAACTGGTGAATGTTCTCAATAACCAATCAGTCTTGTCCCCAGCAAAGCTCTTGTGAGAGATTCACCAGACTACTTTAGAAACTGGATCGTTCAAACTCTAAATATAGTGAAGTTAAATAATAATGTGCCTGTTGTCAGGTAGTCTTCCGGTGTGTTGTGCTAAAATATGTATTTCTGTGAGTACATTTAGCAGAAAAAGGTTTCAAGTTGCTCATGAATGGCAACTAGTTGTTTAAAATAGGATTAGTTTAAAAAAGGTTTCTGGGTGGGTAGCAGTAGCAATACTACTAGACCTACGTTTTTTTTCCACTGATTGTGTGTGAAGCTCTGTCATGAGGAAGTGTGACAAAGAGTTTCCAAACAGCTCCACACACATCTGAGAGTTTCACTTCCACCTCAGCCTCATAGGGCTGCTGCTTTACTCCTCTAATGACCGCATCTACATTCATAGTGCAGCTCTTTTTTTTTGTATCATCAATGATTGTATCCAAAGAAGCTGATTTTTAAAAGTACACCTCTTAACCATTAAGGCCCACTGTATTAAGAATATGGAAAAAGTACCCAAAATATGAACAGCAGTGAGAAAATATTAAAAACCTTTCCACTGCTCAGCCTGTCACGGTGTGCCAGATCGTGAGCAGTTAGAATGTGTAATGTCTGAGTGAAACTTTGAGCTACGGTTAGAGGAGGAAGTGGTCACTGAGGTCAAACGCATCCATGCAAAGATGGGGTGGGGTCACTTGAAGATGAGTTGATGATTTAATCTCTCTATACAGACTTTTTTACTGCTTATGTTGTAAGGACATGGTAACATTTTGTGGGTACTGCGATCATATTACGAAACAGAGGAGCCCCCCCCTTACTTATGACTATGATTTGTCATAGTAAGTCATCCAGCAGGTTGTACGGTGGCTTGTCCAAAATGGATGTCCTTTGAGCTTGAGGCCTCTCTTTCTAACCTCAAGCTTAAGTGAAGGGCCTGACCGGTTCATGCACGACTGCATTTTAATCCTTTTTCCTCCAACTTCATTTTTTCCACTAACAGTATAAACAAACTAAACACCAGGCTGTTCCAAAAACTTCTTGAGGACAGGCATTGGGCAGGGAGTCTCTCCAGCAATTGATCCGTGTTACAGTGCAGGACCTAAAGTTGTTTTTACACTACAAATGATGCCATGAGCTGGAAGAATGAGTCCACACTTGTTTGTAGTAGAATGGAGGGATGAATCAGATCATGCAGCTGTGTGAGGAAGGCATGGGACAGACTCTGCGGAGTCACGGCAGAGGGCCGCTTCAGTCTTTCCATTAAAGCCGATTAAACATAACAACGGTGGTGTTTACTCTCCCACAAAGCCTGGTTTGATGCCACCAAGGAGCTTGTGGGACCAGTTGGCCACGCTGTGTTTTTGGCAAACACAGGATTAGTTAGATTTCATAGTATTTTCTCAAAGGCAGTCCTCTTAGAGGACAGTACAGCCCGGAGAGATCATAAAACACGGCAATATGGGGAACAGATTAGTGTATTACAATAGCCGTGCAAATTTGAATCTAATTGAACAGAATGACTTGAGTTGCTTCTCATTAACTGTCTGTGTACTTGGATGAATTTCTGCCCTTCTGTGCCTCCTATCGAATAACCCGCACTGTCTGTCTTGTGTCAGGCAAAGGTGTGGAATGTGTGCCTCAGTCTGGCTCTAGGTTACATCATGTTGGTTTGTGTTGGACAGGTTTGGTTGCAGGATACAGACGGATGCTTATAAAGCTTAGAAAGCATTTTATGAGGCAGAGCTTTTTGTCTCTGCTTGGTAGGCTCCAGCACACAGAAATGGCTGAGTTTGTAATGTAGCAGTGGGCGTTCTGTAATGTTTGCATTCCTAACTCTGACCTTGGCCGTCCTCAGTTACAGATGTTCTCAGATGACGCTGGAAACAGAGGGGAGAGTGGTGGAAGGGGAGAGGGAGAAAGGGGAAAAGAGCATAAGGTCAAAGGTCACCAGCTTATATTGTTCTTTGTATTACCAACATAAGAGAACCTGTCCCTGTAAAGTGTAGATACAGCAAAGGCTTATAAAAATCATTTAGCAATTTAAATAGGAATAATAAAATCAACCTGTGACATGTCTGCAAAACTTTCTTCAAAAGTAACAGACTTCTCTGAGAGAGAGACACACACACGCACTCATTTGTGTATGGCCCTCATACTGCACTTGGAAGGATTTTGGGTATGGAGAAGAATTCCTAGGGGAATGTCTGGAATTCTGATGCTGGGTTTCCTGAGGGAAAAATAGGCAGAGGAAAGAGAATGAATGGGAAAGCTGGGGGGTGTTATTGTTTGTGCAGCATTGAAAAGATTGTGATGTATTAGCTGTGTAGCCAATAGGATTCTTCCTCTGGTGACTCTCTAAGCCAGTAAAGCTGGGGAGTAATGTTCTTGTCCCTCTTCCCTCCCTCACAGAGTTCATTTCAATGCTTTAGAACCTGCTTGACACTGACACTATTTAACCTTAATAACAGCTCTTTACTATTGTAGTAAGAGCCTCTAAGCTACGTCTCCACAGGCTTCCTCCCCTCTCTGTGTTAAGTAATCATCCTCTCAACTGTCTAGAGACATTCCACCTTCTACCTGAAGCGATGTATTCAGTCTGCCCAGTGTTCTCGATGGGTGGGGCTTAGAGCATGCAGATTTGTGTGGTTAGTCACTCTGGTTAAAGGGCGTAACCATGGGTGCAGAGATGAACCACCCATTGCAACGTTTTTGACATGCACAAAGCACATTCACTAGAAGCCCTGTTTGCTTGACCCGTTGCTGAGGGAACATTCCTGACGAAAGCGCTACCACTTGATTTGAGTAAGTCAGTTATGCAAGGCCTGCTGGTGCAGTGCAGGTGGAGAGCACTGAACTAAGACCCTGTGCGTGTCCTCCTCTAAACAACAGTACAGAATTATTGCATTGAACTGGCCTGGCGTCTTAAAGATACAGGTTCCTAAATGGCTCTTGAATGTCCTGGTAATAACCGTGATACAGAAACTTTACATTAAACATTCATTTTCATGGGGGTTCTTCACATTCACAGAACTGTGTAATAGAAGGTTCTTTTGAGAACTAAAAGTGGATCATCACTTTTAAGAGTATTGACAGTAGTTTATGTATTGTGGTGTACACCTCAGCTTCATCTTTGCTGCTCATGGAAATGATTAAGGGGTGGGCACTGTTATTTGCCCCTTTAGACTGGTCTCCCCGCCTCCACTCTGTTAAGCAAGTGCATGCATATGATTAGGCACACCCAGTGGATTAAGCAAAATCTGCACAGCTGCAGTGTAAAAGGCAGGCCCATCTCCCACACATGTGCTGACTAACCAGCACATAACCCTCCCTTTATCAACTGTTATACATGATTGGGGTTGATGAATTATTTCTGTAATGAAATCTTAGTGAGTCTTTACCACATCAGGTCCACAGACATTTATTTGCACTGTTTTTGCACTGTGTAAAAGAATGTATTAGGAAGGCAAATAGCAAATCATTCTCACCCTGTTGGAATCTGACTCCTTCATCCCAGTTCCCTGTAGCGCTCTGGTTTTATGATCTCGCTTCAGAACTTTAGCAGTAACTGTCCTGCTCTGCTCATAAACACAACGTGTCGTTGCTCTTCGTTTGACACAGGAAGTGGTTTATAGTTAGCTCTCTTCCTGTTGTGGTTCAGAAGCCTGAATGGAGCCATCTGTGTTCATTGAACCTCTGCAGCAGGCAGCAATGGAGTCTGCTTGCTTAGTGCTGCTTAAACTGATTTAGGACGTCTGAACTGGCTGAGAACAATTCCAGATTCAGAAGATGGAGTCTGTATCATTTGTGAAAGCTACAACCAAAAATAACTGGTTGGCAGAATATTTTCCAAAAAACAGCAACACAGAATCGTGGATAGAAAGGAAAGGAGAATAGTCATTACCAGACGTAAGAGCTGCCATCTGTCCAGGACTTTCCTGGATCGTCCTGGTTTTTGGTGGTCCAAGAAAAAATTAATTCCATTCCTGACACGTGTCCTAGAACCCAAGCATTTTCAAATGCTAGCTTTTCTTATGAAGTTTTAACTGCTTCTTTTTATCCGTTAAAACAATTTGTATGCAAAGAATGGATCTGATTGGTTAAAAGTGTCAGGTGTGATGTGTGATAAAAGGGTTTCAGCAAGAATGAAAGGAAAGGTGTACAAGACAGTAGTGAGA
>JBBIGA010000001.1:33297390-33319420 GCA_037576975.1 Alestes dentex | reverse complement strand
ATATACGCACACATATGTGTGTGTGTGGGTATGAATATTATGAATATATTTACATTGGAGTGTCCTCAGCAATCCAATCTTCCTAACATTGTTAGTAAGATGATGGAATGAAATCAGCAGACATTGACAAAAACAATATGAATGCACCAGAAATGCACATACATCTTTGGGTTAAGCTATGTATTAGTAATTGACATTTGTTTTTATATATTCCTTTTGAGGAATTTCATTCCATCATCTTCCTAACAATGTACACTACCAGTCAAAAGTTTGGACACACCTTATTCAACAATTTCCTTTGTTTTATTATTGGCTACATTGTAGATTAATATTGAAAACATCACCTAGTTCTCTGATGACAGCTTTGTACACTCTTGGCATTTTTTCAGTCAGATTCATGAGGTATCGGTTGACAGGTGTTCTTCATAAAGAGTACATTAGTGGAATTTCTTGCCGCCTTAATGCGTTTGGGATCATCAGTTGTGATGGTCGGGTTGGTACACAGTTAGTGATCCTATTCCACTACGGTTCTATTCCACATTATGGTCAGAACCACTTAACTAAGTTTAAAAAAACTGTCCATCTATCCATCTTTACCTTATTACAAAACATGTTCTGATTTGTTTAACTCTTTTTTTTTTGTTTACTGCATAATTCCATGTGTTCTCCAACCATTTTGTTTGTTTTCAATATTAATCTACAATGTAGAAAATAATAAAAACAAAGAAAAAACATTGAATGAGAAGGTGTGTCCAAATTTTGACTGGTAGTGTATGATCTTAAGAAGCTTCCTGTTATATCTGCTCATTTAAATTGCCTGTTACAATCATCTCATTGTTATTCTCTAAGTTTCTAAACAATGTTGTTTGTTTGTTGTGCAGGGAGAAGTTGTATGTCTTGGCAACAATGAGGTCAAGAGTCGTGCTGTAGTGAAATATTCTGCAGCACCACCCCCAGCCACCTATGCACTACTTCAAGAGAAGACGGATCTTAAGTTGCCTCCAGCCAATTGGTTGCGAGAGAGTGCCCAGCTCGGCTCTGCTGGAACCACCGTCCTTGGCTCCAGCAGCAAAAGCAAACCTTTCTCCAGGTTTGGCTTTTATACAGTTACATTTATTATTAACATTATTAACATCTGTAGAAAAATGGAAAGGATGCCTCTTTTTTTTACTTAAAATGTAAAATTCTCCTTCACAGCTCACCTGTCAAAGGGTGGGATATATAAGCAGCAATGGAACAATAAGATTGCAGTGCTGATGTTAATGTGTTGAAAACAGGAAAAATGAGGAAATGTAAAGATCTGACAAGGGCCAGATTGTGTTGGCCAGGCGATTGGGTCGGAGCACCTCCAAAGCGGCAGATTATGTAAGGTTCTGAGTATGCAGTGTTCAGTACCTCTGAACAGTGTTTCTGGGGAAGGACAACAGGTGAACTGGTGACAGAATCATGGGCACCCAAGCCTCAGTAAGGCATGTGGGGAGCAAATTCTGGCCTGTCTTGTTTGGTCCCTCCAAAGACATGCTGTAGTACAAGTTGCTGAAAGATGCTGGTTCGGACAGAAAGGTGTCAAAACACAGTTTAGTTCTTATGGGCTGCATAGCCACAGACCGCCCTGTGGGCATGTGAGCAACGGAGCTGGGTAAAAAGGTGGCCTGGTCTCATGAGTCACATTTTCTTTTACATCATGTGGACAGTTACACAGTTCATACCTTGGTAGGTCAGAGCTGTTTTTAGGTGACCCTAACACACACAGTGTTCTAAAAGTGCACTATATGTAAGTAGTGTGTTTTATCTTTAAGCTGTTCTTTCTAAGTTTTGCTTGTTTGTTTGTTTATAAGCTTTGGTATGGCCTATGACTTCATCGATTCCATCGGGAATGATGTTGATGTCGTATCTGACTCTGAGGTGAGTTTTATGTTTTGTCAATATATTTTTTTTTTCTTTTGAATGCTGTGGAAGTCATGTTTTTCGGTGTGCGTATCTCTCTGACAGAATATAAAGAAGCTGCTGAAAATCCCATACAGTAAATCTCATGTCAGCATGGCAGTACATCGGGTTGGCAGGACCTTGTTGCTGGATGAACTCGACATTCAAGAGCTTTTCATGCGGTCATCACATGTGAGCATATACCTTTTCATTGAGAGAACATCCTTCAGCTGCTGTTGTATGGTTTACTTCTCTTGTTTTAACTGCTTGTAATCTTATAACAAATGCTACAGTGTGCCCATGCGTTTCTAAATTTCAAGAATCTGGTCTCCTGAAATTAGCTAAAAAAAAAATTTGAAAAGTCAAATTTGAGTTATTTGCCTAAGCAAGCCCTGAGCTTCTATTCATTATTTGACTCGCGTAGACAGGGGACTGGACATGGCTGAAGGAGCTTTACCAGCGGCTCATTGACCAGAAATGGCAAAGGAAGAAGAAAAGTAAAGAGCATTGGTATGAAAAGGCCATCCTCTCCAAGTTCCTTTACTACAGGTGAAGTTTAAAACAGCACTAATAATAAATGCAGCATATTTTTCTCATTTGATGTCTTCAGTTATTAAGTGACTGAAAAAAGTTTAATCTGTTTTTCAGTATAAATGGAAATGATGCCGCAGAGCCTGTGCCTTCAGACTCGGACAACTGTGCTGAGACTGAGGATGGTTGTGGAGGTCCAGAATATGTGCCGTCCTGGCCTGCTACATTCAACAGCTCCGCCTCTGAAGAAGACCAGACCACTATTCCTGATGAGGTACGATCAGATGTCCTATTGTCTTTCACTCTGTATATGTTTGAGAGAGAAATGGAGAGTGTTGTCTACAGATATTTTTTATTGTTCCATTTTCTTATATTCATCAGGAACGAGTGGGTAACACTTACGCTCTTGGACATGTTGCCTCTATTCCTAAAGAGCAGAACCTGCCCACACTCTTTAATGAGGGAGAGAACAGCCAGGTAATAATGTTTCCTGACAAGCCCAGCACAGAGCAAATGTGCCTGTCCTGATTTCTGCATCGCTATTTAGAAGTCTGAAATTGCATTTCATGAATTACCAATACTGCTTCTCTTTTACTGGCACAGGGTCTAAAAAATGACTTTGTTCGGAACATCCTCTGGACATTTGAGGACATCCACATGCTAGTGGGATCCAACATGCCCATCTTCGGGGGAGGGCGATACCCAGCAGTCAGCTTACGGCTCAGGTCAGATTTAGGCTACCTTTTTTTTCATGTCAAATTTAGACAGAATCCTGGAGATGTGTTTCTTCATGTCACACATTTTTATTTTTCTTTGTTTCTTGTGACCAATGTCTGTGTAGTGTTTTAGCTGAATTCAAGCATTACATTTTACATATTTACTCTAAGAAGCCATGTTCAAGGTTTAATATTTCAAGAAGTACAATTTCACATGTAGTCTTGTAAACATGAAAAATATTAGAGGCTTAGTCACAACTCTTACTACTCACAGATTACAAAAGCCACCATATTTGTAAGCCAAGGTCTATACAAACACATTTCAGTATATAGACATAAGGTTATGTTTCTTTGGATGTTTTGATGTAACTGAATGAACAAATTCCAAAACATGTAGCAACAAACCTATTTGAATTTACTCTAATTTATACTACTGGGCCTTGCAGATTGGTTGCTGTCTGGTCAATATTGGAATTTCAATAGGTTGCTAGACAAGAGTAGCCATTTTCAAATGCTTGATGTTAGATTGGACAAGTGGGAGGAATAAGATTGATGCCTGACATTTGTTGACCAGACAGTTGCAATTGTTAGTTCCTCATTTAACTCAGTAAACAATTTAGCTTATTTCTTTTCATACTTTTTCATGTGACATCTATATCTTTAGCACCAAATTATGGAGAGTAGCTTTAGTAGGAGCATCTATCAATAAGCAGTATTAGTATTGAAAAGAATGTACAGTGAGTTTCTTCTAGGTTGAACAGAGTTTCAAAACTCCTACTGTTTAGACCTACTCGGGCAAAAATAGGACAGGTTTCTGAAAGGTTCTTTTCCATCTTTCCTTTAAGGGATAACAACAAACCAATCAACGTTCTCACTGGTATTGATTACTGGTTGGACAATTTGATGTGCAATGTACCAGAGCTGGTCATGTGTTTCCATGTAAATGGCATTGTACAGGTAAAACATTGTTCTACTCTTTTAAGTGTCTATACAAGTGAAGAAGTTATTTACTGAATCCATTTGTCTCTTTTGCTGTAAACAGAAGTATGAGATGATAAAAACAGAGGACATCCCTGATTTGGAGAATTCTACATTTTCCACTCGAGTGGTGAAAGACATTGCCCAGAATATTCTTTCTTTTCTCAAGTCCAACTGTACCAAAGAAGGACATACCTATTGGCTCTTTAAGGGTTAGTGTTGGTAATGATGGTATCTCTGGTATGCCACTGTGGTATTATTACCAATGTGTAATTTGCAAGCACTGGTATAATGTAATTGTGTCTCCCACAAACATGTTAAACATTAGAAACCATTGTAGTGTCAGTCATGCTTACCTAAGGGTTATTTCACTTCTGTTCTCTTTTAGCCAGCGGGAGTGACATTGTAAAGCTGTATGACCTAACTACTCTGTGTGAGGAGGCGCCTGAAGAGAAATGCCAGAATCCCTTCACTCTACCCGTGGCTGTTCTGCTTTATAAGTGTGTTTCTCTTCTTAGAGATTGCTTCAACTACTGCACTTTGTAGTGCTTTATATTTCATCCACCATTAGTTGTTTTTAAAAGACAGCTGTCGTGTACATTGCAGGGTGGCCAGCAATATGGTGCTGAAAAATGCCCAGAACAGGAAGCACTACGGGACTATCAGAACGCTTTTGCTCAACTGTGTTAAACTGCTGGATGAGGAGAAACACCCTCAGGTACAAACTTTTTTCTTCAGTGTACCTCCAGTCATGAAGGCAATGTGGAAGTACCTTGCAACTCTCCTTCATGTTAATTCTTTCTCCCGACTGGTTGTCTAGATCATCGCCTCAGCTCATTACATGCTTTCAGAGCTGTTCCAGCTGGATGACTCGAGTGAAGAGGAGGGCAATGGGGAGTCGTTGCGGAATGGTGGCTCTGAAGACAGTTACAGTGAGGATGAGGATGAAGAGGATGATGAAGAGGAAGATGAGAGCTGTTCTTACAGAATGTCGTCTCAGCCTCCAGAGGACTGCAAGGCTGTGGCTGTTATTAAATCTGTGGGGGAGCTGTCTGTTCCTGAAAAGTACAAGTCCACTTCCAACATCAGAGTATGTTTGCTATTGCCTTTTGCTTTCTGTTTTTCTATGTTACAAAATTTGACACAAGAACACATTTGTTTAAATATGTAATTTAAATATAAACTATTAACTGATCAGTCTGTCCAGATGGAGACTTATTTTATGAAAATGATTTTCTGTTCATGTGTCTTATCAGCCCAACTGTTCATTTCCTGTGTCCCAAGACAAAGAAGAGAAATGTAGGCTCGTCCTTAGTTATGTCCTGAAGGTGAGAGCACTCTGTACATATACATACTTTATGATTATTGCCTTTAATGTTTCTGACCAAATAGAGTATACACTTTCAGAAATTGACAGTCTTTGATTAAATGTGTCAAAGGGGCTG
Organism: Alestes dentex; assembly: GCA_037576975.1. Taxonomy (NCBI): domain Eukaryota; kingdom Metazoa; phylum Chordata; class Actinopteri; order Characiformes; family Alestidae; genus Alestes; species Alestes dentex. Next base: position 33,313,824 of record JBBIGA010000001.1, on the reverse strand, counting down.
AAGGCAGTGGACAGCAGCATAAAGAAAGAGAGTGACCTCCCTGCGGCCGACCCCAGTATTCCCATCCCTCTGAAATATGAGGAGAGTGGAGCCAGGGCTGTGGAGAAAGAAATCGCCCTGCTGCTGGACAAGGGTCAGTGAAGACCGCAGACATACTGCCCTTACCTCCTCATAGTCACATTTTTAGCTTATTACAGCACCCAGAGTAACTGAACCCAGCATAAGCACTCAGGGACACTAAATACATGGTCCTGTTCTTCTGGGAGCAGAGATTGAGCCAAAATGTGCGCTTAGGACTTTGTTGGGAAAGACTGCTTAAAATACCAGTTTCCTCCTTTCTCACGTTTTTCCTCCATTGTTCTTTTTTTTTTTTAACTAACCTAGTCTCTTGTTCTCCTGCATAGCTGCTCCACATGGTGAGGGCCTCAAGTTACCCATGCGCTCAGGCATGCTGCCTGGTTCCTGGCAACACCAGATGAAGCTGCAGCTTTTCCTGAAGGCCTCAAAAGCCTACTATGTGCTCTCTGAGGCAGCCACCAACCTGCTAAAGTATGGCCGTGCACTCCGCTACATTAAATTAGCCCTGCAGTGCCATGGTAAGAGAAGTCAGAGATTAGCAACAGAGAATAGACTGATACCAATGTGAGACTGATTAATTACTCAAAATTCCATCTCTAAAATTAAAGAATCAAATTTTTAACATCTATTCTAATGGTACTTTGCTTTCACTCTTTCTCTCTTCCTGTGTGTAGATGCATATTCTGCTATTAGCAGTGGGCTGCACCCACGTGTCCTGCTGTTTCACAGTCAGTGTCTGTCTCTGTGTGGAGATGTGCAACTGATGCTGGCCCAGAATGCCTCAAATAGAGCTGCCTATCTGGAAGAGTACAACTACCAGACCAGAGATGACCAAGAGATCCTTCACTGTCTGCACCGTGAGAGCTCCTGCCAAGGTCTCCAAGCTCAAGCTGGCACACTTTCCATCCATCCATTTTCTACCCCTTTGTCCCGCACTCGGGGTCGGGGGCACACTGTCTATCTCTAAAATTATTAGCACATTGCATCACGAGTATTTCCCAACCCTGGTCCTGGGGGTCCACTCCTTATCTCAGTGTCTCAGATATCAAGAATATTTGGTATTCACAAGTTTCATTTATTGACTTTCTGTGATTTTACACTACACAATTTTAATGATGCAGAATTTAAAAAATGGGTCAAATCCACTATAAATGACATGCTGTGACACATAGGGAATGTTTTACATGCTGTGGTTTGAAGAGTAATGGCTTTTAGCAAAAATGAAAAGGTTATAAAAGCTGTCCTGTGTGCTGCAGCACTCTTCATTACAGCCAAAATATGCAGCTCTACAGAAGATGAGAAGCTTTGTTTAAGCTTTGTTGAGTGTTCCTGTTATGTAAGCTGTTGCCATTGGAGATTACATATCAGTTACAGTATGCCTGAAACTGATTATTACAGAATGCAGCACTCTACATTTAGTATGAAAATGCTTTTCTTTATGATGCTAATGATCTCTGCTTTTTTTCCAGCGTTCAACATGGCCACTGACCTGGCCACTGACCCAGAGTACCAGCTGTTTGTCAGCAGTAAGTGTTATGAGGCTGCCCATGATCTTCTGACCTCTGAGGCTCTTAAGAACCTGGGCCAAGAGCAGCTGGCACAGGTTCTGAAGCGTCTTGGCAATATTCGCAACGAGATGGGTGTGTTCTACATGAACCAGGCTGCAGCTTTGCAGACAGAGAAAGAAGGGGGTTAGTGTTTACATCTGCAGGCTCCTGCAGGTTACTACTTAATAAAGCTTGCATTCATAAAACATACATGTATCAGTGTTGTAGTAAAACTACATATTTTCTTCTCTTTCCTTTGCCTCTGTCATGCAGTGCGGAGGTCAGTATCTGTGGCAGAGCAGGAACTGTGGAAGAAAAGCTTTTCTTGTTTTGAGAAGGGTATGCAGAACTTTGAAGCCATCTCTGACTCTGTGAATAAAGCCCTGCTGCTGTGTAATATTGGAAGACTGATGCGCATCTGCGCCCAGGCCCACTGCGCCATGACCTCAGAGGAGAACCGAGGAGAGTTCTCACCGGAGGAGGCTCTCTACTACAACAAGGTACGTATATAGACAGAGTAGCCGAGCACCAGCTATGAGGACCTTCTAACTGTCTGCCTTAGCAGAGGACACTTTACACTCCAAGTGTCCTCTGCTAATAATCCTGGAACAACTAATTTGACACTTATAGCATTTAATCAAGTCTTTATGACACGTAGAGGAGTATGAAAGATGCATTTGCAAGGTGTCTGATTTTTTTTGAGAAAAAACATATCGTAAGATATTGTGTGTCTATTGTTTTTTTTGTTGTTGTCAGAATTATTGCACCCTGTTCCACTGAAACGAATTAATGTGTGGCAGTGGAAAATGTTTATCTTTTTGTTTTGATCTGAAGGTGACCGTTCAACTGTGTAGAATTTGGAATGTTGCAAACAATTTTATTAAAGTATTTGTTTATTTCGTGGTCAAAATATGATTCTTGTTCTATTTATTTAATGTAAAAATAAAAAAGCTTAGTGTACTGTCTGTATTTCACTATTCTGTAAGTAGATTTCTAGTCTTGTTCATACTCAGCGTATTTTTACAATTATTCAGACAACAAAATTAGCAAATCATGCAACTTAATACTTCATAAAACCAGTCTTTTGTGTCCTAAGTAATCAAACAGGATAAAAAGACATTTGCACCCTGGTACAGTTAACCATCTTCCTGCATCTGTGTGAAGGCTGTAGATTACTATCACAGGGCTATGAAGTGTCTAAGCAGCAGAGAGAGCCACGCAGCAGTCTGGGACTCGGTTAATTGGGAGCTCTCCACCACATACTTCACCCTGGCCACACTACTGCAGGATTATGCCCCACTCTCTCGCAAAGCCCAGGAACAGGTGACCCATATGAGCTATATCACTTTATTGTACACTAGATGGGCTATAACAACACAACTACACTCTTTGAAACGTGTTAAATTTGTGTGTCCTTTCGTTCAGATTGAGAGGGAGGTGACGGAGGCCATGATGAAGTCACTGCGATATTGTGACCTCCAGACCGAGTCAGCTCGCCAGCCCCTCTACCAGTACAGAGCTGCTACCATCCACCACAGGCTGGCCTCCATGTACCACAGCTGCTACCGAAACCAAGTAGATATAGTCACTTTTTTTGCTTACAGATTGACTCACTCTCTTGAATTGTTTTGTCTCCCTCGTGGGGATAAATACTCTCACACATTTTCTCAACTCTGTCTTTATCTGTGCAGGTGGGTGACGAAAGTTTACGGAAGCAGCACAGGTCTCTTGCAGAGCTGCATTACTCTAAGGCAGTGCGTCTCTTCCTCAGTCTGAGTGACGCACCCTGCGAGCTGCTCCGCACACTGCTGGAGAGAGTGGCCTTTGCTGAGTTCACCATGGCTGGTTAGTCTCACACAAGTCTCACAGCAAGTACATGTGTCCATTACGTGTATAACTTTTCTTTGGACATACATTCTGTGGTCTGTCTTTCTGTATTCCTACTGAACAGATATTGTAAAGACCTTAGTTTATGACCTTTTCTAGTATTACATGCAAAAAAAATTTACGTACCTACTAAGCAACAAGTAGATGATCATATGTAGTTACTCAAGATGCTTGCAAATTGTTATATATAATTTTGTGTTTGTTTTTTGTGTTTCAGGACAGAGCAGCAGTGCGGTGAAACTAAAAACCCTGACAGGTGCTCTGGAGATCATGACTGAGACTCGACATGCCTTCAGACTGATACACAAAGAGCTGCAGGAGCAACAACAGAGTGAGGTATAACATACCACATCCCCACATTGGCCTTATAATCCTCTTTTAGAAGGTGACTATTATTAATGTTCAGTGCAATTTTCTGTGTGTGGACGTGTGTGTATGTTCAGACAGTAACACTAGAAGACACAGTCAGTCGTGATGAGTCCAGTGAGGCCTTTGATGGCCCTGCTTCCTCAGGGCTGAATACAGAGGAAGTAATGAAACTGATTGGTGTCTTTGAGCCCAGTTTCTCCTTTCTGCTGTTGCAGCTGATTAAATTCAGCACCACCAGCAAACGCAAATCCAGGTAAGATGAGATGAACTACATTCATGTTTTGGGGGCGTATGATTATTATAGCACAACAGTTGCAGTTGACTGTGCCATGAGGAATCAGTTATGCTGTTGTAGAATCAAAGGAGTTTAGATGGATTTATTGGCAAGTGTGCAAGTGTTCTTAAGTGCAAGTGTTCTTTCTTACTTCAAGAGCTCAGGATACCACCTGGTGAAATGCAGGTAGACAAACGAATAAACCAGGATGCTTACCAGTGTAAACTGAAGACCATGTTAACAGAATATATAAAAATAAAAGTGTGTGTGTGTGTGTGTGTGTGTGTGTGTGTGTGTATGCATGTGCAGCAGTAAGGAAGAGGAGCAGGTGAAGGTCTATAAGCAGGTGTACTCTCAGATGTTGCGAGCAGAAAAGGACGCTCCCCTAATCCAGCGTGTTGCCCTCTATTTGGAACTTCTGGATCAGTTCAGCCCACCTGCAGAAACACCATGAAACGGGACCATCCGGGTAAATCTCCAAACAGACTGGTGCTACCAACGTGACTATTCCGGGTAGTTTGATGAAAAGCTCATAAAGAAGAGACAAGCATTCTGGAATGGGACCTTTTTCTTTGAGACCTGGAAATGTGAATAGAAATACTCATAAGCAGTGCCTTGTTGTCTTAGTTGCAAGACTTTCATCCACTTACTTTTTTAAATGGAAAAAATACAAAAGAAAATTGGTCTAAATTTTGCTAAAGACATGGGTGTTTGTTTGTTTTTGTTAAATGGGGTGAGAAATATTTTCTGATGACTAATATGAACCAGTAAAATGACCTGTTTCTGTTTTCTGGTAGAGAAACAACACTTCATCACTGCTTTTGTGGTGTATAAATAAGCTCACCTTTTAAAATTCCTGAAATGTCATGATCTTTAAAAATAAAGTGAACTGGAAACGAGTGCAATAATAAGGCAGTGTTCAGGGGAAATCTCTATTTAAAAAGGTGTGTACATGTTGCAGTGTTTTGTATGAATGTGTTTGCTGACTGTACTGATTCTTTATTAAAAATGTGTCAGATTGTTACAGACACTGTTCACACTAATCACTTGTTCTGAGGTGAAAATGTATGGTTAGGAACTTGTTTTATTTTGAGGTTTCATTTTGACGTGTTCACACATGACTATAAGTGGCCACTTCACTTTACTTTGAGGAAAATGTTTCTATTCACTGTCATTTGTCTTTTATAGCTTTTTAAAAAGAAATTGAATCTTTAATATGAATTCACTGATCATTTTCAGTTCAAAGTGTAACATTTTTGAATAAAACTTAGACAAAACATAAATAATATGTTCCGTAAAAGTCGTGCAGCTGATGCAAGATATACCAGAGGGTGGTCTTATACCAAGTGGAGAGAAACAATTAGTTGCTTAAGTAAATAAACGCAGAGGGGTGCTGTTTGTGAAAACAGCTTCACAAATTTAGAGGTGTCATTTTTTCATTATTTAACACAGTGTTCTCACAATTTTCACACATTCAGGGCTAGATGTGTTTTAAAAACAGTGTTACGTTTTGGTAAATTTTCTAGCTGCGTAATTGTTAAATGTTAAATCTAAATGTTAAATCTTTAAATCTAAATGTTTGGATTTAGATTTAACATTTAGATTTAAGATTTAACATTTAGATTTAACATTTAGATTTAGATTTAACATGTACATTTAGATTTAAGATTTAACGCTTAGGTTTAGATTTAACATTTACATTAGGATTTAACATTTACATTTAAGATTTAACATTTTGATTTCACATTTAGATTTAGATTTAACATTTAAATGTAACATTTAACAATTACGCAGCAAGAAAATGTACCAAAACGTAACACGTTTAGCTCTAAATGTGTGAAAATTGTGTGAACATTGCGCTAAATTATGAAAAAATGACACCTCCACATTTGTGAAGCTGTTCTCACAAACGGCGCCCCATCTAACTGTGCCCCAGCGCACAAAGCAACATGGCTGGATGAGTTCGATGTGGAAGAACTCGACTGGCCCGCACAAAGCCCTGACCTCAACCCCATCCAACACCTCTGGAATGCAGACCTTCTCCTCCAACATCAGTACCTGACCTCATAAATGCTCTACAGAATGAATGGGCACAAATTCCCACAGGCTCTTGCGGAGAGCCTTCCAAGAAGAGTGGCAGCTGTTATAGCTGCAAAAGGGGGTGGGCGACTCCATATTAAATTCATATCCATATCTATGGATTTGAATGCAATGTCGTAAAAGTGTAATGGTCAGGCGTCCCAATACTTTTGTCCATGTAGTGTAACTGCTGTAGGCTGACAACCTTCCCAGATGGCCTTTCAGTTTAGCCCTCAGTAGGTGGAGCTTTCTGTGAACCAATCCAGCGTGCCCCAGAGCGCTTGGCGCGGTGTTCAGTAAGCAAGCTACGGACGAGGACTTTATATTAGTTATCATTTGACTTTTTAAACGTCGGATCGCTGTCTCAACAAGCAAATTTGATGTCAGCGAAAGATCCAGGGTGTCTCTTTAACATGGTCTCTGGGGTTTTCGCTAGACTTTCACGGATTTGTCTGTTTTAACTAACCCGGCCCGCCGGACAGCTAGCTAGCAGTCTGCGCCGCCCGGGACAATGAGCACTGCCAAGGCGATCAGACGTGAGTAAATCAGTTATAATTTAGTAAACATTGCTCTCACGGATCAGTATCGTAAGACAAATTCTGTCAGTCTGTATCCGTGCACATGTCTTTGCCCTCCTGACGATTGTGAAGTTCTTACAATCTTGCAGCGCCCGCTAGCCTTTAAATTTCACTCGTCTTCACTTATTTAGCCCGTGTTACTTAATGTCATTTTATAGTAGTGATAAATTAAGACTGTTTTAAGTGATCACAAAATAGTCACTGGAGTTAGTCTTTAACTTTCACCCATCTAACCTACTTAACTAGTGTTATTTGATATTGGGGTTTTTTTGTTTGTTTTTTTTAGCACAGTAATAAGTTAACGCTGTTTTAAGTCAACTCATAATAGTAATTTTTTAACTGTACATCTCCAGTCTCTTTCTTGTGTTTAATGGGGGGGAAATTCTGTCCGTGCTTTTACAGAGCTGCAGAAAGCCAAAAGCAAGGCACAGAGCTCCAGTAATCTGAAGGAGGAGGCCAGTCTCTGCAATCAGCTCGGAGAGCTTTTGGCTAAACAAGGTAAGAGAAACAAATAAGTGATCATTCGCTATGGTTCTCAGCACAATAGGTCTGTCGTCAGTTTCTGTTCCACTTGTCAGACTCTGTCCGTCACACATCCACATATTAATCTATGCAACAGCCTGATACTATTTTATTACTATGTGCAATAGTCTTACTATGTGAAGTGGAAGTGACCATTCTGTCATACGTGAACACACCACAACACATAGTGTGAACAGCACGAAATTCTTCCTCTGCATTTTACCTCAGAGGTGCTTAGCAGTATTGGGAATTGAACCCACAACTTCCTAACCATTGGGCTACCAGCTGCCCACGTGCAGTATCATGTTAAGTTTTCTAAATCATATTACCATATCGCTACTTATGTCAGTGTCATTTTACATACGACGTATCTCTACTATGTGCAGTAACATACTCCTAACTTCCATCTGTGCCATATGCTACTTATCTATAGTGTATATACCCAGCATTTGTGTATATATCATAGTATGTTTCATATTGATTTTTTTCCTACAGTTTTTTATTGGATTTCTTTAAACTATATATTTTGTGTTCTTGTCTCTGCAGTCATAACATAAACAATTTCTTCCAGGATCAATAAAGATTTCTGATTCTGATTTGTGTGTTAGGCGATTACGAGGCTGCCATCGAGGAGCATCGACAAGAGTTGGCGCTCTCAGAGATTCTACACGATGTGATTGGTTGTGCTGTAGCCAATCGAAAGATTGGAGAATGTTATGCAGAGTTGGGAAACATCACCACTGCTCTCAAGGTATGCAAAGACCTGTCACTTTTCACCTCTGAATGATTTCTGCATGACGACTTTAACATAATTGGACCTGTCTGTGTTCCAGCATCAGAGACGGCACCTGGACTTGGCTCGCTCTGTCAATGACGCAGTAGAGGAGCAAAGAGCTCTGGCCACTATTGGCCGGACTTACCTCTTCCTCCATGACTCTGACCAGTCACAGGGCAGCCTGAAGCAGGCCGGGGACGCTTTCAAAAAGAGTTTGGCAATCGTGGATGAACGTCTGGAAGGTCTTGTTCTTTTTTTGACCAAGAGACTTTGAGTGGAGAGTGTAGTCTGGTGGGAGTTACTAATAGCAAGAAGATTGAATTTGTCTGGAGGGAAGCAAAGACACGTTTCCTTTTTATCGCATGTTAGCTAGCCTCTCGTGCCTTGAAATCATTCTTGGGGGCTGATGTGTCCCGCATGTGTTTGTGTGATGCAGGGACAGTGTCAGCGCGGGAGCGGAATGAAATGAGGGCGCGTCTGCTGCTGAACCTGGGCTTTGTGTGTGATGGCTTGAAAGAGCCACAGCGCTGCAGTGACTTCATCCGCCAGAGCATCTACATTTCAGAGTGAGATACTGCTAGTCAAAGACCCTGCCGATCTGCACTGGGGGCTCAGTCCTCTATGCTGGCTTTGTTCCTAACTCTAGCCCTCCTTTATAGTTCCAGATTGTTTGTATAGTGTACTTTTTATACTGTACTGTTGGTATAGTTTTTAATCTATTGTTTTTCATTTTTGCTGCTTATCTTGTACTGTCCACTTTCTGCTGTGACAATGCAAATTTCCCACTTGTGGGACTAATAAAGGTTTATCTTATCTTTGTCTTAGGAAGAGCAATCTTACAGAGGATCTTTATCGTGCCAACTTCAACTTGGGGAACATCCACTTCCGAAATGGGCATCACTCTCTCGCCATCCGATGCTTTGAGAAAAGCAAAGATTGCGCACGCAAGTTGAGCGACAAATTTGCAGAGAGCGAGTGTTTCTGCATGATTGGCAAGGTACCAGCAACCTGAAACATTCAGTTATTGTTGGTAACTGGTCAACAGTTCAGTTGGGCAAACCATCAAAGCTTGGTCAAGCTGGTTCTGTTCAACCAGCTTAATCATTAAACCCAAACAAAAAGCTAAGCTGGTTTTTATACAGAACAAATTGTGTAATTTATTTTTTTTTTCCGTGACGGGCCCAGCCACCTCTGTGTAGCCCTGGACATAGATTACTTTCAGGCTTTTAAGAAAATATAACGTATTTGATATCTGTGTAGGTTCTGCTGAATCTGGGGGACTTCCAGGCCGCCCGGCGCTCTCTGAAGAAGGCGTTCCTTCTTGGGTCCCAACAGCTGGCAGAGAGGGAGGCGGTGAAAAAGCACTTGAAATATGGTGAGCGAATGAGTGGGATATATTTGGCTGTTTTTGTATCAACTTTTTCCAGGCAAAAACGGAAGCATTTGTGGATAAACGCTTTGTGGAGACAGATTTGTATGTTCTTTGGCCTTGCCAATGCCTGTTGATCCTCTTTCCACAGCAATTCAGGGCTGTGAGATGGAGGAGGCTATGTCAACCATTACTAATAAGGTCTCTCAGGAGGCCTTGGGGATTGCAGAGCAACTGGGGGACCTCTATTGCAAAGTACTGTCCTATACCAAAGCTCTGGATGCTTACAACACCCAAGTAAGGGTCTGCTGTTTCTACAGCAGTCTTTAATGCACTCAGACACAAAGCTTATCACATAGAACACAAACGGAGACTTAGTAATGTCTGGTTGTTGTTCACGTCATTTATGGTGTTTACTTGTGTACTGTTTGCTTTGCTCATTGCATTAGTACTTTTATTTTTTAAACCTGCACATGTGTGTGTGTTTAGTTGATGTGTGCTGAGACCTTAGGGAAGCCTCCACGAGAGCTGGCTGTCATCCATGTTTCCCTGGCAGCAACTTACTCAGACCTGCGGCAGTACCACAAAGCTGTAGAGCACTATAGGCACGAACTGGAGCTGAGACAAGGCAATGCCAAAGAGGTATTTAACACTCATACACATATTCGACATTGCACGTTTAGTGCACAAATATATAACAGGTTTTTTAGGAGGACTGTATTGAAGCTTCGGTGCTTTAATCGCTTATTCTGTCTGTCTGTCTGTCTGTTAGGAGTGTGAAACGTGGTTGAACATTGCAGGCTGTCAGGAAGAGTGGGGGAAAAGCATTGAGGAGGTGAATGGTAGTTACACTGCTGCCTTGCTCTGTGCTGAGAGAGCAGCTCAAAGCAAACTACAGGTCAGTCGCTATTTCATAACAAAGTTAGTCTTGCCATTCTTCCCAGTCTAAAACATACACTACAAGCCAGATGTATAGATGTAATCAGTTCATTTAAGTTATTTAAATGCATTAAAAATCGAACAAAAGGAGAAGTCCTCTAGTACAATACTGAATTTAGATCATCCAGCCCTGCATATCACAGGTTTGCCTCCACTAAGGTTAAAGTCTGTATTTGTTTTTGTTTTGTTTTTTTCTGCCATCATATAAAATCTAAATCTGTCCCTTAAATACTCTTTAACATTCTGCGTATTAATGTGTTATCCTCTAGTTTGTATTAAAGTAAAAACACTTAATATTTTTTTGACCCACTTTCTGACTGGATGGTTGGTACAACTGCTTTGTTGATGTAGTGTTAATGCTGGTGTTGCTTCCAAACCTTTGTCCTGTAATTTGGATATAACTTAGGATAAATAACTGAAACAACACCAAAAATGTTTGCTTGTGTGTGTCCTTGCAGAGGAGGGTCCTGAAGGCATGGCTGCAGGTGAAGAGGCGTGTCTGCTCGGTAGATGTTGATGCCACAGAGGCCCGCCTGCAGGAGCTGTATGAGGCAGATGGCCTCGGGCCGGAGGACAGTGAAGACGAGGAGGAGGAGCAGCTGCAGGACAGTGAACCTTTAGACAGTGATATCCAGCTCTCAGACTCTGGTAAATAAACAGTCAAATCCATGTCAAGGAGTTTGGGCTAACGTGTAATGAAAGTTATTTAATTACATTTAAACATGCCAATGCCTCGCTCACGCCTGCTGATTGGGTTTGTTCTCTGGGCAGATGATGACCTGGAGGGCTACGATAAGCTTGTGACTGGCAGAAGAAAAACTGGAAGGGTGAGCAAGAAACATCCTCTGTACAAAGTCAAAATTAAAATCTAGTCGTCTCCATTTTTTTCCCTTCTTTTTTTCTTTATATTCCATTAAAATGTTTGCAACAATTTCTTAATTTAGACAATAAAAAAGGATAGTCTGTGGACCAGTGGGTGAGATATTAATGTCTTATCCTTGTGATTTCTCTCACTCTTTCTCCCCTTCCTTTCTCCTTGCTCTCAGTGGAATCGGCGGAATGAAAAGGGTGAGACTGTGCTCCATCGAGCCTGTATCGAGGGCAACCTGAAGCAAGTTCAGTACCTGGTGCAGCAGGTGAGCACAGCCGATCAAACAAGTCTGTCGGATTAATCTAAGAGTGATCCTGAGTGAAACGACCACTCTCTGTCTCTTATTGTTACAGGGCCATCCTCTCAACCCCAGAGATAACTGCGGCTGGACTCCGCTTCATGAGGCTTGCAATCATGGCCATCTAGGTACCAGCTTAATAAAGATCTGAACATGTAGAGCCACACACTACTCAAGTTCCTCTTTTTCACTGTTGTTGCAATAGTTCAAAATGTGATGCAATACGTTTTAGGGTGTTCCTTGAACCTGCAGCGTTTTGTGGTTCTCTTTTGGATCTGCATGGTTGACCTGCTTTGCCCCTGTGTGTCTCTCTCCAGAGATTGTAGGTTTGCTGTTGGACAGAGGAGCTAACATTAATGACCCTGGAGGTGCACAGTGTGAGGGAGTGACACCTCTGCACGATGCCCTCTACTGCGGAAACTTCAAAGTGGCACAGCTGCTGGTACAGAGGGGCGCTTCAGTCAATGCCCGCAACAACAAGGTCTAACAGATACACATCTTACTGTTCCTTTAAGAGCAATATTCACTTAGTGTCCTTTCATAATTTTTGTTCTGTTTGACTGCGTGTTAGGTATGATTCTGCAGTGATTAATATGGTTACACTGCTTTTTATTTTTTTTAATTATTATTTTTTTTAAACCTATCAAATAAAGACTCATTGGGTGTGCTTAGGTTCACTGAGTGCTCATGAATGTGCTGGTGGGACTTTCCTGCAGGGGGACAAACCTTTGGACACCTTGCGCCAGTGGCGGAAAACGTACAGCCGAGATCTGGACCGGGAAACGCTGTATGAGTGTGCAGAAACTGAGAAAATACTGAGGAAGGCATTGGCAGGAGGAGGTGAGTATTAGAGAACAAGCAAGAGTGGATTTTTCAGTTACTAGAGCAGGGTTTCCCCAATCCCAGTCCTGGGGTCTGTGCAGATGTTTGCTTTCCCATCCTTATGGCCCCTATGATTCACAAACTCTGAGTAATGAACCAATAAACAAAAACACTATAAATTAGGTATTTTGCAAATGTTAACCAAAAATGTAAGACATATCAGTGCAGGACCTCATGTTATACACATATTAACATAGATGGCAATTAAGAAATGTTACTGTAGTGACACATTTTTCTTATTTGTTCAGGTGGATTATTTATAAAACACAAAGGTTGGATTCAACTCTTTATCAACTGATCCAAGTCATTTTGTAGATTAATGCAGTCTGCCAACCCAGACTATCAGGAGAAAAGTGATGCTGCAGTGAAAAACCAGAGGGCTGACAAAGTCAAGCACACCTAAAATAACAAAACAAAACATGGACGTATATATTTTAGACTGCTTGCAGTCATTACAACCAATAAATTTGAATAGAATAGACAATAATATAAGCCATGTTTGCGCTACAGACATGGCTCATTGAAAGTGCTTGAATGTGTATATTTTGATCAATATATTCTTATAAATTGTTTTAAACTAAACATTAGTAAACTGGCTGCGTGCTGCTGTTTGTATTTGTGTCTCCAGCCATGTGTTGGTCCTGGTTTTATACAGCACCGGCCTCCAGACTGTGTACATGAAGGATTCAAGTTGAATGATTTAGGTTAAATAGTGACAAGAAAATGAAAGTCAACAATAACCAAACAATGTTCTAACAGTTTTAACCTCAATCCACATCTGAATCTATGCCATGTTGGGTCCATATTAGAGCAAATTGTGCCTCAAAGGTCCTGATATTTAGGAGTTGTTGGAAGTTCTGTAAAAATATTGAATTCGATTTTTAAAAAATGTGTAGTAACCCCGGGTTAAGCACCTCATCCTTTATTGACAGTATAATTTAGTGCAGCCAAAAGACACATTTTACTGGTTTATCCATTTTTAAATGTTATATAGAGATTTAGGAATAAACTGGTGAAGATCCACTTCTTACTTTAAGGTATCAGCATCACAGTCTGAGAACATCACAACATTGAAAGCTAACCTAGACTAAACATTTTTTACTTTTGCGAGTATCGCTTCATGAATACATTTGTTCAATCGAAATGTTATTTATACAGAATCTAATTACAGTGTTGCTATGTGGTAATTTAGCCAGCTCTTTATTGTCAGGATATATTTGGCATGTGAGTTGACGTTGGGCTGGCTCAGTTCAGTTTCGAAATTGAATTTACCTGGAATCTGGGCATGTTTTGGCACAAAACTTGATCAAGTTAACTCAGACAAGAAGCTGTGAGGCTGTATTTGGGTTCAGACCAAATGTGTGTTTTTTGTTTAAACAACTGTCCTACAAAATCCCACAATTGCTCATGTCACTCACTCCCTCATTCATTCATATAAAGTCTCCCCTTCTCCCCACTGTAAATGCAGTTGCACCGGTGTCTTCAAAGCCTGTCTTGCAAGAGAGTCAGCTTTTTGATGCTGAGTGCTCAGAGCCACTGTTGCAACAAGATAATCCCAACTCCACTTCCCAGCATCGCCTGCTTAGTACACGGACTCCCCCAGAGGCCAGTACACCTCCCAGAGCCAGGCGATCTACAGGAACCAGAGGAACCGAGGAGGATGTTCTATTTGGGGTGGGACTAGACGCTGGGCATGTTAACACATGTTCCCTAATATTTATGTTTTTATAATTTGAGAAGGGTTTGCCCATTCTGTAAGCTCTACATTACTGTGTCCAAACCCTGGTTATGGAGTTCCCTGCTTTGCATGTATTTTTGCTCCTAGCATCCCAACTCATCTGCTAATTACAAAGTCTGGATGAAAACTAATGTGTTAGAGCTGGGAAAATATTAAAATATGCAGAGCAGGGAAGCCTCCAGATCTAGGGTTGGAACCACTGTTCCACAGTTGTGCTTGAAAGTTTGTGAACTCTTTTGGGATGTTGTATATTTTTGCACAAGTATGACCTCAAACATCAGATTTACATTCCTAAATGTAGATAAAAAAGGACCCAGTTGAACAAATGACATATTTCTATACAGATTTTATACTGTTGATACCAAAATCTAACTTTTTGGTTTATATTAGAAGCATTATATTCGAAGAAAGGAAAACACTGCATTCCAGCAAAAGAAGCTTGTCCCCTCTGTGAAACATGGTGGTGGCAGTATCATGCTTTGGGCCTGTTTTACTGGCTCATTTTTAATGGGTTTATTTAATCTACTTTTAGGAAAATCTGATGTTTTAGGTCATATTTATACAGAAATATATGAAGAACTTTCAAGCACTACTGTATAAAGCTGATCAAATTGAGGTTGCTGGAATCCCTACTGATTTTGTTTATAAAAAAATTTTTTCTCACCTCTTTCCACTGTTTTCACCAGGAAGACAATGACTCGGATCACTCTGACTGCTCTATTAGTCCGCTACGCCCTGTGCGACCAAGACATCGTTTCCCAGAAGTCCCTTCTACCCCACGGGATGTTTGTCTAGATATTCCACCCACGCCGCTTGGCGGCAGAGAGACAGTAACGCCCACTCAGCCAGTCTCTGGCAGACAGGAGTACCAGAGGGCTATGCAGAACCTGGGCAGTGCCAAGAGCCGCCTTCTGACTCAGACCCTGTCAGAGCCGGTTTTCAGCAGCACACCGGCAGTGTCGACCAATCATGTTTCAGCTCTTGTCCCTGAGGATGAATACATAGCAGATGATTGGCTCGAAGATGACTTGGGGAGTGCTCAGCCAAAAAAGAGAAGGAAAGTCTTGTCAGAACGGGATGGCAGACAAGACAGTGTGATGTCTTCTAGAAGTCAGATTCGAGTGCCGTCAGCATCAGAACCTTCTGCTAGAGGTAACACACAGATGTTGGGACTGCAATGACTGAAGTAAAATGGCCCCTTATAGTCATGCACCACAGCACACACTGTGAACAATGTGAAAATCTTTCTCTGTATTTAACCCCTTCACCAAGTGAAGCAGTGGGCTGCCACCAACGAGGGGCACCCGGGGAGCAGTGTGTGGGGATGGTGCCTTGCTCAAGGGTACCTTAATGATGACACTAGCAGCGTTGTTCAGGGCTATATGTAAAACATTACAAAAATTACCCCGGGCTAAAAATAGAATCACCACACTTGGATGTTTTTTAGGATAATGCATTTCGTCATGGAGTGTGTTAAAGCTTTTCTTCAGGATAGACATATCAACTCAATGACATGACCAGAAACAATCCACATCTCAGTTTGGAAATAATGGAAGAAAAAAAAAAAACATTATTGGAGAAAAGAGAGAGCGAGAATAATTAATAAGTTTTCAATTTCTCCTCCGCACTGAGTGACTCCTGTATTTCTTTGAATTGGGAAAAATATACCATTTAAGTAAATTAATGTAAATGAATTTGTTTAAGTAATGTTTCACAAGACCAGAATGTTCATATATAATTTGTCAACCAAATTGAGACTAAAACTAAATATTGTGATGCATGTGGTATAGATCAGACTACAGTGCACATTTGGAGCTTGGAAGATTAGAGCTTCCTTATAGACATGTCTTAAAAATTTAGTTGCATTTCACTCCACTGTTTGAAGGGGGCATGACTGTTTCATTTTCTCCCTGCAGCTTCATCCTCCTCCAGCAGAGGTCTTTCTCTGAAGAAGAGCAATAAGGCACGACAAGTGAAGATGAATCAGCTGCCTGGCATGGTGATGCTAGGCAGGAGAGAAATCAGCAGGTCACCAAGTCCCATCATTGCCCCTGATGATGACCCCTCACAGCCTGTACACCCTCAACCTCACAACTTCCAGGCCAACGTGAGCAATTCTATTTCACTGCCTGTTTGTACCTGTTCTTTTGTATCTTCTTCTTTCTTCTTTCTCTTTCGGCTTTACCCTTCAGGGGTCGCCACAGCGAATCATCTGTCTCCATTTAGTC
>JBBIGA010000001.1:33256523-33297290 GCA_037576975.1 Alestes dentex | reverse complement strand
GCAGATAGGACTAAATGGAGACAGATGATTCGCTGTGGCGACCCCTGAAGGGTAAAGCCGAAAGAGAAAGAAGAATGCTATTCTTCCAAATAGTATAACTGTACACATACAAAATCTAATAGAAATATTAATATATAAATTAGTGTGTATGTAAATGAATATACCCACTGTGTACACACACACACACACACATATACACATGTAATAAAATACCGGAAATATTGCACACGTTGCATGAGAAATGTTGCATATGAAAGAACCATTGTATTTATCAGTCCTTGGTGTGTGGATGTGTGAGTTCGTGTGTGTGTGTGTGTGGCCAACTGCGAGATGTTGGTTTCAGACTCTGACAGCAGCTGGAAGGAAAAAAAAACTGTGGTATCACTCTTTCACACACAGTGTGAATCTGCCAATTGCTTTAAACGTAAATGTAAAAGCAATTCAGTAACTCTCATGCTCTGTGGACAGGGGGAATTGTCATCATGAGAGAGAATACTGTCATTGGGAAAGAGACGGTTTTAAGTCAAGTAGGATTATAGTCATTTCAGCCATATAGATAGTACACAGTGAAGTGAAACATTTCCCCAGGACCATGCTGCAGCAAAGGACAAAAAACAGAACACTAAGACGGGACAAAATACATGTGCTGATGGGCCTTCTTGGCAATGGAGCTGATGCTGAGGGTCCATGTGAGGTTTTCTGCACTGTGAACATCAAGGAACTTGGCACTCTGGATTATCCCCACCGAGGAGCTGTTGATATTCAGTGGAGAATGATCATATCATGTCCGCTTGATGTCAACGAACACCTCTTTTGTTTTGTCCATATTCAGAGACAGGCCGTTGGCTCGGCATTTTTCCGTTGGACATCACACCTCCTCTCTGTATGCCACCTTGTCGTTCCCATAGATTCAACCCACCACGTTTGTATCATCAGCAAACTTGACGATGTGGCTTGAGCTGCTCTTTGCTGCACAGTCATGGGTCATCAGTGTGAACAGCAGAGGGCTGAGCACACAGCCCTGGGTGGCCCTGTGGCGGTGCTGGAGATGTTGCTCATGATCCTGACTGACTAAAGTTTCCCAGCCAGGAAGGTGTTCAGGAACAGGAGTTTCAACTTCCCAGTCATATGCTGAGGAATGATGGTGTTGAATGCTGAACTGAAGTCTACGAAACAGCATTTTCACATGTGTCCTTTTCGTCCAGGTGGATGAGGGCCAGGTGAAGGGCGGCAGTGATGGCATTATCCGTTGAGCAACTGGGATGATACGCAAAGTACAGGGGGTTCAATGTGTGGGCAGCTGCAATTTTATGTGCCTCAAGACAAGCCACTTCATGATGATGGGTGTGAGTGCAATGGGACAATATTTATTGAGGCACTGACAGCATCTGTGGCACACAGATGATGGTGGTAGCTTTTAAGCACGCTGGAACGATAAAGGTGAGATAAAGGATTAAGATGATCAGTCAGAATAACTTTGTATTGATTCACAGTGACTCTCACTCTGACAGGTGAGCTCAAACTAAACAAACAAAATACCCCCCAGCACATCAGAGCCAGTAGACGCCTCCTCACTGTAGGGGCCCTCTGCTTTTCACCCAGCTGACCCATGACTGTGCAGTAATGTACAGCGCAAACCAAGTATGCCAATGACACAACTGTGGTGGGTTTGATCAGCAAAAATGATGAGGCAGCATGTAGAAAGGAGGTGCCACAGCTGACGGACAGCCAACATCTTCCACCCCCCAATCCTCACCATGTATTACAGAGGGACCATAGAGAGCATTCTCTGCAGCTGCATCACAGCCTGGTATGGGAATTGCAACGTTTTGGATCACAAGACCATACAGAGAATTGTGAGGACAGCTGAGAAGATCACTGGGGTCTCTCTCCCCTCTGTCACAGACATTACATTGAACACTGCATCCGCAAAGCCACCAGCATCAGTGTTGCCAACTTAAAGACTTTGTCGCCATTTCTAACGACTTTCCAGTCCCGCTTAACAACTTTTTTTCCCAGAAAGTGCCTAGCGACAAATTTAGCGACATTTTTGACAAATCTTAGTTACTTGCTGTACAACTGTGTCGTCAATATTCCCTGCAGAGACCCAGCCTACTCTACAGCCATCCGTGTGGATGCTCGAAAAGCGAATGATCCGCGCATGTGCTTGCAGTATGACTGTCACATCGACTGAACAATCATAAACCATTCTTGGTTGAACTCACCCACTCACAAAACAAGTTGTATTACAAGCAAAAGATTGTGTTATATTTTTAAACTAAGTAAAAAAGAACCTTCCAAACCTCTCCTTCCTTCCTTTTGAACAAGTAAACTTCATTTGGTCTTTTATTACACAAACCTGTAAAATAAATACATTAAAACAATGACAACCTATATCCTACTTCCAAAAATTCCCGAGAAGGATGGGAGTTACTACCGGAATTCAATAGACGGCTGAAACCCTACGTTGGTAGTGACAGCAGGGCTTACTGTCTGTATAGTGAAACAGATTTTTATAGAAAACTGTCAGAGATTAAAAAGCATGCAGCTCCCAGAAGCCTGTTGAAAAGGCCAAGCCATACAATAAATCTACCCAATCCAAAATGTCCTTAAAAAACACTCTGAAGCAGGCAGAGGCAACCACTGATTTGGCTTTCAGAGATCACTGCTATATTTTGTCGTGTGACCATATCGGTTCAGCATGCAAGGCAGCATTCCCCGATTCCAATATAGCCCAGAATTTTCGGATTCACCGCACCAAATCCACCGAGATGATAAATTGTGTTTTGACTCCATACTTTATTCAAAGGCTGTTGGCTGATATTGGTGACAACAAATACAGCCTCCTGCCTGATGAAAGTACGGCTGTCTCCAAGTATCTGGGCGTTGTGGTTCATACTTTCTTTAAATTCTGGTTCTGAGAACGCCATCGTGAGGCGACGTGATGACGTCATTTATATCCAAATTAGCGTGTATCGTCTCTAGCGACACCTAGCGAATTTCTAGGTAAACTTCAGCCACTTTTGTAGGAGATAGTTGGCAACACTGACCAACATTGTGGATGACCCCACTCACCCCTCACACTTTCTCTTCTCCCTCCTCCCGTCTGACAAAAGGTTCCGTACCATACAGATCTCCACTGCCAGAATGGGAAAAAGTTTCTTCCTTGAGGCCATCAGACTTCTCAACCGGAACTGAAACATTAAACTGTAACCCCGTTAGAAAACTGTTTTTACAGCATTTTTCTCAATCACATTTTACAACTGGATCGTGTGATCCACTACCCCCCCTATAATGGTTCCGGTTCCCATGGCCTGACCTTATAAATGCTCTACAGAATGAATGGGCACAAATTCCTTCAGAAACTCTCCAAAATCTTGTGGAAAGCCTTCCAAGAAGAGTGGAAGCTGTTATAGCAGCAAAGGGGGGCCAACTCCATATTGAAATCTATGTATATGAATGCAATGTCATTAAAGTCCCTGCTGGGGTGATGGTCAGTCGTCCCAATACTTTTGTCCACATAGTGTCGCTCTTGCGTTCGTTTTGATTTCACAGTGACTGTAGTTGACCCTCCTATCCAGAGGGGCGCTCCAGGACGTGTCAGTCGGAACACAACGGTGTAGAAAAACAGCAGCAGACGACAATGGTGAGCAAGCAGTTTTGTTTCCTCTCTGTTTGGACAGTTTTGCCTTCGTAAGGGGATACATTTAAACATATAACATCCTGGTTGCCGTTATTTAGTTAGTATTTATTCTAATAGTGCAATTTTTTTTGCATTTTTGTCGTTTTGGAGCGCGTTTATCCTGTCTGAGACATGTAGTTAGCTTAGCTAACACTAAAGCTAGTTATTGGTGTTTTGCAGCAGGCCTTAGAGAGCTTCCTCACATAAAAACTAAAGTTACACCACTGGTAGTTTAATTAACTCTAGTTGAATGCCAGAATTACGTTCAAGTCGCTAAGCCTTGAATAAAGAGTGACATGCCGGTGTACAGGCCTTCTCGTCCAACATTAGTGCCTGACCTCAGAAATGCCATAGAATTACTGATTACAAATTCAAACAGAAACACTTCACTTGTGAAAAGCCTTCCAAGAAGAGTGGGAGATGTTATATCTGTAAAGGGAGGCCAACTCCATATTAAAGTGTATGTATTTGAATGTTATGTCATCAAAGTCCCTGTTGGTGCAATGGCCAGTCGTCCCAATACTTTTGTCACTTTAACTAACTATCTCTGTAATTGGCCGCCAGAATGAAGTTCAAGTCACCAACTCTTGCCTACAGAGTGACATATGGGTCTGCACCCAGCTACCTTAATCCTGTCATTCATGCTAATGTTCCTAATCGGTCCCTTCACCCCTCCAAGGAACATCGTCTGGCTCTGCCATCCCTACACAGTCCAGACTCTTTTGTGGTTCTTGTGGACTGAGCTGCCTAAGCTGACAAGAGTAGTAGAATCCCTCTCTATCTTAAAAAACCTCCTGAAGACTGATCTGTTCAGAGAGTATCTCCTTTCCTGATGATGTATCTTAGCACTTAGAACTCTCCTTTGGTTCTCACACAGTCCTGAAACTTGAGTGTTTCCTCGTATTTGGATAAAAACGTCTGTCAAATCAGTGTAAGGTAGTTTCTGACTTAGTTAGGTTAGTGAGGTTAGGAATAATTCACACACTGGGATTAATTTTGGTTTGTAATGTTGCTGACTGCAGCATGACAGCTACAGTGACTGTCAGTGGATGCATAACTGTGTTGTGTGTCACATATTGAGGTATTTAGGTATTGTGTATATTAAAACCTTCAAGAATATTTGAGCCTTGTCAAAAATGATTTAGACACATGTCAAGATTAGAAGTGTAGAAGTAAAACCTAGCACATTGAAACATCCTACTGCAGATATTTTTTTTTAAACTACAAGCTACCATTGCACACTAACTCTTCTATATACGCTCTTCCAGATATTTATTTTGTTACATGCTGCTTTTCCCAATACCTGCACTTTATTGTGTATTACCTGCCCTGTTTTTTCTCACTACTGCTGCAAATGAAAAGATGTCACAAGAAGTTAGTTGTATGAAAGTATAATAAAAACTCTTACTTTCTCTGTCTCAAATCTTCGATTAGCAGTGTGTTAGCGTATGAATTTTTAATTGGAAGTCATATCTCACTTATTGCCTTTGAATATTTTTACCAAAGAAAACGTAGTACTATTAATGAATAGTATTACTGTCAGCACAAACCACAAATATAAGATAGATATTGTAAGCTACAGTTCCCTGTTTGATAATAGTGGGAACCATGCTATTGTATACCAGTGAAATCGCTTCGAGAATTGCACATCGATTGGAGTTGATAAAATTGCTGAGTAATATTTTGTGTTTTACAGGGTCAGAATCAGAGTGGAGGACATGGCCCTGGCGGTGGAAAGAAAGATGACAAAGTAAGTGTTTTTATTTATTTCCCTCTTCTTATTGGGTCTGGCTTGAAGACAATCATGTAGTGTCTTTTTTGAACAATTAATGAATATCTACCTTTATCAGGATAAGAAAAAGAAGTATGAGCCTCCAATCCCCACTAGAGTTGGAAAGAAGAAGAAGAAGATGAAAGGGCCTGATGCTGCTAGCAAGCTTCCTTTGGGTACACTAAACCTCTAAGTCCAGCAAGCTGCCATCATAATGTA
The DNA here is from genome assembly GCA_037576975.1 of Alestes dentex. Taxonomy (NCBI): domain Eukaryota; kingdom Metazoa; phylum Chordata; class Actinopteri; order Characiformes; family Alestidae; genus Alestes; species Alestes dentex. Next base: position 33,291,618 of record JBBIGA010000001.1, on the reverse strand, counting down.
TATTGATGTTTAATAACCCATGGCTTGTTCTTGCTCTTAGTCACCCCCCACACACAGTGCCGACTGAAGCTGCTCAAGCAGGAGAGGATCAAAGATTATCTGCTGATGGAGGAGGAATTCATCAGGAACCAAGAACAGATGAAGCCCCTGGAGGAAAAACAAGAGGTGTTGTGTTTTACTGCTGTGTGCGAAGACATGGAAGACAAATGCATGCCTAGATTATCTCATGTGATGTGTTTAATGTCTTTCTCCGTTCTAAACAAATCTGACAGTGTGAATGTTGTTGAAGCAAAGAATACTCACTCAACCCAGCCCAATTATTATTGTTTGCTGCAGGAAGAGAGGTCCAAAGTAGATGACCTGAGAGGGACACCAATGTCAGTAGGAACGCTTGAAGAGATTATTGATGATAACCACGCCATAGTGTCCACATCAGTTGGCTCAGAGCACTATGTTAGCATACTGTCCTTTGTGGATAAAGACCTTCTTGAACCAGGCTGTTCTGTTTTGCTCAATCACAAGGTACCAGAATTGTCTTCTAATTTTTTGGACATCTGTTTTATCTTTTTGTGTGTATAGTAGCTGAGGGGAATTGTGTGAATTTTTATATGAACAGTGCACAGAATTTTATAGAGTTTTATGAATGCTGGTATGGTGTGCAGGTACATGCTGTGATTGGTGTGCTGATGGACGACACAGATCCTTTGGTGACTGTGATGAAAGTGGAAAAGGCTCCTCAGGAGACATATGCTGATATTGGAGGCCTGGACAGCCAAATTCAAGAGATCAAGGTAGTAGAGATGTTTATTCATTGTATCTTTTTGTATGTTTCATTTTATCATCCTGTTTGAGCTTACCAATTTATTTTAATAGGAATCGGTGGAGCTTCCTCTTACACATCCAGAATATTATGAGGAGATGGGAATAAAACCTCCTAAAGGAGTCATTCTTTATGGCCCACCAGGCACAGGTCAGTTAAAACCCTATGAATGCTCAGTTTAAAAAGGTGGTATAAAATACAGTCTGTGCATCATTTATGGGCTATTGGCGCAACCACCGATTATATTGAGTTGCTTATTCTGTTGATAGGGAAGACCCTGCTGGCAAAGGCTGTGGCTAATCAGACATCTGCCACATTCCTGAGGGTGGTGGGCTCAGAGCTGATTCAGAAATACTTGGGTGATGGCCCCAAATTGGTCCGAGAGCTATTTAGAGTAGCAGAGGAGCATGCTCCTTCCATAGTCTTCATTGATGAAATTGATGCTATAGGAACAAAGAGGTAAGAGATTTTTGTATTCATTTGTCTCCTACATTAATAAGGATATGTATGCATGAAAAAAACCTAAAGTCATTCCTTATTTTTTTTAAATTTTATATTAGATGGAAAAAACAAAACCTAAAATGTTGATTGTTCATAGCTTTGAGTACCCGTCGAGCCAGTACTTATTAAGTGCCCTGTTGGGTGGATTTTTTAGCCAGCGAACAGTTTTTCTCTTCTTGAATTTTTTTCCCCCACTGCAGAATGCTTGTAGTTCAGAAATATGTGTAGGTTGTCTTGCATACACCATGTTTATCATCCACAAACAGATTTTCAATAATATTTAAGTCAGGGGATGTTGATGACCATTTCAAAACCTTTATCTTTGACTCTGTTGACATCTGGTCACTTCTTGCATCTGGATGAGGCCGCTGCTCCAGGGTTCGTTCTCTGGCGTGATTTTTCAATAGAATAGAAACATGAGGTGCCGCACAGGCAGTAGTTGTACATAAGATTGTTTGCATAAAATTTACATCATAGGAATCGGTTGTCAGTCTTAGGCCATGTCCACACATACACGGGTATTTCTCAAAACTGTTTTCGTGTTTTTTTTTATCGCGTCCACACGGGCACATCTTAAAAATATCTCCAATCGCAATCGCAAAAAACGCTGACAATAGCATACCAAGGCAGCAAGTGGCGATATAACCTTAAACCGTACAGCATTGGTGACCAATCAGAAGCCCTGGAGGGGAGATGTCATTACCAGAGACAGTGTCCGTGTTGCCTTGTCGAAAAATGCTACCTTTGTTTATACAGTATATAGTCAGTTTAGAGGAAATTGCTTACGTAATGACGGCTAAGACACAGACCCTAGAGTAGTGACATACACTCATATGAAAAGAGCTTTTAAGATATTAATCATCGTAAACCACTCATCTGAACGCAAGATAGGACAGATAAACCAGCTTCCCTAACGCTAGGTAGCACAGAATCCCAAGACTGTGCAGAAGGGCACGGTAGCGTATCTCGATCTGTAGCGTGTTTTGACAGAACACTGGGTCACGTGGTGCGATTAATCAACGTTATTTTTTCTGTGATTAATTGCACGAAATTAATGTGTTAAATTGACACCCTTACTACAAACTGCGCCACCCATATGACGTCACAGTATGCGCCGTGTTTGCGTTAGGGTTTCATCTACAATGCCCGATGTATACAAAGTACTACTGCTCTCAACCTCGTTAGAAGTTTTGGCGTGTTTATACTCATGCGTGGAGTTACTGTCCATCCAGTATGAAGGACATAGACGTCTGATGCTATTATATTCAACACAGCCAGTTGGAAACCAAGTGTAAATGCATGTTGTTAAAATCTTATCTGGTTACAGATGCTAGTCTTATGAAACCCCCAATTGTAGATGCAGTAACCAAACATGTCAAATGTGCTTTGAGACATTCCAAAAAATACTATGTTTAAAAAAAATAATGCACCCACACGCCACATTTTATTTATTTACTTTTTTCAGTATGTTAAATTCATCACATTAATGAAATATTTTTGTCTGTTTCGTACCGATTGCTTCACAATTAAACAAAACTGGACCGGGGTGTTAATTTTTTTGCAAAGCACTTTAAATAGTGGAAGTATTGCAAATTGAAGGCATTCAAAACCATGTACAAAACAAACTTTGCTTACACAACTTTAGTAAATATTTGTTGTTTGACTAAATAAGTAATGGGGAACATGTAAAATAGATGGCATTTGATAAGTGTCTTTCAGGACTGACAGAACGTTTTTTGTGTGACATGACACAGAGCAGTGGCCTGATCCTTTAAATGCTGGCTTCAGTACTGCAAGGCAGGATGTCATCTATGCCAGTGGTTTTGAGACGTTTCATATCACATACTACCTCAGAAAATACCACCATTATAACCAGTGTTAAAAAAAAAAAAAAAGTAGTGTGGGCCTGCTATAGTTAGCTATGCATGGTTTACGCAGGCAATATATTTATTGCTAATAAGAATATTCTTTATTGCTGACTGGTGTAAGCTACAGCCACATTGTAAAAAAAAAAAAATGGTCGCATTATGTTCAACACAACTCTCATACAACTCAAAGGGCAGCACCACACACTTGCACAAATGTGTGCATTCGCACCCAGAGCAAATGAGAACATTAGGAATAACTTTCATTCAAACACACACAAGAACATTATCTTGCTATCTTGGCTCATGACAATTAATTAGCATTTAATTAACAGTTGCTTGTAAATAGACTGTTGGTCAAAACAGGAAAGGCTAAACTTAATTATCCAATATCCAATAATAATTATCCAGTTATCCAATAGTAGTATTGAGAGTATTATGTTTAAATGAATTTTCTTAGTGTAGAATTACTTAAGGGTAATATATGGAGCACCAGTGCTTCTGCTGTGTTTCAGCTAGTTGCATTTCAAATAAAAATGTGAGCACATGAAATGTAACTTTGAGGCTATACTAGGCTGTTTTCTGCATCTTGTCTTGAAATTTTACTATTGTGAATTGCAACTGGTTAAAAGCAAACTGATGTGGTTATTTCAGTAGTCTGCAAACCCAACAGCCATTTTTTTTAATCAGAATAGACCTTGCTAGATAATTTAATGTCAAAGTTATGTGATTAGATCAATGAGGGTGGATTATAGGTAAATATTAAACACACAATACAACTCGACTTTTTAAAAACTATGCCAGAAATTCAAACATATCAGCTCAGTATTTTATACTTATAGTGGAAATAAGGTCAAGTTTACCATAGTATTAATAAGCAACCTAAATTGAACAGCTGTATCATCTATGACACAAAGGTTGGATTTGACTCTCTATAAACTAATGCACAGTTTAAAATATTCAAATTCAGAGACTTTTTGAAGACGATGTCCAAGTCATTTTGTATAATAACTCGGAACAGGCTGTCAGCCAAAACTATCAGACTGTGGTTTAGTGGCTTTAATCAACCCAGTTGCTCAAAAAGCAAACCAAGATTGCACAAGTCAGTGTGTCCTAATTTCTCTCAACTATAATCTTGCAACACAAACCTCCTCTAAGTACCCAAAACATCATCCACGTTGGATGAATTCCACTTGATGAAACAGTGAAACTGAAAAATTTTACACTGATTTTGCCAGACCAATCAAAAAGCACAAACTAAATGTGAAAATGTTTGCAAGTTATTAAAACACTAGTAACTCTCGTATTTAAAATGGTTGAAACGCCTGTGTATATATTGTAACAGTTACTTACAAATATTAAACACATTAGAAAATTTACAATTTAAGAGGTAAACCACAAATACAAACGTACCAGAATGTTACACACATAGTGGAACTTATTTTATTGTAGTATTAAAAGGCAGCTCAGCATCCTTAAAAACAAAACTTTCTTGTGTGTTGAAGCCTTAATTATTGTATGATTTAAATTAATATGATTTTGACCAGTGTTTTTGTAAACATTCAAAATGTGTGTGAGAATAGAGACACATCATTATATATGTTTTGCTGTATGCCCTGTGTAGATATGACTCAAACTCTGGTGGAGAGAGAGAGATCCAGAGGACCATGCTGGAACTCCTGAACCAGCTTGACGGATTTGACTCCCGTGGTGATGTTAAGGTCATCATGGCCACCAACCGGATAGAAACCCTTGACCCTGCTCTTATCCGTCCAGGTCTGTTATCGAGCTAAACCGGACACTTGACATCCAGTTTTCATTCAGGATAACCTTTTCCTAATTCAGTTTGTATTGACTTGACTTCATAAAGCATTCACAGAAGACTATGTATGATGTTTTTCTAAGTGTAAAATTTGTTTCTACAGGGAGAATTGATCGTAAGATAGAGTTCCCGCTGCCAGATGAAAAGACTAAACGCAGAATTTTCCAGATCCACACCAGCAGAATGACTTTGGCAGATGATGTAACACTGGATGACCTTATCCTGGCTAAAGATGATCTTTCAGGCGCTGACATAAAGGTGATTTTCTGAAAATACCCAAGATGTAAACCTCTGTGACTCAACTTAAGATGGACTATTTAAAGTGCAAACGGCTCTCCTTAGATAGACATGAGCATCAAACCTTTTCTAAGATAATTCTGCAGGTTTCAGAGCTGTGGAAGCTCTGGAACCTTTGTTTAGGCAGATATGATAAAGCTTAAGAGAAAATGCAGTGCTCCTCAGACTTTGGAGCATTACTGCCATCGTCTGGTATGTCTTAAGTACAACGGCATTATTGATTCTGATTTCATATATGGAAGTAATAATGTAGATTTTGTAATGCATTGATCATTGTAATGAGACCCTATGTTGTTTCTCTCAGGCCATCTGCACAGAAGCAGGGCTTATGGCCTTGAGGGAAAGGAGGATGAAGGTGACAAATGAGGACTTCAAGAAGTCCAAAGAGAACGTCCTGTACAAGAAACAGGAAGGGACCCCAGAAGGCCTCTACCTTTAAATCTGCAATGGTCAAATGTCTGCCCTTAAATACTGAAAACACTCTTCATTTTTTATGTTACGTTTACTTGTGTTTGAGCTACTATTACTTCCTCATGCAAATAAAAGTGTTGCATTTCAGTAGCGTCTTCATGATCTACCGGACTTCAGCTAATTAAAAGTTCAGTTGGGACACAGTTGTGTTTTGTGAACTCTGGATTTGTATGATTTGAGCATATGACCAGGGGCAAGCCCAGTCAGTTTAGGAAAGATATAGCCAACCACATGAATGTGCAAAAAAAAAAAAAAAAGGAATTATCTCCATCGGTAAATAAAAGCAGAACTGATCAAAGCATACATTTCTTGTACATAGATTTGTATACAACAGCTGATGTACACTATTGAGCAGACATATTTCTTTAACCTTTTTGAAACTCTTTATAAAAGGTTTATGTTGCAGGGTACAGAAATGTGCAGGTGCATGTACACTGAGACTCAAAAGACAAACTTGACACTAACACTAGGAATATGTGAGAAGAATTCACATAGATGGTTCAAAAAAAAAAAAGTTTTAAAGAAGCTTCACTGCTGGATATTCAAGCCTTCAATGATTTAGGTCTCCACCTAAAACATCAGAGACAGAATATCCAATAAGTCAAAGATTTGACACCATTGTAGTCTGATGACAGCTACTGGGTGAATGAAAATTAGGACGCAAGGGTATTTAAATTGGAAGAGGGTCTAGACTGGACACAGCCACAAGAGGGTATGAAGACAGTGCAATGGAACAACAAAACAAACCCAATCATGTCTTATCACTGCAAGCCCACAGACCAACGTTCACTTTGGTTTCAGTCAAGTCTATGAACGTAATAACAAGCACATCCAGAGGATATAAGAACAAAAATCAGAACACTGATGGTGGTCAGACACCTAAGCGTTATAAACAGTGTAGAAACATTAACCTAGTACACGTAGTGTAACTGTTTGCATTGACCACAGCCTTGGGTGAACGTTCCTGCTGAAACAGCCCTCCCAGCTGTATTAGTGTTCGCAGTGGAATTCTTCATTCACATGACAATTTTTATATCACACAGTGGTATGTGTTCATTTCTATAGCTCACAATGAACCATACAGGTAAATAAATATTTCTCACTTAATGGTTATAGACAAAACACTTCTCAGTGTAGAGTGATGTACAAGCACATAGGGGGAACTGCTGACAATTAAAGTTTAAAACATAAAGTAAAAAAAAAAAAAAAATGTGCTTAAGTGCCCTTAATATATTTTATATTATGTTTTTTTTCCAATTTGGACTGAATTTTCTATTTTGTTTTCTCTTGATTATAACTAGCAAATATAGTATTTATAACTGGGATAAAACAAAGGACATACTTTGTAAGGCATGTACCATTCTTTACCTAAACTTCTTTATTTCACATTGCCTCAAATCAGCTTTGCAGCAATGAGAGAAGACCACGGTTTGTTGAAGAAAGGCAGGTAAGAATGCATGTGTGTACATGATAGGGGTAAATAATGGACCATTAGTGTACATTTGTGTTTAAGAGGAAAGGTAAAGGTGCACCAAGTCTTGCAAAGAGAACTGAACTCGTAATCCTCTTCTCCTCACTCATCTTCATCCTCCTCTTCTTCCTCTCCATCTGAGAGGGTGGGGCAGGTGCCAAGCTGGCGGTAGCCGTCCAGCCACTTCTCCACCATCTGCGTTACAAGAGGGTGGTTGCGTCTCCTGGAGCTCTTTTGTAGTGCCACCAAGATACCGCCCTCCGTCACACAACAGTCTAACCACTGCCTCAGCAAGCGCTCCTGCTGCTCCTCAGTCCCCATCTGACATACACAAAAAAAACAACAAAATGTTACAGGGTACTGCAATTCAATACTTTCATTGTACATATAGTCTTATTTCAATAATATGTAGTGAAACAATTGATCATTCAATACTAAATTTCTCATTCTAAGAACTGTGGCTTCTCAGTGTCTGTGAGCCAATTAATAAGCACTGTTTAATAATTAGTCAGTGCTTCTTAAATTTCTGTAGGATGCTCCTTTGATTCTGCTGTAATCCACTGAAAAATATGACTTATGTCAAGGTATCTATTTTGGGTTGAGTGTCTAAATCAGGGGTGTCGAACTCCAGTCCTTGAGGCCGTGGTCCAGTACGTTTGTGATTTCCCTGCTCAGAAACACCTAGTTCACCTTCCCAGATAATGTTCAGGTTTAGTGAATGTGTTTGAGGAGGAGAACCATCAAACTGTTCTGGACACCAGCCCTCCCGGACCGGAGCTTGACACCCCTGGTCTAAATGATCCTCACCCCACTTGCTATGTAACTACGTATCTAAAGAGATTATAAATCGAAAGAGATTCTGTATGACAGTATATTTATATGCCACTCACCTCTTGGGCCGACAGGAAATGGATGTGTAACAGCTTCCTCTCACTGTCCACTAAGGGCAAGAAAGTGACCGTGACGTCATCGTCTGTGTTCAGGTTAGCACCTGCACCGCGGTTGTCATAACCATCGTTCTCCATGGCAACCAGGGCCGAGAAGTGGCCGCGTGTGTAACCCAGGGCAATGGGGCTCTTCCAGCAAAAACTCTGTTCCCACAGCAAAGGCAGATAAACACCTGCAGAGGATAGATGCAATAGTTTTAGCCTGTTGTGCACCTGGCCAGAATCCCAGCTTTCTGTCTGCCTTCACTTAACTATGCAAAAGTATCCAGCGTACTGTCTTGTACATGGAAATTTACTGAGTGATTCAAAATGTAGTGGATAAGCTGAAGTTTGATTTTTTTTTTTTTTTGGTTTTGCACCAGAGACTAATATGCACTGCAGTTATGTAACAAGTAACAGAAACTGATGTATACAAACTGGTGCTGAGTAAACTGTACACCTAAATTACACACTTACTCCAAACTGCTTTGAACTTAATACCATAAAATGGCTTTGCTTACGTGGTTTCTGACCCAATGGTATGCTGATGTCCATGAAAATAGATACTAACTATGCAAAATGTTTAACTCTATCCCGCTGCACATGCTCAGCCACTGTGCTTTAAGTCTCACTTCCTCAGCTCACCCTGGAAGCGTGTGTATCCCAGTGTCTCCCCTCGGAAGCTCTTGTAATATTTCACACCATACACGATGATGGGGCGGCGGAGGATGTGGGCCAGAACAAACACATGAGTCTGCTCTAAACTTGCCCCCGGCTGCCGGGAAAGGAGGGACAACGGGAGGCAGATGAGGAAAGAGGGAAACAGAACACAAAGAAAGAGACAAAACGTCAACTCCAGAATAAACACAACTTTGCTGGTCTTTAATACTAACTAGCAGAGATCTGCTTCCAGTTCACACTGCTATAATTCAGCCAGTTTACATTGCTTTTCGCAAAGGGTCTGCATAATAAGACTTGGATCTAGAAAACCTGATATTCTGAAGGGTTAAATTACCATACCCACAAACCATGCACAGAGACATTTCAATATACTAAGACAAAATGTGTGTATTTGCGCATGAGAGTCACCTGACTAGCCAGTGACAAAATAAACGCCCAGTCCTCTTGCCACTGCTCCTCCCTTAGAGAGAAATGTAGGCCAAAACTCTGAGAATACCATGATTCCCACTCCTTCCAGCGGCTGTAGAACCTGCAGCACACACACAGAGTTCAAAGGTAATAAAAACTTCAGCTGCAGTCACACAGACTTTGAATGAACCAACAAATCATAAAGTTGATATTTAACTAGAAACATGATAAACATCAAAACCTTTCTAACATGTCACACAACAGCTAAGCCATGACACTATCGCCTAACAAAGGAGTTATTTAATCTATACAAATTAACCTTTGACTCCTTGAGGACAACTATTCTAAATATTTTTGTTTATTCCTTTATTTAAAAAAAAAGTACTTTCTACCACAGTCAATAGCAGTGTCCATTTTAATGATGTGGCATTTTATTGTTGCAACACACCTGAAATCAATTTTTTATCTTGTTAGTACAGGTACCTGGTCATATTAAAGCTGAGTCACTTACGATTCATCATATCACTCGAAAGGAAAAAAAAATGTTTCAAAATGTAATGACCTTTTCCTGCCTATAAAATATCTTCAGATTTTTGCTGACGTCACAGGGCACCAGCCGGGAGAAAAAAATAAGATTAACTATAATATCATGTTTCACCTCTCAGGCGAGATAAAGTGAACCAGAATATGCTGGGTCAGATATCGGAAGGAAAATAACTAAACCTGAACCTGCACTTTCTGCAATTATTGGCCCAACGAAAAAATTGATTGATGCTGAGTGTTGTTACATAGTAATGTGTGGGGTTGGATGGAGGGGAAGGTGAAAAATGATAGTATGTTATGACTTAATAACCTATAACAAATACTACAAACACTATGCGATGTCATGCTATTAGCATTGCTTGAGTAGTTTGATTATGCGCCTTATATTAGAAACGCATCCTCTGAGACTTAAAAAGAGCTCATTTTAAAGTGTAGTAGTTTTAAAGAAAGAATATCACATGTGCAACAACATCCATGTATTTCTTCCTGCTTCACCAGACTTTCCAGATTGTTGCTTTGTAATCAACCAAACTGATTTCTAAACGACCGTTTATGGTACCACTGAAAAGGTCAAGCATATATAATGCAAAGATATCAGGGAGGAAAGGGAAAAACATCAGATCACAGACAACTGCTCCTGTATTGTATTATCACAGTACTCTTACTTGGAAATTAATTTCTGCAAAATAATGCAATATTACTTTCAATTCACCAATCACTGCAGTGCAATTTTGACTTTATTAAGTCACCTGAATAGAGCTCTAATACTTTCTGATTCACATAAAGATTGCTCCAGAATAACACCCCTCAAGGATTTTCTGTGTGCACTTGCTCACCAGTGTGAGCAGTCATGTAGGCTGTCATGGAGGCTCTTCCTCAGTACAGAGTCTTTGTCGTAAATTCCCCACGTGGCCTGCAACACTGAATCTAGAAGGCAGTCTCCTGCAGTGCGGTTCCACAGGGCATACAGCCGGCTGTCCAGTCGCGTGCCCAGCTCCAGAGACCAGTTGATGATGGGAGATTCCTCTTCCAACTCTACAACACATACATCATTTTTTGCTATGGAGAGGTCTGGTTCCATTCAAGTCACAGGACATCAACCCAACAAACATGGTCAAACACAGGGGTGTCACACGAAGAACAATGTTCTCTTCTTTGGTTCAATCAGTTATTTTACTAGTCATTCTTAAGAGTGTGTGTGTGGGGGGGGTCCTGCTTAAATCTTCATGAACAAATTGATTACCTCTATTTACTGAAGGAATGCCCTTCTCTCAATACAAATGTATACCCTCAATTTTTTCCCCATCTACACTTTTTAAGAATCAGAAAATAAAGGGATGGCCACAACTGTGTCTGCGAAGGCACAATATAGTTACTATATTATAGTAGGTGATGAGGGTAGAAGTGAGGCATGAGAGCAAAGAATCTTCAGAAATAAGACTCAATATTTGCACACCAAGGTCTATAAATAACCACCTCAATACTGAACAGTGACATTTCTCAAGCGCATTTTTATACTTGAAACAGAAAGAAACTTCAGAACCAAATGGCTCCTATTGAGTCACCTAAGTCTATGGAATAAGCAAAACAAAATGCTTTCGGGACAAACACTACTCACAAAAGAACACTACTCAGACAAAGGAACACTACTCAGACAAAAGAACACTACTCAGACAAAAGAACACTACTCAGACATAACACATGTGTAGTTGGAGAAAGAACTGCTTTCAAAAGAATCAGTGCCGATGAGAATCTGTTTTAGTGAGCATCTCTATGGTATACTGTAGTTGTGTTAGAATGTTACAGATCTTTTACCTTTCTGTACGTCTCGATCCAACACCTCATCAAACAGCTTCTCTTGGACGTTAGGGGGCAGGTCTTCAATATCTATATACAAAAGCAAATAGCTATAAAGAGCAAGGGCCATTGCATTTGCTGAACATGAGCAGTTCAGGGAGAAGACTGTGTGTCTCACCTGCTGGAAGCGTAAAGGTAGTGATGTCAGTCAGGAAATAACAGGGGAATTCTCCTTTGCGTCTGTGCAGTGCGGCCGCAACCTCCCGACGGATCTGTTCTGTTAACTCAGGGCACACCATGGCCGGAATACACTTGGCGGCCTGCTGGGAGACCTGAGGGACGAAGCATATGCACACACAAACCCACACCCACACGCGCAGAGAGTCGTGAGTAGATCAAATTAGGGGAGTTACAAATCTAAAATCTAAGGATGTGTGTACAGTGGGTATAAGGGAGCAATCCTTTACAACCTGAGTACTTGACAGCTTTTATCTGGACTGTGCTGGGGAAAAATGTGTGCCGTGACAAATTGAGGTTTAAGTTTGAAAAACATACCAAATTCATAAACTGCATTGTGATACAGCTGAAATTTTACAAGGCCTCCCTTCTTCCCTCATCCTATCATTCAAAATCATTTTGTGACATAAATTTTCTCACTTTTGTTCAGGGAGTGACTCATCTGCACCTGGTAAATAAACCCTGAAACCTACTGTTTGTATAGTAGGGTGACTGTCTTTTGTGCTTGTCTTATAGCTCAAAAATGCTTGTACTGTTTTTGGGCATTTTTTCCTTATGCAGGCATTGAAAAACTGTTTGGCTGGAAACCATTACAGCAATCTGGCCACCCTGTGTGATGGTCAGGGTTATTCAGGAATGTTACAGAGCAAGAACAGGCATGCTTGCAGACGGACCTCAGTGAGGAGCACAGAGAGCATGTCCTGGCGCTGGAAGCGGATTGCAAGGTGCACCAGAGTGAAGCCAGCGTTAAACGCAGATGGGCGATTCAGCAGGCGCACCTCATCTGAGGTCAGCTGACGTGCGATGTCACCGCCTGATGACTTATAGGCCTCGACTGCAGCCAGATCGCCCTCCACCACACCTAGGAAGAGAAACAGATGTGATTGTTTTGACTCAGGGGGCTAAACCATACCTTCAGAAACTACTTTCCAGTGAGGATTTCCTCAAAGTGTTCTGATTAAATACATATAAAACAAAAAAAAAAACCCACTGCATTAGAAAGTGAAAAGGAGGTGAGATCCTGATGCTGGAGCATTCTGGACCCCAATGTCCAACAGGACAGGTCAGAAACAAATATTGTTGAATATAAACATAATATTTCAGGCTTGTACCAACTAAGATAAGATAGGAGATAAGGCAAACCTTGATTAGTCCCACAAGTGGGAAATTTGCATTGTCACGGCAGAAAGTGGACAGTACAAAGGTAACAGCACCAAAAATTAAGTACAATAAAATAAAATACTATACCAACAGGACAGTATAAAAAGTAGATTGTACAATCTAGAAACATAAAATATGGACACGTGTATTGTAAAAGGAAAACATTATTTTTGCATCCAATGAACTCGATTAACAAAATGTAAAGGGAAAAAGAAAATATATTTCCAGTTAATTTTTTTAGGTTAAAAGACATCAAGTTAACTAAACTGACTCAAACCAAACTTAAACAAACAAAACTACTGCAACTGCAGCTCTGACGTCAAAGATTTTAATTTAACAATAAAATTGAGTATAATTGACATCATGATTGAACGGTAGCAATTAAGACTCTCCATGCTCATTACTGGAGGTGACCTTACACCAATTTAACTATTATTCTTCAGCAAACAAATGAATGTATCATGGAATCTCATGTCATCACAATGCAATACAAACCTATTAGCAAGAAAATATTAAAATCATTGGAACTGGCAGATATTTGCTGCAAACACACAATCTACAATCAGCTTATTTATTATTTTTGTTTTGGCAAACTGTTTTGCCGTTTTTTGACAAACAACTCGAGCCAGGTAAGTGCTCTTGTGCTGCATTTCAATGCTACTGCTCTTGACATACCAAAATGTCATTGCATAATTATGTATGACTCATTGTGCTTAATAGCCAGGTGCCTCTTACTCTGGATGTAGCAATTTATCTGATTCATGTTATTTAAAGAAGCAACTTATTTCTCATTTACTAATCTAAAATCCCAGTTTAAGAAAAGAATTAATAAATGTTATTCATGTTGTGACATTGACTTACAGAAAGTGCTGAAAATGTTCTTGGGTGTTTCTCTTGTTAGTTTAGTGCTTCAACTCACAATCAGTGAGCTTTAAAAAAGCTAATATAAAGTGGTTAGGTCATCTGACAATCTTTTTTTTTTCTTTTTTTTCTGACAATCTTTTTTTTTCTTAAAAGTATATGCTTCAATTAATATATATTTTTTTGATTATCTTCCATTTTAACTTTCCAAAATTAATGCATTTGAATAACCACCTCTGATGCACTTTTCTACCATTACTTATTACTTTAACATGAAGGAGGCCAGAGAGTGAATCCAGAAGAGTGGAAATTTGAGCCTGACAGGCTTTCTCTCACCTGCGCATGCGTTGAGGAAGAGCCAGTCAGTCCTCCTCATCCTGTTCCTGATCTGCTTGAGTTTCTTAAAGTCCATCTCCTGTGTATTTTCAGTGCCCATTGCTCCTGATGCCAGCTCAATCTGCACCTCTGCCTGTCCCGTGGAGACAGGGGGCGAGGATCTCCTCTGGCTGGCCTTACACATCCCACTGACCCCCCCCCCCCCTGCTGTCCTCTCCTGCTCGTTAAGTATGGACAAGGACATGGTGCTCTCGGCCTCTGACTCCTGCTGGATGGCCTCGGGCACAGTGCTGGGTTTGGGGTGGTCACACACCACGCACCTGAGGCTCTTTGGCCAGTTCTCGTAGGTACAGGCTGAACACTCCCAGTGCTGTATGTGTGTAATGAGTCGGTTACGGTCATTGTATTCCTCACATGGGTCCGGGACAGCAGGGGTAGGTCGGGACGTGGGGTCAGATGTCTGCGGGGTCTCTGAAGGCCTCAGAGGACCCTGCTGGGGCCCCTGCTGCCTCTGACTGAGGCACTGCGTGCAGCGAATGGCCCGCGGCCAGTTCAGGTAGGTGCACATGTGGCATGACCATTTGCTGGTTATCTCGGGTGCCTCATCGGCAATCCTTACGCGTGGCCGGGCACTCGAGTCCGGGCAGATGAGAACACTGGAGCCCTCCTGGCTGGGGCAGAGGTGGGAGTCTAGACTTGGGCTGCTCTTGAAGGGCTCCTCGGTGATAATGGGGGCGGTGGGTCTTTGAGCACGACACATGGTGCATTTGATGGCTGACGGCCAGTTTTCGTATGTGCAATACTCGCAGCTCCACTTCGGCTGGAAATCTGTCATCCTCACTCCGACTGCGCTCCCAGTGTCCCCTTCCCTCCCTCCCTCCACCTGCTCGCTCCTAACCCAGGACCGCTCAGCTTGCCAGGGTGCTCTGAGGGAATAACACATATACACGTGAGACAAAAAAAAATGCCAATGCACAAAGTCAAAGTCAGATCAAAACATGGCATCAATAAAATGACTAGTCTTGATCTAGTATGTAACTAAAGGAAATGGACAAACACAGCAAGAATCATAAACATCAAAGCCCCAGACAGGAAGGGGGGAAATGGCACCACATATCCCTGGATTAGCTTTGAGTTCACTAACGGAGAGCATATCTTTCAGAGCTGTTGTAGCTAAAAAGCCTCTGTTCTTTGAGAACCCTAATAAAAGTCTGCTATTCACAGTAATTCCTGACGGGGGCCTAAATCAGAGATTAAGGTCCCTCTGGATTGCATTAGAAATGCAGAGAATAGGAGATGAGAGTCATATCACATCAATTTCAATGTTTCAAGAAGTTGTGCTGCAGCTGTGCATTCTCACCCACAGGATGACATGAGCGTGGAGCTTGGTTCTGCATTTGTATTCACAATACAGGGACTCCTTTTATTCTCCCTCCCATGGGGAAACAGCAATCAAATAAAACACAATGCTCAGATTTGAAAAAACTCCGGGCCACTGGAAACTTTGTCACAGCTCTGGAGCATTCGTGTGTACAGTCCCACAGAGGTGAACAAAAAACACAAAACACAGACGAGTCCAGCAAACTCAGTTAAGAAAAAAACATTACCCCCATTACAAGGATGACACATCAGCTCAAACACAAGGGCAGGCATTTGGTGTGATGAAATGAACTATAAAAAAATGTAACGTCGACATCTTATATTGCACTTCTGAGAGGGAAAAACAATGTCACATGAAACAGTCGTGATATACACAACCCGGGTATTAAAGGCATCCTATAGTAAAGTTAGTTTTCAGTCAAGTTGGGCAGTAGATCTACTGCTCTTACCCTAAAGTTAACTCTGAATATACGTGTGTATATGGTGAATATTGTGTGTACATAGTCGAAATGGCAATAAAAACCTACTTGAAATGACTTGAATACTGAACACTGGTATTCCAGAGTGTCTGTCAAAGCGACTTCATAAAGGTAAAACTGATGAAAGTTAAAACATTAGCCGTAACCCTCCACAGCCACAATTTGTAGTAGAACTCCGTAACTCAATCAGCTCTGTAAAGTATGCGACCACTCTAGTACCTCGAAATTCAACACCAATGGTAGAGAGAGACGCAGCCAGGCAGCAGGGGCTGAACACAACAGACAGCTATTACTAGAAATAAAGATTTTGAAACTGTCCTAAAATGCCTGTTCCCGACAGTTCAGGGACTACACTTGCAGTTTACGCTCCCATTTTAGCAATTTTAACGCTCGCTGTGTTCCCTTATTAAGAAACACGGAGTGTTTTTTGAAACGGAGTCCCCCGGAGCTCCAGTGAGCTTTACTGAATATTTGGGGCACAAGGTGAGCTACATGCCCGTGCAGGCTCCTACACGGAGATCAGGGCTGAGGAAAATCAATGAACAGCCTGAGCCCACAGGCCCTGAGACGTTTTCTCGATTTCTAATCGCCCTTTTATGGATCACGGCGCTTTCTAGACTCGTCCCTCTGCGGTCACACAAATTCCCGGATCTTTCCGAGCGTCTGTCCGGACTAAACCGACCCCGACCAGGCGCCCGCAGCCACGGGAGCCCTACGAGACACAGCCGCGGCCCCCCTCGCTCCCCTCGGAATATACCTCTTCAACTGCAGCAGCCCTGCAATTCCGCGGACCCCGGTGTTCAGCGAGTAATCCGGAGCAGCTTTAAAAAATCCCAATTCCCATTTCCAATGCAGACTCGTCTGCCTCTAATGGCGGAGCTACGGGAACAGGGGAAACCAAAATAAACCTACTCCAGAGATCCAGGGGAGGAGGGGCGGCACCTGGACCGGCGGTCACATCTGATTGGTCTGTTCTTCGTGTAACTCTAACTGGCCAATCAGAGGCCGTGTTTTTCACTGACGTCGATTAAAGGTCTTCTCCAGCTTCACCAGGCAACCAGAAAACTGAGAGTCCTGGAACGCCATCTTGGCTCAAACTGCACAATCTGAACGGCCCAGTTCAGGATCTCCTTTCTGAGCCACAATGGCGTTCATTTCATGCGTTTGGCTCTCACAGCGGCTAGAGGAAAGCGATGATGTAATGGGTTGAGAAAAGATCTACCGCAGCATTATGCAGTTGCACGGTTTGTCTAAACACAACAGAAGAGAAGGCTAACAGCTCACGGTCCCATCACCAGTTTAAAGCTTCAGTCATTTATTTTCTCCACTGCTTAGAAGAAATACATACTTAAATGTATTACTGTGTACTTAGTGCATAATATATGCTGTGTTCCATCATTTGAGAGTAGAATTTACTAGACAATGTGAAAATTACATAATTTGATATTTTAAAAATAAAAATTTGTTTTTAGCTTACGAGGTACTAAGAAGTCATAACCTACACTATATGGACAAAAGTATTGGGGTGCCCTGACCATTGCACCGACAGGGACTTTTGTGACATTGCATTCAAATACGTTGACTTTAATATGAAGTTGATCCCACCTTTACATCTATAACAGCCTTCACTGTTCTTGGAAGGCTTTCCACAAAATTTTGGAGTGTTTCTGTGGAATTTGTGCCCATTCGTTCTGTAGAACATTTATGAGGTCAGACAATGATGTTGGAGGAGAAGGCCTGGCTCACAATCTTTGTTCCAGTTTATCCCAAAGATGTTGGATGGGGTTGAGGTCAGGGCTCTCCGCGGGCCAGTCATGTTCTTGCTTTGTGCACTGGGGGCATAGTCATGTTGGCATAGCAAAGGTTCTTCCCCAAACTGTGTCCACAAAGTTGGAAGCATGGCGTTGTCCAGAATGTCTTAGTATGCTAAAGCATTCAGATTAAGCCTTTCACTGGAAGTAAGGGGCCTAGTCCAAACCATGAAATACATGTGTGTCCCAGTTCTTTTGTTCATATAGGGTACCCCCTATTCCTTACTCTAACTGACCAAGAAAGGTATTATATTCATGGCCACTAAAGATGTGGACGGTGCAGGCTGTGGGATAGGATCTGTTTTGTCTAAACGTGATTCCCCCACCACGGCACTTTGAGCTCCAACCTGTTCCCATTAAGCCAGAAGTTTGAATGGGATCATGCGAGACTGTAAGTAGATCAGTCTCAACCTACAGCTTTAAAGCGCTTCTACAGTTCTCTAATACCTTGCTGGATTTTCACAGCCAGGAGAACCTTCTGTGCTCAGAGTGTGATACAAGGAGAAAATCATTTGCACAGTAATGGGATCATTTTTGCTGGATTAAATTATGTCTCCCATTTCAGGCTGGATAGCACTTTCATCTAACATGCATCATTTGTCTGGGGAAGCTTTTCTTAAGAAAGACAGTGCTCATATTCTTCTCTAAAACACAGTGTGGAGAAATGATGCATGTATAATACAACATTTCTTTTGTGGACACACTGACACAAATCACACAAAATATGCATATGTTTTTCATATGTCTGACTATTATATCATTGCTAGACGGTGGCATTTTGTCAGCTTACTTTGTGTTACTCTCGATGAAATTTGTAAAGAATATTTGACCCAAGCTAGCAGTCCAGGGGATGTAAACCCTCAGCATGGTGGCAGCACAGTGCTGTATCATTACGCAAAAAAACCCAAAAAACATGTTGCGTTTTTTACAGCTCAATCCAATAGACACAGCACACAGTGCCTTTTACCATGATACAACCATCACCCTAAAACACATTGGCTACTATCATTATGTGAGCAGCAAGAAGTGTTCATTTTTTAAGCCTTTTCTGTTTTATATGGACTTGGCAAGATTATAAAGCTTTTTAATTATGAAAAGCATCAGTCTTTGTCTCATATTATTATTATTATTTTTACCAAACAGTATCAGTAAAAATACCAATATTAATAATATTATTCATCTTTATTGTCTCATATTAGTATTTTCCAGTATACCACTGTATTACAGTTTATGGTTGTTATTTAGCCCAATAATGACCTGGTTTTACACCTGTTTCACTAGCAGCCTTGCAGAAACTTCTCTTGGACACTCAGCAAAATGTGTTGAATCTGTATGTGCAGAGTTTTGATTCTCTTAATGGAAAACATTTTTGAATAGCATGAAACAATCTCTTTAATCTCTTTAACTCGGACAGCTCACAGTAGTGTCATGTGATTGGTCTGCAATCTCAACCTCTACAAGCCTTGCTGAGCCTCTTATCCTGATGTTTATAGCATTGTTGCCATCCAGTGGAATTAGTAGGAAATGCAGCAACAAAGTGAGCTGCAGAGATGAAGTTCATGTTTGTTGGAATCGACTGAAAGTTTACATTTGAGAGATATGTTAAAGAATCCAGATTTACATTTTGTGGTTGTCAATCGAATTGAATTTAATTGAAAAAACAGTGCTGGCAAAAAGAGTATGAAATATTTCCGGCCGAGCAAGAACAACCAGGGACGACACCACTGCTATCCTCCCCAGAAGTGGTCATTAAGCAAAAATCACTCCAAATTTTGTCTTTTACAGTTTTGGAAACTCCAGGTTCTGAAGTGTGCCCATGTTAAAAAAAAAGCCCACCAGTGTTATTGAGCTAGACAATTCTCTTAAGAGTAACAGACATTGCACATTGAAGGATATGTTGTCCATTACTCTTTAGAGAACTGCCTCAAGTAGGAAGACTGATCTAGGACCAAATTCCTCTCTTATTTAAGATGACCTTACTGAGATCTCAGCACTCCTGCTCTGAGAATATTCAATATTGCAGGCCCATCAATTGCATTATATGTCATATTTATGTAGTAATTCAAGGAATTCTGAAGGGTTCATAAACCTAGCATCACTGTATGTACGTTTTGTAAAATAAAGATGAACATGTCACTAACAGTGTCCTCATTCTGACTTTCCAGCTGACCAATTGTACCTAAAGTGTAATGTTTAGAGTAGTTTGCCATTAATTACAATAGCCAATGCATTAGTTACTTTAATGTAACTGTCATGGAGATGCAAATATGTAAATTCTTACAACAGTAACATATACAAACAGTTATGCATAAGAGTGAATAGAATTTCATATTTGTTTTTCCAAAAGTGAATTTTCCAAAAGTAAAATGTTTTAATTTGAATCAAAATTATAAATAACAAAAGTTTGACAAAGAAAATAGGCATCCAATATGCCATGCAAATTATATAATATGTGTGTGTGTGTGTGTGTGTGTGTGTGTGTGTGTGTGTGTGTTTGTGTGTGTGTGTTTTAAAGGGACACCAGTTCCTCTGATGAGTTGCATCTGTTTCCACAGCTCTGTCTCTGCTCCCTTCTCTACTTTAGCTCCTCCCATCTGAGGCACCACACATCTACAGCCAATCAGCGTGCAGCATGACCGCTCCATCACTCCTTAGTTTCCAAGGCAACAGGGCTGCTCTCTTGAAAGGCGCTGCATCATCAGCATCCGCCAGGCCAGCGCAGCTAGAGGCAGGCAGCCCCGCAGTGGCTCAGAGCAGGCACCTCCCCCACATTGCACCCTGAACTGACGCCCTGCACACAAGATGGAATAGAGGAGGGACAGGGTGAGTGTCATGCTTGTCTTCTTTTTCTCTGCTTAGACTCTTCTCTGCTGTTTTGGTCGGGTTTCTGGGAACAGGCTCAGGAAGCAGGGCTGGATGTGTGTGTAATCCTCCAGTAGCGGATGGTTACATCCCAGGCTGCTGAATGCTAAAGGCATTAGTGATGACTGGCAAGGCGGCTGCTCCACTGCTTTTGTTAAAGGGGCCTGCAGAGGCAGAGCCTGCCGCATACACAAACAGCATTCACCGGAGAACAGATACAGACACACAGCTGACAGAACAGTGTGTTTGTATCTGTATGTGTGAGTGATGCGGGTTGTTTACTGTTTTTGTCTTTGAGGTAGGGGAGGCCAGAAAGAAAGACAGAAGGGTATGAACATGTGCTATTCCCCCCCCAACCCATCTGTATTTATGTGTGAGCATGTTTGTCGGGGGGGGGGGGTGTTTAATGTGTACTGGGGAGCTTCAGGTATATACATTAATGGCAGTGTTCAATATTCCTGGTGTGTACATTTGCTAGGTGAGTGGGGGTGATATAGAGACTGGAGAATGAAGAGTTAATGCTTAGTGTGGTTATAGAGGTCTTGGATCTCTATATCTATGTCCCTGCCCTGCACATTTATGCATTTTCAATGCTCTAACACACCCACTCCAACTGATTAGCTAATTAACGAGCCCAGTCAGAGCAGGAAAAAAACCACTCAATTGTACAGGGTAGGGGCACTCTAGGACAAGTGGCCTTGGGTTCAGGACCAATAGGGGCTTATTCTGTGCATGATCTGGCAACGTTAGGTGTGTGTTGTGAGGTGTGGCATGTCTCCCTGGACATCACAGTCTGAAGACACTGCAGAATTTTTAACCTCTACAGCTATCTAGGTGTCTGTTTTCTAACGTCTGGTGCTGTTTGGTTTTGTTGTGCAGCCAGTCTGGTGGTGTGTTTCTGTGGGAGGAATTCCCTCGATTCCACCCCTCCCTGTCCTGCGAGACTCTTGTTTTAATATGGTGATGAAGCTCTGTGCTTAAGGAGGTGAGAAGGAGAGGAGGGGTAGATAGGGGAGGTATAACACGCTTTCTTCCATATGGGTCTGTCCTCTGCTGCTCTCACCCTCAAAAAAGTGATGCGTTTTATTTATTTGATTCATATTAAGCACATCAAGTATTATTTAGTAATAAAGTAAGTAAGCTTAAAGACAAAACTGATTCATTGACTATATTTTATTCATGTGAAAAAATACTTGAATCATGTAAGGTGAATGCATCACATTTTCATTTGCACTCAGAAGCTTCTCTTCAACAGCCTGCCTTTGTTTTACTCTTCTTTCAGAAAACAGATGTACTCCCTTAGCTTGCTATGACACAAGCTAAGTGACCGGGATGTCCGACTTCTGAACTGAGACTACAGAAAGACCTTCCCGGGCTATTGATTTGTAGCATGAATAAGCATACTGCTTTGTAGTACATCAATAGCTGAGTCCTATCCTTTAGTATTAACAGCACTATTATAGCACATTTTAGAGCGCGGTATCAAACATGTTCTGTTTTGACCTGAATGCTGTTTGATAGTGATTTATGAATTTTTCTGCCCCTGTGACAGACCAATCATTTCCCATTTGGAGGGCAGAGTGCAGCTATCTTCTAAGCCATCATTCAGACAGTATGAGAAAAACTAGCCTTTAGCAGAAAACTCATTTAGGGTGTGGCAGTGGCCAAAAAGCCACTAGTCTTGAGTTTTCAGCATTGATCTGAAAATCTGTACATAAAACACAGCATCTGAGTTTAAAAAGTATCATTTCTTGATTGGGAAGACTAGTGGTCTATAAGCATCACCAGCCTGTATTCTGTATTATGCTGTATTGTTATTGTGTAAATAGATATCTGCCTTGCATTAATAATTGAATATCTTTCTGTACTTTTGTTGTTTTTGTTATGATGTCTCTTGCCCTAGTTATTACGCTACTGAGTTGCAGCATCTCAATTTGTGAAGTTTAGGCGGGTTGTGTTGTCAGAGCAGGAGGAGTGATGGACTTGCTAAATTAAAGGTTTCACCTTTTGGCCATTGCGTTGATTAAGTTCAAGGGCCAGCGCTCTATTGATCTCTGAGCCAGGAAGTGGATCCATTAAAGATGACATACGTTGAACAATTAGTCTAAACACTGTACATTGTATGTGATGTCGTGCATCACTTTGTGTCATGCGGTACTGTATATTACAGTCTTTATGGAGGTAAACACATAGTAAACACAAACAAGAGTGTACATATGTAGTGTGCTGGTCGCACATTCAGCTAGCAGGAAGAAGAACAGGCTCAAGGGTCTTGCTAGTTGCACTGATAATGTGAGTCAAGTAGTAAAAATCAAACTACAAGACACTGACAGTTCTGTGCATACATACATACATACATAAATACATATATATATATATATATATATATATATATGTGTGTGTGTGTGTGTGTGTGTGTGTGTGTGTGTGTTTGTGTGTGTACTAAACAAAACTAAAAAGAACAATTGCATATAACATCATACAGTAAATAGCTATTTTGTAATAGTATATTGTAGTTACCATCAGAAACCTGGTTAGACTGAATTAGTACTTCATTAAATGAAATCAGGTGAGCTGCTGATGGAATTTTACAAATGATGGAATTTAACAAAACTCTTTATAACTACTTTTTTAACAAACAAACCAGTTCTTTATCATTTTTTACTGCTTTCTTGTTTGTTTGCATTTATTTTATGTCATCTTAACCAGCAGAAAGACACATTATCACACACTGAGAAAAATGCCTTTAAACAAATAGCATAGGTGGCTAAGACTGTATATATACATGATGAGCTGAGAAATGATGAGACTACATAGAGGACATCCTGCTCATCTTTCCCCCAAAATGGCGGATGTTGTGGTTTGCGGGGTCATTACCTCGCTCCCATGAATTATTAAGGACCAGCTGATACTTCTCAGAGTAGGCCTTCTTCTGATTAGCTTAGCATTGTTGCTTGTTCCTTTGAGTGGATACGGTGTTTGTACAGTATTTCTTTATACTGGGAGTTACATCTCCACAGGCCATTCATAGCCCTGGGTGTGACCCCTCAGTAGTGACATTTTCTCATACAAGAGATGATATATAATGGGGTGGTGGTGGCCTAGCGGGTAGGATACTTGCCTCTGGACCAAGAGGTCATGGGCTCAAATCCTACCTTCCTGAGCAAGACCCTTAACCTCCAGGGAGACTGTCCCCTGTAGTTAGGGAACGGAAGTCGCTTCGGATAAAAGCGTCTGCTAAATGCCGTAAATGTAGATAAATAAGAACATCAAAGGAATGGTTTGGTAAAACAGTCATAAACCAGCACAAAATTTACGCAACAGGCATGTCTTTTCTGGCTGACTACATGTTGAGTGAGTGAAAACTGTGTAAATTTGGTTTATACTCCTCTAACCATTCCTCATTCCTAATGAAAGTCATGTTTATGTTGTGAGCTGCAGTTTTCTGTCTGACACTATACAAAACTGAGTGTCAGTTTTGTAAGTTTAATTCAGCTGAATGTGAATTAAAGGTTCTGTTTGACTGTGAGCTGATGTGAGCATAGGTTATGAGAATTACTCTAGTAAATGTATGCTGCTATTACAGGCTGCCTGACACAGTAGAGGAGGATTAAGGATGATGAAGCAATAATAATAGAGACTTTCAGTAGAAAGTAAGGTGAAAAGGTCAGTGGTTTCAGATGAATAGAACATGAGAAGGTCACTGATTTCAGAGAGGAAATTGTGGAATATGCCATGTTAGCCTGTACAATATTTAATTATTTCTGAATCAGTTACAGGATATAATACAGCAGTGTCCTGCTTCTGAGGCATTGTTAGGATCATGAAGTAATTGTTGCTACAGTTTTGATTTATCAGTGGGGGGTGTGTGTGTGTGTGTGTTGGTTTGTCAACTGGAGGGTGTTTCATCACATTTACATAGATACACATAGGAAACAAATACACTGTTGACTGTTGTAGACTGCTGCATAATGTGCTTGATTATGACCATGACTGTGAACGTTGATTGTTTCCATCAGTCTGTTTAATAAGATTAATACTGATGCCAATACTGATCCAGTATATGTTATCAAAGTATCCTGATCCAGCATGGCGCTCAATGACTTCTAAAAGGTCAAAATCAGAGAGAAGCTGGATCTCCAGCCAAAGCAAAGCTCTAGAGCAGGGGTGTCCAGGCTTATCAGCAGGTGTGCTCCTGTTTAATTGGAATGAAGACCTGAAGCCACCCAGCCCTCTCATGTATGTTTAGTCCATTTACATCAACAGCAAACTAGCATACTGCACTTTACAGTACATACCACTACAATTGCACTCAGTCATATTAATCAGATCTTATTTATATGTTTTTTAGTGTATTTGTAATGTATATTTGATATACTGATTTTTTTCTATATATTTTTATTACCAAGTTTTAAAACTAGTTTAATTTAGTTTATTGTAACTATATTGCAAAGTCTCATTGATGTTTCTTTGATGAGCACATTTCACTACATTTTGTATAATTGTGTATATGAAAACAAACCTTTACTCTTGAGATTGGGCTCTCCTGCTGTAGAGAGAGAGAGTGAAACACAAAGGCAGTAAAAGAGGGAGCTCAAAAAAAAAAACAAAACATGAAATGTGTGTTTACACTGCCAAAACCATCACTGTAGCTGTCTGAAGAATAGTGAAGGATAATGGGCAATGTTTTGGCAGTTTGTTCTTTCCTTTGGCACCACTGTGTACAGTTGAAACCCCTTAGGAAGGAAGGACCTGCCCTGCATTCAGTGTTCGGAATAGTTTGAGTTCATTAGTTTTGGGACTAACAGGAGGATAATGAAGAGATTTCTTTTCTTAATCTGTGGTTGTGTCAATGTAATGTAGAGCCTCGTTCATTCGTCATCTCTCCACATTAGTCATCCTTTTCAGCTCTCGGAGTTGTGTTCTTTTTTAACAAGCATCTGAGTAATATTTTAGGAGGTGATTTTTTAGCATCATGTGCTTTCCGAAATAATAAATAATTCAGGGGATGTGGGCCAGAGCCCCCGGGAGAAGAATCCTCACATTGTTCCTCTGCAGACAGTCCTCTAGGCTCTCTAGCTATGGCTAGGCAAATGCTTACAGCAGTTCACGGTGTAGACCTTTACCCTGTTGTGAATACACACAGTTTATCAGGGGCTTCAGATGAGGAGTCAGTTCTATAAATGTAAATTGAATATAAATGTTCTGGGCGTCTGTGATGGGCATCGTCAGTACTTCCGGACAACTGAACAACTGCATATACCATAATTAAGACAGAATTAGACCAGTTTTTGGGAACCTGTAAACACTGACAAAAAGCTTATAGTAATAACATAGTAACAAATAGCTTAATGTAGCTTTGTAATAGATTAGTAGCATTAATTTTACAAACACAGTTTTTTGAAATAAAAAAAAGGTTTTTTTTTTGTTGGTGCATTTTGTTCTCTATATCACAATACATATCATGTGACATGAAAATGCCATCACACAAAGTGATGTTGACCCGCACACAAACACAAACGCACACACACACACACACACACACACACACACACACACACACACACACACACGCACACACACACACACACACATGCAAATGGCCTCATGCATCACAGTAACTCAGATGATGCCACTCGTGGTGAATCACTGGCTGGCAGGAAATAGGTTTTAAACACAGTTACAGGGCTTAATGATGGTGTTACAGGATTACAGGGGCAGTGCACTGAAGTCCTTCTATCACATTCACTCCTACCATGCAGCTGTACAGCTGTATTGATTCTGGCTCTTATGGATCTCTGAGTTATCAAAACCAATGTTAGCGTGCTATACTGCATAGGACGCACACAGATGGACACGTCTTCCACTGCAGACCAGTGTTGCAGGAGAAATGTGCCCTGTGTTTATTACTGGTCACCAATTTTAAGCTAGTTTTTTTTTTTGGCACATTTGCCTTCTTTAATTATCTCATGTTCCACTGTCTCGTCATATATAACATATTATTTTGTTGAGACATCAGATTGGTACCTGAAGATTGGAGACCATCAGAAAAAAGCTGGATCAGATATTGGAAGGGAAAAAATAATGAATCCGATCCAATCCTATAATGAATCTAGCCTGAAATAGCACATTCACATTGTGTGATGTTTAGCTTTGCGTTTCTTCCTGTGGGGAAGAACAGGCAAAAATGATGGAATCACCGTTGTATTTGTACACAACATGCTGTTTTTTACTTTGTAAAACAATGTTTGTTTAATAGCTGAATATTCAAGCTTTGTGAAACACCTCAAACAAATTGCATTAGTTTAATTGATAGCATTTTTTCCCAGATCAAGTACAAGAGAAAATTATGGAATCACTCAATGTGGCGGATCACAAAAATCACAGTTAGCACCATTGTTGCTCTTTTTTGGGCCTGAACTCTTTGAGGCATGGGGATTACTAATGAAAAACAATATTCTCCATCAAGCTGGTTCCAACTAACCCAAATAGCAGATAACAGATCAGCACTGCTGGATGCAGTGTCGTGAACTATTGTTCTCATTTCTGTCATAAATTTTCAATCAGACTGAGATCTGGACTGTTTGCAGGCCATGTATTTGAGTTAATGTGCCTTTGCTGAAGAAAAACTGTAACGCTCTTTGCTCTGCGGGGAGATATATCATCATCCTAACAAATGACTTCATCATCACCCAACCTGTTTTCTATCAGTGGAATGAGAAACGTGTCCAAATTGACTGGTGAGGTGATGATTGCCATCTTCTCTAGTCCTTTACCTGGTCTGCAGCTCCAGATCATAAATAAGTGGGGAAATGAGCTTGTTTTCCTCGGACATTCGTTGTTATATATTTCATTAGAGCAGCAGCAGACACATGTTCTGGCAGACACGTCTCCTTGGCCAATGCAGATTTTTAATTCCTCATTAAATATCACTTTTAGATGGTCATCCACACTCCATGATTGCTTCTCATTAGCCCACTGTAACCTTGTTTTCTTCTGTTTAGGTGTTAGTGCTGGTGTTCGTTTGGCTTTTCTGGATGTAACTCCCACTTCATTCATCAGTTGATTCCTTATTATTCAAACATGGTTTCTGTCACTGAGTCCTGTTTCTGTCCATTTGTTTTTCATTGGATTTGTTGTGTTTTCTAGGCATATTGCTTCCATTCTGATGTTTTGATGTTTTCCCTGGTCTACCCATAGGCTTTCCTTTTATAACCTTCCCATGTTTTGAAGACCCAGATTTTAAACACAGCTGACTTGGAACAAGCAGCATCAATTGACAGACTCTGTAGTGGATTTCCTTCTTAAAGGGCTTTTATAATCCTTTCATTGTTTCAATGGACAACTCTTGTTGCAGTCAGGTTTCCTTTCAATTAGCCAACAGCTAACTTTGTTAAGGTCTCCAAGCACTCTCTTTAAACTGCAGAATCATTTGCATTTTAGAATTGTCCTGGGATTGGGTGTAGAAATGCAAACGACAACATTCTGTAATTTTTTCCTCAGCATTGAGTGATTCCATCTGGTGACTTCATCTGGTGAAAATCGTGTGAATTAAGTGAAATATTGTAATTTAATTTGTTTGAGGTTGTGTTTTACAAAGCCAAAATGTTCAGCTATTGAACAACAATGGTTTTGTTTCATATCTGTTATTTGTTGAATTTCTTCAAACATCCTCTAAGTGCGGATCATCATTTTTGCCAGGGGTTGCAGAGGGTTTGAGTAATCTGAGTATGAACCTTCTTTTAGTTGCTTATTTTAAGTTAAGTGAGTCAGTAGAAAATAGTTCCTTTTAAAGAAAAAAATATCAGATCGGTATCAGCATTGTCTGGGAGGTTTTAATATTGGAGTTGGTGTTGCTATTGATATTACTGTTGGCAAAACAAAGTGCCATCTCTAATTTATTTCAGTTCTATGAGTCACCTAGAATGGATGAAGGGATATCTACATTACCAATGTCTACTTTCCCCAAAACACTTCATCTTTCCAAAACAGCCATTCATGTGTGGATGGTAATGGAAATCAGTCAGGTCTATTATTTGAGCAGAAGTGGTTTGACTGTATAAAAAGATTCTTCGGTTTAAATGCAATCAGAAATGACAATATGAAAATGAAATGCTTGGATTCCAGAGCTTGCCATCCAAGATATTTTAGGAAAGTTCTGGATGGTTAAAATCCTAGATCTTGTTATCAGTTAGTCTAGCCCTTTGTTGCATATGCTGAGTGGCCCTATCATTTCGTTCCAATATTAATTTTCTAAATGATGTGCCACCAACAGGGAGCAGTATTTCTGCTTCAGATTTGGAGCAAGGGGCAAAGTGTTTTTGTCCAAATCTAACTAAGACAGCTCAAAGGAAGGATACTGGGCCTAGAGATAAAGGTAATGACATCAGAAACCTGTCAAATATGATCTTGTTTATAGTTTATTCATACGCGTATAAGAAAATCATATAATGATATGACTGCAGACTAATAAATAAAGATGTGGCTTCTAAGGTAGTGGTATCTCACTGCCAGAGCACTTACCTAGAATTTAGTGTATATACATTCAGCTTTCACAGTGATAAAGTAAGTAGTTTCAGTATTAGCTACTGGAGAGAACTATAGGGATTTGTGCTGTATCGGTGTATGTCTTTAAATGAAATGTCACAGTTCTTTTCAGTAGTATAGATATTATAAAATATACCCCACAAAGTATTTATTCTTTAATATTTTTAAGTTACATTGTGAGAAAAACAAAAATTATGAAACATAAAGATAAATAACATTCAGTAATTTTTTTTTTTTTTACATTTTTTTTAGCATCTTACTAATTATTTGAAACATGTGACGAGAGTTGGTTGTGATGGTAAGTGTTGAATGAGCACAGTGTTATATTCATGCAGTGATCTCACTCTGGGTCTCACTCAGATCCTGTCATACACAAGATGTGATTGCTGTCTGAAAGATGAGGCAGGCTTCTGAGTAAAAACTTGAAAGGTTCCGCTGGAGGGAGGGGGCTAAAGAGAGAGCGAGAGAAAGAGAGTTGAGGAGAAGAGGTCACCTGGTCATGTCAGCACTTCAGGGCAGGGTAGGCCTTTACTTGGGCCCACATTTTCAAGCCATTTTATTCTCTTTGTGTTCTGTTTGAACGCCCCAGTAAAATAAGGCTTAAACATAACATTTTCCCTCAACTTTTTTTGTTTATTTGCACAGTTTACTTATTGGGGAAAAAAACAAACATATAACATAAACTATGCCATAACTTTTGACAATATTTTAATTTCAGCAAATAAACAGCAAATGTGGATAAAATTTACAGAAGTGGGTTCTTTGCCGAGCATGTAAACTTTCAAAATCAACAACACATGTAACTTTACCAAGGGCACCCAAACTTTCGCATATAAGATTCTACCAGACTGTTCTGTATCAGATCATCAGCATTGTAACAGAACCTGGATAGAGAGACAGAGACAGAGAGAGACAGAGAGGGTCAGTGAAACTTGTGCTCTGTTGGTGCTGCATTATGCACTGGTTAAAGGGCCCATATCATAGAAAATTGGATTTTCTATGCTGACACTGTTTGAAGTTTCAAAACGTACTACTCCCTCCCTTATCCATAGAGTCCATATATGGAAGCTAAGCTACAAAACAGACAGACAAAAAATAAACCAATTCATTTGCTTATAACTATCTGTTCAGTGCACAGCACTGTAGCCCATCTATTCACAATGAAGGTCTAGAGTGTTTCAGCCTGGACTACTTTTGGAATGACAGTTACATCATTCATTCCAGGGAAGCTAATAAGAATGGAAGTCATTTACGTATATCGGTTGTAAAGTAACATAAACAACAGCTGGAATATAGTCATGTAGAAGAAATAAACACACAACCCCCCCCGCACACACACACAAAAAAAAAAATCATATGTAGCCTCTATATATGGAAGAAAACCCATTTTATACTTTGCTTATGCTCAGAATATTTCCAGAACAAGTATTAAGCTGATTCTATCCACCTTCAGCAGGGCTGTGACAAGAGTGAGAAAGTGGTACATAGGAAACGAATGCTGAAAGATTTAGGCTTGCCTTTTCCTCCTTTCCCTCAGTACACCTCAGTACACACTCAGTACTCTCTCTCTCTCTCTCTCTCTCTCTCTGTCTCTCTCTCTCACACGTGGGTAATAGCAGTGCCACGCTGTGGCTGTCACTCTCTCAGCAGGAGGGCGAGAGGCGAAGGCAGGAATGAAAGAACAGTTTCATTCTCTCGGGACTGGATGAAGTTTATGCTCTTCAGACAGCTGGAGCATCTAGGACTTCCTTTTAAGGCTGGAGGGATATGTGAAAGCAGAATAAGGCTGACCTCCACTGAACAGGACTGTGGTATGTTTTGCTCTGCCAAGTCCTTCTGCGCAGGACTGAGTCACATTATACTTGGCTGCAACTTGTAACAGCTTGATGTTCGATTGTAAATGCTAGCATCACAGTGCACCATGCTGGAAAAGGCAGAATTAGGAACTACTTCTGTGTGATTTGCAATGTTATACCAGTGTACCAATAATAATGTTGTATAAGTGGCACTGACAGATAACAAAAGCTTACTTAAGTGTTATCTGTTTTTGGGTGTTTCAGATTATTCCAGTTAAAAATGTCTAAAATGTATAAAAACTAAGTAAACAGTACATTCCCCGTTTCGAAATGATGGTCATCATTCCTTTTGGAATAGTTTTAGGGGCAACAGGACAGAATGTGAAGGGCAATGCAGGATTTGTAAAAATATTTAGCAGAGAATACCAGTCCCCAGGAAGCATGGGCTCATTAATTTTATAAATGCAGAATTTATCATCCAAAACTACCATGTTTGTGGAAAATGCTGATATTGGAAATGATTGGTACTGCTCAGCACCATTAGTATTACTACTGTAATGAATTGGAGAAGTTCCTGTGAGCATGTGTGATTTGTTGTGTTGGTTGATAAGGTGATGCTGTACACGGACCTGTGTTTTCATACACCGATGGGTTAATGAACTCATTTGTTCCAGGGCTCTTTCTGCCCTTTGTATTTAAGGTCTGCTGATACATCAATTGCGTCGATGTCACCCATGTGTTTAACGAGCAGAAGAAAGCAGTTCCAACGTGGCGTGAAGATGTCAGGCAGTCATATTCGCCAAATTATTCATCTGAGTGGTACATTTCCAGTTGGGTATAGAGCCAAGTGTTGAGGCAGCATATTAAAATGGTCATACAGACAGGCTGGCTGGGGATATTGATTTCCCATAGCACATCTACACTAGTAACTGGCCTAGATATTCAGCACTGAGTGATATGGGTGAGACAACCTTGTAATGGCCTGCTGCACTGTGAACTTGACATTAGCTAAGTCATTCCTACTGTTCTGTTCCAAAAAGAGTAATGTCCTGTAGTGATATCTGTATCATTGCAAGTGATCTTCACATTCATACTGTGGTGTAACCTGGAGCAGTCTGGCTGTCATTTTAATGAATTTTTGCACAAAGTCTGAGAGTTTATTCAGTAGGAGAAAGTGAAAATGAACAAAACCAGCCAGAGAGATGATGAAATTACAGAAACATTCTACACAGAGTATTCCTTTCTTTTCAGGACATGCACTACCATTCAAAAGTTTGGAGTTACCATTTTTAATATATTTTCTGTGGTAGGTACATGTAAAAATGATTATATTATGATGCTACTACTCTACAACGCTGTGTGTTTCTACTCATTTTTAGGATGGTGTAAAATATTACTCCCAAAAGAAGACCAGAACTTTAGATGATTCCATTATAAACAAGAAAGCAGCATAACAAGTATACAATAAAAGATATAATAAAATGAACATACTTTACATTTGAAAAAAAGGGTGAAAAAGAAGGTTTGTCAAGAAACTACTGTAATAGATTATTACAGAATTATTTATCATATAATAACTTACTGGTGTTCCTTTAAATATCTTAAAATATCCTCTGGTGTCTAGTGTACAGTATTTCACACTGCTGAAACAAATAACAGCAGTGATTCATATGACAAGTGATTCTAAAATTTTGAACAGTGGAGTAATGTTACAGCTGTGTAGTACTTTACTGAGTGCAGTCTGCTTTACAGACTATTCAAAGAATAAAAGAACTCCACATGCACGGTTAATGAAATGTAGAGCAAAATGGGCAAAATTATTGAGATTATGCTGCTTAGAGATATCGCTTAATATTTATTATTTGGTTCAGTACGATAGATTTAGTACATTTTTGATGTAGCCAAAATAATAAGTGCCTGAAAATGTTCTTTTATTCGAGCATTCCATTTTTGAATACAATATAACATTATATAGACATTAGAATGGTCATATGGTGCTGGTTAGCAGCATAAAAGAACACAAAAAGCTTTGTTTCATAATGTAACATCAAATCTAAGTCAATCAAATGTGAGAAATCTGGGGAAAAACAAGAAAAAGTTTAACAGCCACAGCACTGAATGATTTAACTGTTTTTGTAGTAAGAGCAGCAGGGTGTGTGTGCAGATGAGTGGACATGCCATTGCAGCATCAAGCTAATACACTAGCCGCAAGCTAACATGTTAGCCCTAAGCTAAAGTGCTTGTCCCAAGCTAACATGCAAGCGAGAATGTAATAATATACTTTTAAAGAGTGTGCCTTACCCACGGTAAAAAGGGTTAGGTGGGGTTGGTCTGCCCTTACCGAGGTCGTGCTTACTTTGCAATTCATTAGAAACTAGTTGGTTGTGGGCTCCCGAGGGTATGACTTCATGTTTATTCTACATGATGTCTGTTCCATGTAAATATTTTTCTAGTTGATGCTTCTTATTAGAAGGCTCGCCATGGTTCTTACAAAGACATGCACCGTGAACGCATAAACACAGAATATCACCCTTTTACTCATTCAAACCATGACCCGACATCATGTAGATAGCAATATAATCATTTATTTCAAATGTTAACTGCTTTTATCACAGAAGAAGTGTTTTGTCACAGGACAGCCAGTTTCTTTGGGAATTGCCACAGAGTCAGGATCTTTGAGAAGTACCAGAGGGATCATCAAGAACCCAGCTAGACAGATTAACGAGTAACTTACTCTTTCATCACACAGCGGGAGTATTAGCAGACCAGGCTGCTGCTTACTGAATGCAGATTAATGCTGGAGAATTACAGAGGGAAGAGGCATCACTGAAGTCTGGCGATTATGGAGAGAGCTAATCAGAGTGTGCATATGTGCACTGGGAGATTTGATGCCTATAATGGCCACATTGCTGAGCCTTAGACAGATGAGCATGAATGTTTGTGATGTCTTGCATGAGATACTGTTGACATCCCAGACCACTCTTTGGTATTTTATGTGTGTTTGTTGTGTGAAATGAAGAAATGACAGCTGTAGTGGAAAGAAAATGTACATAAACACATTTATACCTGCTGAAAAATGCTCCAAGATAAAAAATTCCATTTCAGGCCCCTCAAGTGTGTCAACAGGCAACTGACAGCCAATTTTTACACCAGTAGAGCATGAAAGGGGCCGCCAATGGATGTGCATCTTAAATGACCTGCAGGGTTTTTCTCCTCCTATTCAATCCCTGGCAAAAAACTAATGGAATCACCACAGTTAGAGGATATTCACCCAGCTTCTTTTTACTTTGTAGCAAGTCACCAAATCACAGATATGACAAAAAACACATTTCTTTAATAGCAGAACATTCTGGCAGTGTGAAACCGCAAACAAATGAAATGGGTTTATTTTAATTAATGTCATGTTTTTCCTCTCTTCTCCTTTTCTGTCTCTTTTAGCTCTTTCAGAAGGCCCCATCCCAAGGATCTAGCACTTTTTTTCACCATGAGCATCGCAGTGTCACCAGTGGTCAGCGAGGCTGCCTCTCCTATGATCACCTCTGTCACACCCACCCTGGAGTCTAGCCCTAAGGAGGAGCAGCCAGGCTCCTGCGGGCCCAGCGGCAGTGGGGATGGGATGGATCAGAGCCAAGACCCCTGTCGGAGCTACCAAAAACCCCCTCCTCTGCACACGGGAGCGGACTGGAAGGTCGTGCTCCACCTGCCAGAAATTGAGACCTGGCTGAGAGCCACAGCAGATCGGGTGCGAGATCTCACTCACTCCGTCCAGCAGGATAGCATCAACAAGCACGTGGACGTTCACCTTGTACAGCTCAAGGTAAGAGAAACTGTTAATTTTGCTAAACATTACAACTCAGTAAGCATGAAGCTGCCTAACTTCTTGGGCGAATGATTCCAAAAAGGCGTTCTGTGATCCCTTTGACTAGAGATGTGAAGATGAATGAATTCTTCTTCTTTCTCTTTTGGCTTTACCCTTCAGGGGTCGCCACAGCGAATCATCTGTCTCCATTTAGTCCTATCTGC
>JBBIGA010000001.1:33234435-33256423 GCA_037576975.1 Alestes dentex | reverse complement strand
TTTCATTCTTGCTGAAACCCTTTTATCACACATCACACCTGACACTTTTCTCCACCCATTCCAACCTGCTTGCACATGCTCAACCTGCTTGCACACGCTACATAAAGATGAATGAATTACATGTAATTAAATAAATGAAACTATCAAATCATCAGTGAATAGTTGACAGTCTGCATGACCATTATGTTCATTTTAAATGTGTCTACTGGTCTGCAGTGAAAAAACAAAGCTGACTGAAGACATCTAAATGAATGTTTCTTTTTTTTTTTGCCATGTAGTGCTTTTATACATTTGTATGTCTTTTAAAACACTTTCTGTTTCTCTTTTCCCATACAGTATTCTGAAACATTTTAAAGGCTATGCATAGTTTGTTATTGTTCAGTTAATTCATTTTTCTAAATTGTCAAACCTGTGACTGCTCGATTAATGATCAACATAATCAGTAGATTTCACTATTACAGTCATTACTTCTGGTGACAGCCATGCTTTCGACCTTCCTGTGTCTTATTTAGAGTTCAGATTCATGAGTAAGCGATGTTGTCATGTGTAAACACCTCATCATATATCAGTAACTGTAAGAAATAAATAACAAAGTAAGGAATATTCCTTGCACTGACTCACCTGTCTAGCTTGCCTTTTTATAGCAAGAGGGAAATGGCACGTTGTTTTGTAACAATAATTGACAGAGACATTTGTCCTAATGTTACTGCTGAAAGGTGATTCATCAGGACACTGAGAAAGACTTCTGAAGTACCATGTGCACTCCTAATTTTACTGTTGCTGATTTGATTCAAAATAGTAACACACAAAAACCGTATTCATACTTAAGGTGATGCTTGTCATATTCCACGTTGAAAATAATTTGTGAGTGTCTCCATGATACTATTTGTAAATACAGCAATCTTGAACGAGGTTGTAACCTCTAGTTTAGAGTTTAGATTCTCTGCCCGAACCCGAACACGGGCCGCGGGTCGGGTCGGCCCGATATTTCCTGCCACTATCCTCGGGCCGGGCCGGGCCGTGATCAAGCATTTGAGTGTGCTCAGAGCGCTCGGAGTGTCAGTTTACGAACGCACACACAGTTGAGAACGTGTGTTATAACGGCCCACGTATTAAAAAACTGTCGGGTTTCATTTTTTGGGCCCGATCTAAGCTCTACTCTAGTTCGGGAAGCCCTGCCAAAAGCCTTTGTTTGTAGCCTGCAGAGTGGCCCATTCTTCTGATGTAATATTTGGAGTGTGATATTTAGGCCTAGGCTCTACGCTCTTCTCTGCTGCATGATATGAACAGTGCAGGTGCACTAGAGAATGGTTGTGTGCACCCATGATACTGTTCCATATCATCACATCTTTGATGAATACAACAGATTTCTCTTGGAAGTTTTTGTGTGATATGTGCTGTGTTGTGATCCTGAAAATCCTGAAAATGACCCACTTATCACATGAATGGCTCATGGTTAGGTTCTGCAGTCTACTGCAGAGATCAGTTCCCTGAAGAGAAACCTCTACACCTTGGCTACAAAGAAGGACTTGTGTGAGTGAGGCCTAGTATTGGGAATTACAGAGAAGATATTGAAAACTCAAGGTCTTGTGATCTGTTCCCTTTTGAGATTGATTTGATTAGAGGTGCATCAGTCAGCTGGATCACAGCTCTTACTGGATTTGACCAGGCAGTCTAGAAGAGCAGTACCGTACAGTTAACATGTAGCCAACCATTTTAATGTGGAAGGCAGCTTTTTAAAGTACAATGGCATTCAAAGTCTTGGAATCACTTTACATAATAATAACTGCAGTCTCTTGAATTATTTAATAACCAGTTTTCATCTAAATGTTCTTCATATTTTGCAACTCTATTAGAGTTGAAACTATAAACAAAATGGTAGCATTACAGTTGAATAATTTTATACACTTACCTATAAAAAAATTGTTTTATATTACTGAAAACAGTGATTCCAAATGTGTGAATGGTGATGTAGTTGGGAATTCAGGAAAATCAGACCTTTATTTTGTCTTCTTGTTCCACAGCACTTGCAAACTATTCCATTCAGATTCCTGAGGGGGGTTAATGTAATATGTTGCAAGGCATCTCATAGTTGCAGTATGTAGCCCAGTCCTCAGATTTAGTCTGGACTTTATTAAGCAGCTCTACCAGCTTCTTTTCTGACCATTATAGAATGCTTTTAACATAAGAAATGAAAATGAACGTTTGTAGTGTAGTAAATGAGTTATAATGCTGATTATTCAGCCGTTTCCTCTGTTCACCTAGTTGTGTTTTATTCAGTCAGCAAGGAAGCGTCATCTCTCTTGTCGTGTGTCGGTTAACCTGCCATTCTGAGCAGCTCCATCTCTTCCCCTAATCCCCTCCGTAATCAGTCAGGCAGTGTCGTCACAGCGATGTGTGTAAGCAGCTGATGATGTAATGGAGGGCACGGGTGGCAGTGCAGTTGCCGGGGCCCGAGGCTCACTCTCCTCACTCCACGTTACAGTCAGAGCTGGAGAAGAGATGAACACTGAGATGATTACATAACACACTGTAGCTCTGGAGCTGAGGCTTTTCATTCATGGTTTTTCTTGTTGTCCCTTTGTCCTCCTTTTGACTTTGCCAGTCATCCATCCCTAACAAGAGATCGCCTTGAGTGCTTGTTATACTCACAAACTGTCATATTTTGACTGAGCACTCCACCAAGCAGCATAAAGACGTTGCTGCCTGTAAGGTACATGTGCAGCTGCGTTAGACCTTTGGTTTGGGGTTGTACTACTTTACCCATATTGACTGGTTTATACATTCCTCCATGTCTTATTAAATTATGGGTAATCTTTTGTATATGCTGCTATAATTACTAGCGTGTTGTATAGCAACAAGTCTCTTAAAAAATGACAAAACTTGTTTGTGCTATGCACTTCCAGGCCACTTTCCAAATCAGTGTTCTGTGAGTGCTTTGATGAATTAAGACTAGGACTGGGTATCGAAATTCAAAACTTTGAACCAAAATGGTATCAAAAAATTCTCAGCGCCAAATTTCAATGCCTAATTAGTTGGTCTTATCAACAGCAGTCAGTCAGTAAGTACACTTGCTCCAAAATCTAGACTCCTGATTGGGTATATTATCAGTATACAATACCATGCCATGTAAACTTTCATCAATGCATAAATGTTTTCTAGGCATTTATTTGGTTGCTGATTTTGAAAACAAAAAATGAATGTGAGCTTTAGAACTGCACTGAGATCTCAGAAAACATGTGGGTGAATGACAAATAAGCCTGAAAAAATTTTTTTTTAAACTTAAATCCCTAAAAAAAGGGTTTATTTGTGTTGCTGTGACTCTAGAGTTAACCAATATATAAATGTTCTTTTAAATTTTACATGAAACATGTATTCATAAAATTACTTTATATCAAATGAAAATGAGGACCTTCTTTTTTCTTTAATTTATGTCAGTGTCCTTTTTAATCATGTTTGCTTTGATATTCAACAAGTTATCATACCAAGGAGGACAGTGATCCTAAGTCTTACAACATATTTTAGCTTAATTCTGATATGCCTTGTAAGAACTCTCTCAAAATTCTTGAGATTCTTGCTGATACCATTTCCCTTGTGGTCTGTTGATGTTGTTATGATTTATAAGTTATAAAGCCTTTTTTGGTCACATTATTGAATGTCACACCAACCGACATGGTGTCACACCATATGATGAACTGCACCACACCACAATGTGAGAGAGCAAAAAATGTTTATTTAACATTCAAACAAACAAACAAAAAAAAATGCGGAGGCTATCTGCGGTTTCCGCAAATGTGTGGGAGTTTCTGCAAACAGTTATTAGTTCGGTTCTCAGAAAAAATCCTCGAGAGACTGAAGCGGCGACTGCTGAACCGCGTATAACCGGATGGTTACTGTATAGGGGATATCAAGTGTGGATGGACGCTTCTAATTGGAAAGTACAATTAGAAGCGACTGGATGTGAAACAAGCTGAAATAAATACTTCTTTTGTGTTTAGACATTTTATTAAGATATTTGATCAAATCCGTCCAAAACTTTTAAAAAATAGTGATAGGACCAAAAAGCATAATTTCTGCTTGAAGTGTCTTGCTGTAGACGAGATATTTTAAAAAGTTCCATTCAGAAATTGGATTGATAGAAGTCTGGGTATTGACATTTAAATTGAATTTTTTTGATGACATCCCCCCAATCAAGACAAATACAACAAATGTAATAATATGGGTCAAAGTAATTCAGAAAGGACCCCTCAGCCCTATCGCGTCAGTGTTTTATAATATAACTTTGTCGATATTGTGTCGATATTGATGTACAAATTGTCACCATTCGTACATCATACATTAGATTTTTCCACCAAAGCATAACGTTTAGTTATGTCTTGAATAATTATTATTAACAATTCCCCCCTCATTCAATAAGGGCTCGGATTCTTCCTATTAATAGAAAGCTTCCAGGCTGTGTACATGAATGTACTGCTGCATCTTTATGAACAGTAATAATATTCTGACTGTTCGGTTGAATTGGGAAAAAAACAGGCGATGATGTGTGGGTGGTGTGTGGTGTGGGAGTGGACTTTTCAGATTCCGCATCAGTTGCAGCTTGGAGCATGGGACTCTTTAATTAGGTTAAAAGGTTTGAAACATAAATGAATATAGACTGAGTCCAATCCATCTGACCAACAGCGCCCATGTTATTGCTTAAGTATTGAAGTGTTTCACTGCATGTTTTTGTCCTTGAAACAAATGGACAAAAAGTGGCTGTGCAGACCTATAAATGCAAAAACATTTTTTCAAGATACATTGAATTAAAATGTATTCAAATTTATTGTATAACTGAGTTTAAAAACAAATGATCTAAAAGGTTAAGGTAATAAAAGTAGGGAAGAAGAATAAAGTGTGGTGAAAAAGCTAAAGGAGCCATAAATATAGGCAAAATCTGGTAACAGTCATTTAAAGTGAACAGGTCAGGTTTGGACAAATGATTGAAGTTGTGACACAGAGACCTGACGGCAGCCTTTAGGACTTTACATCTGTTGAGAGCCGTTGCTAAAAGAGTGCTGTACTGCTCCTCGCCCTGAGCTCGGCCAGCTCTGACACATGTTCTGCTCCCTTTGGTGTTTAAAGCAAAACACACTGCAGCTTCTGATGCCATGGCTTTTTATAGCTGCTCTGTGAAGCAGCTTCAGTGAATAAA
The DNA here is from genome assembly GCA_037576975.1 of Alestes dentex. Taxonomy (NCBI): domain Eukaryota; kingdom Metazoa; phylum Chordata; class Actinopteri; order Characiformes; family Alestidae; genus Alestes; species Alestes dentex. The sequence goes on along the minus strand of JBBIGA010000001.1, from coordinate 33,251,232 downwards.
TCATGTGTGAGGGATTTTAGGGAGGAAAGGACACGTGTTTGTGTGTGTGCATGTGTGTGTGTATGCCCCAACAAACCTGCAATGCAGTGTTTATAATGAAGTCTGTATTAAAGCAGACGAGTAATTAAATGTGCAAAAATCTGAACAGTTGTGCAGCCTTAATTGCTCTGCTGCTGGAATACATTATCTGCTATATTACTATATTCACTTAAACTAGAACGGTTACTGCTGTTGTCGGCTGTCTGTTGTCTTTTCCTGTAATATCGTCGCTCTTGCGTTTTCATCCACTCTCTCATTTTGCACTGTGTGTAGTCCTTTCCTGCCAGCACTTATGTAGTCTTGTGTTGTCTGTTTTTGTTCCTTTTGTTGCACCACGATCCTAATGAGACATTGCTTAGTTTCACTATGCACTGTGTATATGAGTTAAATGACAATAAACACCTACTTGACTTGAGTTGGCTTAATCACCAGCATTCAAAAGTCTTTACATTTTAATGGAACATTTTTGTAAAAACAGGAATTTTGTACTTTACATAATGAATATGACCAAAGATGAAAAAAAAAAATCAATTTGGATTTCTTAGTGGCTTTAAATGTTGCCTACTTTAAAGAGCTCACATCCTGTATATCTCCGGCATTTTATTTTGATAGCACTTCACTGATGGATGGAAAACACAAGTACACACATTTACATGTAAACTATGCTGTGAAGTGTTGTTGTTCCCTTTAGTAGCTCACATTAAGTCATACTGTGTTCATAACCACATCCACTAGTCTGCAGCGCCTTTATGAAGAGCTGGATATGGTTTGAACGGGTTGAGAGAAGTGTTAGAAATAAATAAACAAAAACAAATTTGGATTTGGCCTCTAGTGAAGTTGTTGCCTCTAGTGTTTGTTAGCACCGCTACCCTTTTAGCTTCAGAGCTAGAAAAGAACATTTTAAACTTCGCACATGCCTTGGCTGATTTACTACATATGGAGTAAGCAGGAAATTGTGTAAATTATATTTTTTGTAAAGTACTCCTTTAATGGTAGTGAGCACTGACCTCAAATTGGGGAAAGAAAAAAAATGGGAAAAATATAATATCATGACACTTAAAGAAATTTGTTTGATAAATAAGAAAGATCATGACATTTTGTTTTGCTAAGATTTAAAAGGTCAGAACAGGCAGAAGTCACTGTTGGTGCCACTTTTGAAGAGGCTAATACAAACTACAAGTCCAGTGGCATTTTAATTCAGCATTTCACACACGGTGCAGCACTACAGTAAATTATGCAGATCCAGTAATGCTGTCTTGGACTACCAGCATCATCAGGATTAAGACTAGCGAACCTCCGGCGACAGGGCGAAGTTTTAGATGGCTGCATCTCATCTAAACCTCTTTTTAATGAAACGTGTTGGTCAGTGCTGTGGAAGTACTGGCCATACCCATGGTATTCTGCGAAAAGCTGATTGTGATTTTTCAGTTTACTCATCAATTTATTCATCAGTGTATCAGTTTATTCATCATACCATCATCCATACCGTAAACCTTCTCTCCCTCCTCTCTGGAGACTGTGCTGTTGGTGTGATGGATTGTGAAGAAGTGAGCTAGCTGCTGGATTCCAGGAATGACTGCTCTCTTTGTGTCCTCTCTCAGCAGACAATGACTCAGTTTGGGTTTCGTAGTGCCAACACTGCTGAATCTGTGAGAGAGTGGAGGAGGGCATTGACTGATGTGATTCTGTTGCTGTGGCTCATTTAGTTAGGTCTTTGTGTTGCCTTTTTCTCTGTAAGCTGCAAAGGTTTTGAGTATATTCGAGCGCAGTGCTGTGAAAACTGTGGGAGGGCTTCTCATAACTGGTAATGAAGATCTCAAGAGAAACAGAAAATTGTATGTCAGCATAGAATGGGCGTTTGCACGCCAATTAAAGAGCCAGCTGTTATTGAGTTATTTTTCATTTCTTTCCTCCCCTCCACAAATTCCTTTCCTTCAGCCATTACTCAGCATCTTTCAACCCCACAACACTCCTTCTCTTTCACTCGCTCCTTTTTTCTCTCTCTCTCTCTCTCTCCTCTTGACAGTAGTACTAATGATATAATAGTTGAGAGTGTGCCCGTTCTACCATTTCCCAAGTATGATTTATATCCTTTCTGCTAATCAGGCAAATCCCATAATCTGCAGGCACTGTGTTCATATCAGTGCTGGCCGGCCTGCTTTGACAACACACATTACACCTCATTAATACACTTTTTTTTTGATCATGTTTTGAAAATTGCTGTCTAATGTCACACTTTAAGCCCCACTTACTGTATGACACAGTAATAAATGAATGCAGGTTGTGATTGCTCACATAATAGGTGATACCATAGACTGGTCATCCAAAGTGATTCCAGGTGCTCGTCCTGGGGACTCATGTTTACTATAATGAGAGACTGTGAGTCACAGTACATCCTGAAGGGCAACAACACGGCTCAGCTGTGTGTTTACACTGCTCGAACACACTTGATTCCTCCATCAGCTGGTTTTGTCCTTCCTAAGCTGACTCACTTGCGCTAAAGAAAACATTACACTGTGTAGGTGCTGCACTCCTCCAGTGTACAGTTGCGGGCAGATTTTAAAGCAACATCTGCCATCTAGTGGAGTAAATGTCCAATTTCAAATAGGGTTGATTTTTCAACTAGAACCTTTTCTCATTTAATAGGGAATTCAAACAATTTTCCTCCTCCAGTTTCTGGATAACTGAATGGCTAAGACATTTAGAGTCATTTGGTGTGAATTACAATATGCCATTCTAGAGAAACTTTAGTTGTTTACAGTGGTGGTGATAGGAGCCAGATGTCTGTGTCTGATGATTGTTTTGCATGAGTTTTGATCTAAAGTGTATTTTTCACTGGAGAAAACCTTCACATCACACAACTAGTTCACATCAAACCACTCTGAATGACTTTGTTTACTCCTCAACACTGAATTATGCAGACATTAAACATACAGTGCGGTGAAGCCTGTAAATTTCACCAATTAAAACAACATCCATTCTATGTACTGTGTAGATTGAATAAATACAAAGAAACGTAAGTATAGTAAAACATAAACATTTTCACTGATGTTATTGGCATCTTGGTACAGTTCAAGAAGACAAGTATAAATCCTGCCATGTTGTTTATTTGTACTTATTCTAATGTTAATGTTTTTTCCGTTACTTTCTCAGATGCATTTTTGATTAGTACTTTTTGCACAATTTGTTTTTTAATGACATTGAAAATGCATTTGTTCTTCATTTCTGCATCCATCTACATGTCTCTCTTTCTGTCTACAATGTGTATGTAACAGATTAGAAGTTTTTGTTGTCACACAAACATTGTGCTTTCATTTTCCATATAAAATATGGAGGGTCTGGTGTTGCTGGTTTACAGCTCTTATCTCCAAACTGAACTTTCCATAATATTCAAACCATTAATGACATTCATTAATCACACGCATTTGACTCTTGGATAAATGGATTCGTCCTTCAGAGCTTGTCTGAGAGCAGTGTGACTCTTTTGCTGTGACGTTTGATGCAGATGCAGTTTGCTTGCCATGCATCTTCTTTAACAAGAACAGAGGGTGTCTGTCAGCTGTTGACCACAAGATGGGGTTGTCACAGAAATGTCTTACAGGGGATAAACAGCATGCCTCCGAAGAGCATTTTGATGAAGTTCAGAGCCCAGATTTGGTAAAATATTACTCTTTAATCTGGTTTTCTCTTACCACATATGTAGTCAACCAGCCAACATGTTCTTGGGATCTGAAGCTTCTGCAGTTTTGCTTTACAAAGTGAGATGTCACCCAAACAGTCATCTATAAAAACTACAGACAAAAGGACAGGCCCAGTTGCACACATCGGTTTTTTTGCTAAACAGTTGCATTATGATGAGCACAAATACATTTTAAAAAGACAAACACTGAGGAAAAAAAGTGATGTCGACTAACATAGCAAAGTGCAATAAAATATGCACTTGAGTGTGCAGCTGCAGTGTGTGTTGCTGGAGTCCACTAGCAGTTGTGTGTAGAATGTACAGAAGGAGAATAGGGGCTAATGGAGGCAGTGTGAGAAGAGCTCGCACAGCTGTGATGAAACACATTCCCCTCGGAGCCCTCCCCGCTCAACAATGTCTGCAGCAACTCAGTGTGCAGCCACACCCTTGGTCATACTGGACACGCACGTTCATACGCAGCCCAGTATATTCTGATGTGTGTATTTATACTGTGTTGAGACAGTCAGTAGACCCTTCGGTCATACCACCACTTTGAGTGTCTGGGCAGGCCTTTACTAGTGTTGCAGTCTCTTTGTAGTCTGTTTGAACACCCTGGTCACATTATGTTAAGCTCTATAGATATGGATGTACATGCTTGCATGCACATTTTAGAGTAGCACAATTTCTGTTTATAGTTTAGCATTCCATGGGTAAAGAGAGAATTTTTTCCCAGTAAGTTAAATTCAAGTAATAATCAGTAAATGTGTATCAAGTGTGTTCAGAAGTGTGTGCAGAAGTGTGTTCTAGTAATTTTACCAAGGGCACTTGAACGACTGCATACAACTGTATAAAGTTCTGCCTGGCTGTTCTATATCAGGTCATCAGCTCTGTAAGTGGATCATTTTTTTCTCAGTGCTGTGAGAATAGAGATGGAGACAGTTAGTCTCTGTGCATTAAAAAGACTCTGCTTTACTTGCTAAATAGAGACACAGACAAAATCAACATGCCCCAGATTTAGTAGAGAGCATGACTACTTTACAGAACGGAGTGAGAGTGGATGTTCGAGTGGGTGATAATTGAAATGTTACACATCACCACACTTGAAGACATTTTCATATATGATGTATGTATTACAGTATGTAGTTTTTAGTAATTAGTATTTAGTATTTAGTACACACCAAAACCAACAACCACCAACATCACCTCCTTTAAACTGACTATGAAAAACTATGACTAGGAGGATTTTTGATGTAAATGTTTGGAGGATGTTAAGGAGCATAAAGAAAAATAAGATATTAGGGGAAAATAAATTGGCTAAACAATAGCGTAATGGGCTGACATCCAATCAGCTACCTGTAACTATGCAATTTAGATTCAGATTCAGAAAACGTACACTCTTTATACACCTATGCACTTAAATCCATGCTGGAAATAATCTTAATTAATTCATAGCATTATGCGGTCTTCATTTGGGTTGTCAACAAAATGTTTGCAAAGGATTATATCTGTGCTAGACTTTGCAATGTTTGCAAAGACAACAATACGCAGATGAGCCCTAAGAATTTTTTTTTTTTTTTCATTTTTTATGCTCCTACAATGCTGATCAATCACAGACATTCCAGATGAGTGTCTGTGGATGTTTGGATGTGTCACGATGTTTGCATTATAAATCATTTTTGTAAAATGGTAATATCGCGAAAAGGACTTCCAGGAAGACATAATTACTTACTTTCCTAATGAGCCAGTAGTAATTTGAGTAATACTGAATTTCATGAATTCTCACGGGTCTCTCTTATATTTACAAACAGAGCCTGATGGACACACCCATGCAAATTTCCACATGGCATTTATTTATTTAGTTTGTTTAATTTTTAAGCATTTTAAATGTTTTCTTTGTTCCAAAGATTTTTTTCCAATAAATTATGTTGGAAGAGTGTGTATGGTGTGTTAATCAGTTCAGTTTTCTAGTTTTTTTTTGTTTTGTTGGCATCGTGTCCATTTTTATTTTGTTTTCTGACATATAAATGAGTTTATGTACAGTTCTAATTAAGCATCATACATTAAAAATGTAAGACTGATATATTGTTCATATTTATTAAAAAGTATATATCATATAATATTAATTATATAGAAATACAAATAATAATAATTATTATTATTAATGTTATTATTATTATTATTATGGACTGTATTGTCTCACATTAAAAGCAGTCTGGACTGGGTTTCGGTCTTTAAAATTTGGTAGAAGAACAGGTTTGATCCCTGTCTTCCTGGTGCCCTCCAGCTGTTGCATGGATTTGTTAAATTCGGCCAGCAGCACCTGATTTCATCGAATGAAAGCCTGATTAACTGAAGCAGATGTTGGATGGTAACTGTAAATACTGGGCTTCAGTGCAGAGATTAAGAAATGGTTCCTGACCATATTAACAAACAAAAGCATTCTTGTCTTTAGAATGTTCAGAAAATGAACTGATAAACCCAGTCAACCAGAGTGAATGAGGACAGGGTCATCCAGATTCCATAAGAAATGTGCACAGTGTTATATAACTGCAACATATAACAGTGTACAATATAGTATTTTGTCTATATGGTGTTGCCCTAGGCAGCATTAACGTGAACTACAAAACTCCTCGCAGAACTTTTACTGCCACTGTAAAAGCATTTCAGCAACACCAACAGCAGCAGCGGTAGTAACAGAAAGTGACAGTGTCTAAGGGCGTGTTGAAATCCACGGACTCTTAGGGATATGACTTTGACCTCCTCCGCTGTCTCTACCCCAGCTGCCCTTTTTTTTGCAGCCGCCCCCCCTTCTGCCGCCCCCCAGCAGCAGTTGCCCGTGCCGACCTACACTCGGCACTATTCTGGATGAACCTGGCACGAGGGCTGGGGAGGGGTGGGGGTCAAATCCTAAAATAGCTCCAAAGCATGGGACGAGTCCCTCCTCTTCAGAGAGAAAGAGAGATAGATACAGAGAGAGAGAGAGAGAGAGAGAGAGAGAGAGTTAGAGAGTGAAAGAGAGAGAGAGTGAGAGAGAGAAGGAGGTCAGTGTTGGCTGGTGCCAGCATGTGAGAAAGAAAGAGAGAGAGAGTATCTAAGTGTGTGTGAGAGACATATAGCAGACTCTAAACCACGACAGAACAGCGGTGTCAGTTCTGACACGGTACTGAACACATTACTGCTTTAGTCTTTGCTTTCAGTTTATCTCCTCCATCTGATCTACAGGAGAACAGGTAAGCTTATGCTCTTATGGACGTGGCTGCACTGTCATGCTTGCACTGGTGGGTGACAAAATCAGCCTTCAGAAAAAAAGAATAAGAGTGTTTATGAGTAAATTCTTATATAGTAAATGTAAAGTAAAAGAGACACTTGCAGTACAATTGCAATACGAGTTTGAGTGGTTTTGTTTTCTTCCATTCCTGTGTATAAAGACTGTTTTTTCTAATATTTTATATGGGAAATAACACTTATGTATGCTACAATGCTGAGAAGACTATGGACTTACCTGGACCAGTTAATTTCTGCTTTAACACAGTGTATGGGGTATTTTCAGCATTGTTAATCATGGGAAGGGATCTGTTCTGTTTGTAAAGAGAGTTTGTGTGTGTCCATGTGCTTTCGTCATCAAATCTGAGAGTGGGCTTGGTGTTGTAAGGCACAGCTGTGAGAGCCTTTAGCTTTCCCTGTCAGCAAGCGTCAAATGGATTCAGAAGGTGTTCTTCGGAGCAGTGCTATAGAAGATGCCTTTTTAAAGTATTGATTGAGAAAGTATGCACATGTAAAGGAGAAAGTTAAATTAAAGTAATTATTCTATGCCAGATAAAGATTCCTATCACCGTATGTTTAAACCAAGGGTCCATTTACAATATTTAAAACTGTATACGCTGAAGTCAGAGTGAATGGTGAAACCAAGCAAAAAGTGGATTATGTTCTACACAGACATACTTAAGTAAATAATGAGTGCAGAACCGTTACAAATGTGTACATTACATGTAACTGAGTAAAGGATTCAGTTATCATATATTCAAGTAAGTTAAGTATAAAAAAGGAACATTTAGATACCATGATAGCTATTGGTGCTTGATTCAAGGACAAATGATGTATTATGTTTGTTTATGATTCAGAATTCATTGTCTAACCATGAAAGTACATGGAACGTCTGAAAAATCTGATTTCTTCGTCATCAGAAATGACAGTTTTGCAGTTTTACATTCCATCATTATTATGTATAATTGTTTAGAATAGTGTAATGTTTTTCAGTCATTTCTTAGGTCTGAAATGTTTTGGGTCAGCTAGTTCCTCCACTGTGTGGTAGTCTAGGTACAGTTGGCATCTACACCGTAGTGTTTATTTTTGAGCTGCGGGGGCAGGAGAGTCCCGTGCCGGGGTTCTGTCATGCCGGAGAGGCTGACCTACATTCAGAGATGCCACAATATTTTAAGAGGCAGGAAGCACCACGGCCAATACGCCGCCATCCACTGGCCAGTGCTGATGTTAGGGTCATCACAGAGTGGCAGTTGCTTTGGCATGTCTGTCGTGTCCTTGTCATTAGACGCTTTTTACTGTACTTAATGCTGTAGATTCATATCTCCAATGCAAATAACAGCACTATACTGTATAGAGTTTACTGGGTTCCATGTGTTCGAAGGAAACTAGAAATAGTGATGTTGGTTAGGACGACTTAAAAAAAACATTCAATTGTTATTTTTTATATGCTTAGAAATATTACAGCGTCCATGAAGCTTTATGTGCTGTGTGGTGTCCCACTCTTCACTTGTGCTTCTCTGGAGCTGCTAAGTGGCCCAGCCTCTGGGACGTGTTTGCATGTGTGTTTGAGTTTGCCTGGGTGGGTAGGCATTTGTCAGCAGCTGAGTCTCCATTTAGTGCTGGAGCACAGGGGACGGACTGGCCAGAGAACGTTTGGGCAGAAGGAACATGCACACACAAACACACACACACACACACACACACACACACACACACACACACACACAGACCAAGGGGTCTGGGTTTTTTTTGCATGTAATTGCATGTAATTGGAGGGGTCATAGTTTAAACCAGGGGTGCCCAGACCTGTCCAGAAAGGGCCGCTGTTGGTGCAGGATTTCATTCCAGCCAAAAAGAAGCCACACCTGAGTAACTGAAAACCAAGACCCACTGATTACAGAGGTGGAATCAGGTGTGCCTCCTGCTCAGTTGGAACGAAAACCTGCACCCACAGCGGCCCTTTCTGGACAGGTTTGGGCACCCCTGGTTTAAACAGACTGGGTCAAGTTACATATTTTGTTAATGTTTTTTACATGAAAATAAGTGCACTTCTACTGAGAACCCACTTAAATATGTCATTTTCTGCATTTCTTTGAAGTACAAATTCAGTTTATTTGTTGTGTTTAACTAATTGTAACAAAACATGAAGTATAAAATGAGCTGTAACCTTTAAACTGGCCATATCTTATGTCATGTATTATTCCAGAGGTCAGATTCAGCAAATAAACAGGAATTCTGCACTACAATGTAAAGAAATTTGTCCTCTGTAGAGATCTGTACTTATTTTCACTTAAATCAACATCTCAGTTATTTTGCATACTATTGTACATATCCCACATATTATACACGCAGTGCCCCCTAGAACATTTTCAGCAATACAGCAAAACACAATCTATAGAAGAACAGTCTATGGAACTGGTGGTGGACACTTTCATCAACTTTTCAGTTTACCACGTGAAATCATAAAACGAGCAGTTAATATTCATTTAATCAGTAATGAACTAGTAGTTATTTCAAAGAATCCATAGTTAGTGGGTAGTTAATTAACAAGTATCTACTCTAATAATCAATTTATTGTTACCTTTTGATTAACTAAGTAGAACTGCTTGGTATTAAATAGTAGTGTGAATGCAGCGTAGTAGTGTTAGGTGTTAATGCAGCATAGAATCATTCTTAAGCCTTTAACAGCAGCTAAGCTAGAATACCCCATATTTACTCAACTATGACTTCATGTAAAACAACATACTTTTCCCTGAAGCTGCTTATTCAAGGACGGGCACCCACTAAGATTCTCCAGGGCTTGACCAAAGCAGGACAAATACATTTAAGTGTCTTGACTTACAGCAGTTCCTTAAGGCCAGAGAAAGCTGGTGATTCAGTATGCAGGACATGTAAATACATATTCTGTGATGTCCCTGCTGTGCTGGGAAGTGACTTTATGCTCTAACAGTTTTCAGTGCTGCAATAACAGAGGCTTAGCTCTGTACGTGGGTACGCAAAAATTACTTGCTGTCATCTAGAGAAACACGTTTAGGACTGGATGGTGAAGTTTAGTGCCTGAGTGTAGGGTCCAGTAGTTAATGTTGGCTCACTCAGGGTGGGATAAGTCCAGGATGGGCTCCTGTGAGGCCCCATTCACTAGACAAGCTATCAGCAGTCCTACAGAGAAGTCTAGACTCATTTTGTTAGTCTTTATTGCCGTCTCGTCAGTTGCTATCTTGTATTAATGCATGGTTGCTTCTGCAAAGGTGATCTATTTTTGTAGTCTCCTAATATATCTGTCCCTTACTTTGTCACATGATTGTTGTTGTGGTTGTTGTTGTTGTTGTTATGTCATTCTATTAGTCTGTCTTCTACTTTCATGTGCAGTGCAAATTTGGTCATAGCTACTGGATGAGAGTTTTTGTGTCTTTTTAGTAGTTTACAATGCAGCGAGTCCCTCAGAGTGAGGTCAGGATCCTCTGCATTTGTGGCATGTACAGCATCAGTGGCAGTTTCCGAGACGGAACTGTGTGGTCTCCAGTTGTTTATACTGCGATATCTTCTGAATTATTCACATCTCATGTGAAACTGACTCAAGTGCAGAAGTTGGAAGTATGACATAAGTTTGCCAATTTCTCTTCCTTCTTCTTAGCACATGGCCCTGCAAAGTGTTGTGAAGCATTCTATTGTGCTTCTCCTTTCTGGTCGGAGGTAGGTGAATTATTAGGAGATTCAATTAACATTATTATTACATTTATAAGTTCAATTAAGTATATGTTAAATTTACTTCCAGTTGACCTATTCTAAATGGTTATTTGGTCTGGAGAACATACTTAAAGCTATCAGATGGTTTTGAGAGCCCTTCATTCTGTTTTGTGGTCTTTTTTTAAAGACCGAGATTCTTTCGGATGTCCCGGTTAATTTCTGTTTGTAATGTTACTATTTTGGCTGAGTTGAGTGCACTCTATGGGTAGCTCTTATGATTGCTGTTTGTCTGAAGAGGCATCTGAATGCTTCATTTGTGTTGATGACTCGTATGTTAGCATCACATTGCTCTTCCAGCTTTCCCTCGTTCTCTTGATCACTAGAATTCATTCCAATTGTTGTCTCAAGTTGTCTCAAGCTGCCATGCCTTCTAAAGCAGAATGTAGAGGGCTTCTGAGAGCATGTTTGTGGTATGGAGTTATATCCACAGGAATGAATATTGTTATTAGATGGAACAAATGCATGAAAGAAATACCAAATAATGATAAAGTTTGTAATAGCTGTCTACCAGCGATCTTACCATCTCCTCTGTGTGTGTGTGTGTGTGTGTGTGTGTGTGTGTGTGTGTGTGTTTGACACAGGACATCTGTGAGGACATATCAGATCATGTGGAGCAGATCCACGCTCTGCTGGAGACTGAGTTCTCCCTGAAGCTGCTGTCCTACTCGGTCAACATCATCGTGGACATCCGCAGCGTGCAGCTGCTGTGGCACCAGCTCCGCGTCTCTGTGCTCGTTCTGAAGGAGAGACTCCTGCAGGGCCTGCAGGACTCCAACGGCAACTACACGCGCCAGACTGACATACTGCAGGCCTTTAGCCACGACCACGACCAGGTCAGCCGCAGAGACACACTGCAGCATAGAAAGCACAGCATTTATACCTTTTGTAAGGCGGCGTAGAGAGATATATGCTAGACCAGTTATTGCAGTTGTGCACTTGAACAGCATTTCACCCAGAATAAATGAGATATACTATATTACACCTCACACTAAAGGCCTTTGCAAGCAGCTTTGCAAATAATTTCCAGATAAAAAAAGTTCTAAAGGACATTAAGTTCAGAAATGCTGTTTTGTGGCCACATAATTTTAAACTTGAACTTGAACTTCTGCATTTTTGGATGCAGTTAAAAACTTTTTTTTTAAAAGGTTATGATCAGAATTTGAAAAATTAGCTGCTAACGGATTTATAGTGGTGTACAAAAATTAGGAACTACAGAACAAGCTTTGGAAACTATCTGTTGAAAAATTGGACAGTAGCAGTAGTGAGCCTTTTGTCTTTCACTGTCAGTATCAGACTCAGACCTGTTTTCTTAAAAATTAGGTGCATTCTCCTCCTCTGCCTTTGCAAAAATATTGTTCTTTTCCAGGGAAAATTTCAATTGTTTTGGATGGTGGACACCCTTCCAAATCTGTTGAATGTATCTGGTTCTGTGTGCCAGGGTCTTAAAACATTGCTTGTTAAAAAAAAGAATACAGTAAAAGCAAATTCTAACAGTCCATGATACAGAAGTCTATGGATTGTAAAATGTTTGAGATTTGGTGTGTTTCTAGATCTGGCACCTTGTCAATAATGCATTTAATGCTGCTTACTGTGCAAAATGATAAAACTTGCAGATTCCTTTGTTTTATAATAACATTTCATATATTATGTATATTTCATATATTTCATGTTTTTGTCATCCGCTTGTCTCCAGGCCCGACTGGATGCTTTGACAGAGGTGGATGACTCAGGTCAGCTGACCATTAAGTGCAGCCAAGACTACTTCTCTCTGGACTGTGGCATCACAGCCTATGAGCTAAGTGACTACAGCCCCAGCGAGGGGGACCCAGAGGGTCGAGGGCCAGGCCAAGACCCACGCTCACTTTACCCTGAGCTGGAGCGGGACTTCCCTGAGCTGCTCCAGAGTGTCGACCTCTTGACTATTGCTGCCTCCAGACAGAACCAAGAAACATCTCCACCTGCAGAGGAACCAACAGAATCCACTCAGGGCACCCAGAGTGGGCCCATGGATCAGGCACCCTCCACAGGCACAGCTATGCAGGGGTGCACCTTTCAGGGAGACAGCGGCTTGTCCAAGCGTCCACTTCAGGGCTTCCACAGCAGCGACGTGTCTCCAACACAGCCCTCCATGCCCAAAAAGCCCATGTACATGGAGGCCAGCCATAGCCAGCCGTCTTCTCTGCAGTACCAGGCTGACTTTAGCAGAAGCACGCCGTCTCTTCTGGACTTGCCTGATCGTTCTAAGTTCTGGCTAGAGCTAGAGATGGTGTATCCCAGTAATGGAAGTCAGTCTGATGAGAACCTCCACGTTATAAATGGTAAGAACCGGCAGACAAGTCGGCAGCCAGCTTTCCAGAAGCATACAGCCCCTGCTAGGACCCAAATACCACTCCAGAGAAGCTCATCAGAAGCCGGGAAGGAAAATGGCACTGAGGGTACTAAACTGCACTCTAGCTCAAAAAGCAAGCCCTCAAAAAGCAAGCCAAACAGTGACTCCTCCAGCCTTCCGTCTTCATCGGCAGAGGAAAGCTCAGACCATGACCCACGTGAGAGCTCCTCCAGCCCAGACATTCTTGCCCCTACCACAAACTCTCTGTGGCTCATGCCCCATGTACCCCAAACGGCCAGTATCAGCCCTAAAGACAAGTGTTGGTATGGTTCTGAGGAGTTCCTGGCCCTTCCTGCCCAGCTGAAGAAGACTGAGATGCTGGCACTGAAGCTGGAAAGCCTGGCACAGACTTTACCCCCAAGTGCCCTGCAACAGCCCATCCAGGATGTGGATGACTGGGAGCTGACCGAGGCCAACCCTGAATGGGACGGCGGCCCCCATTTCCTCCCTCCTCAATCGTATAAGAAGCACTTTCCAGGAGGACGTTTCTCATCCTCCTCTAGTGACCTGGCCCCTTCCCTAGATGAAAGTATTGAGTCTGGCCCCCTCAGTGACCTGCTGTCAGAGGACGAGGGTAGCTGGAGCAGGCCTGAGTCCCGGAGAACTGAGAGCAGCGCTTCACAACCCAAAGCCTCTAGAATGATGCTTCAGTGTACACCTCTGATCCAGCAGTTACTGGAGGACATCCAACACCAGGAGAACTACCAGGATATCTGGGGGAAGCTAGAGGTGAGGTCCTGTCTCGGCGTTGTTCCTTAAAGCATCGGGTAAATTTGGAATCACCATAAGCTCTAAATTACTGATACAAACAGGTTTAATAATTCCTTGAAAAATGTCTCATACTCATTTTTGTAGTAGGAGTTATTGATATGTAATTGTACATATATTCAAACTCAGTGTACCTGTAGTCTTGTTTCCATAGGAGACCAACAGACTGTCCTTACCTGGCTCATGATTAAACAATTAATAAGAATAGTCAATGATGTGTGTAATGGACCTTCAGTACACTAATATAAACAATACTTTATCACATCATTTAGATATCTGGATTTTATTTAATGGTTTTGGTGACAGAGGCTAAGGGACAAACAGTAGATGTAAGAACTGACCAGGGAACAGTGTGCAAAAGAGAAAGACATATATAAATGATTAATTAATAAATTGCACCCACTTTGATTCTCAGAACTTTGTTGATGTTTCTATTCGGATCACCTCCTAAACCACAATTCCCTAAGAACCAGCTGTAGAAAATAATTAATAATATTAAACCTAGAATGTAGATTACAATGTTTTATAGAACAAATAAATAAATATACTTAAGAGAATATCATATTCATGTATAAGTAACACTTGAGCAGAAAAAGACAAGCCAAATAATTATTACAATATGGACCTCCAGACTGCAAATAACTGCACTTCAGACTGCACTGTAGCAAAACAGTAGGCCTACGTGTCACATGACAAAACAGTTCATGGTATTAGGAATGTTCTATTCCTGTAAAAGTTCATTTGAAATAATTTACAAAACACACGAACTGGCAAAATGGTGTCAAACCAATTACACCGTTCTTGTGCTGTAACTCCCATTATCATACAGGAACGGTAGTGCATTGGTGCCACCTGGTGGTTGAACAAATAATTACAGACAGCTGCAGACACCAGAACAAACCTAAATGTTTTGAGCCTGTGCTGTATTTAAAGTCATTAAAAGCATATATTATATTATATTATATTATATTATATTATATTATATTATATTATATTATATTATATTATATCATAGGTTAATATTAACATGGCAAATCAAGCCCTATTATGATGACATTGTTCTTCATTAACTCACAACATCAAATGATGTAAGCCTGTGGTATGTCAGTTTTAAAACAGTCCCTCTCATGAAATCTACAGTTCAGTCTGCTCTTCCATTCAGTCAGTCTTTTTACACATTGGACAGACCAACTCAGAAAAGACTGAGAGATGATCTCTTCTCAAAAAGCCTCTCTGCCTAAAACACGCATTGTAAGCCTCCCCTGATGGGTCCCACACCAGCACGATGTGACCAGGATGACTAGTGGTGGGTGAGATGAAAGCAGCTGATAAGATGAATGTCTCTGTCTGGCCCTGCTATTCTGTGCCTGTGTGTGTGAGTGTTAAAGGTGGCTAATAAAGCAAGAATATCACAGTCCATTTTTACTGTGCACATTAGTTAATATTTTATTAATATTTCTGAATAATTGAACAACCTAAAAAGACCAGTAGAGCAGTGCCACAGTTTATAACAGCTATTTAAAACAAGTACAAAAAATTTCTTTCACTGTTTGCAAAAATGACCTATTAATGAAATTACAGAAGGACAAACCGAGCAAATAAAAGGTATATATCCTACACTGTATTGTCTTCAGTGGAGTTCAGGTCAGGGGGCTGGGACTGTCATGTCAGAAACTTGATTTTGTGATAATTAAGCTATTTTTGCAAAGATTTAATTGGACATGTGTCCTGCTACAAGATCTAAACAGGACCCAGTTTTAGCTTTTTGGCTGAGGCGGCCAGAGTTTCATTTAAAATCATTTAAAAGTACACGATGTCATATATTGCCATAGACTCTGGAGGAAAAATATCCCCGAGACACAGATCACAGATCCTCCACCATACTTAACAGACGGAATGTGGTTCTTTGTTCTATAAAATCCGTCTTTCTGTTTGCTGCCAAAAGCTCTATTTTGTCTCATCTGACCATAGAGGTCCCAGTCAAAATTTTTTGGGGTGTCTAATGAACTCCAGATGCCTCCATTTGTGATTAGATGAAAAGAAAGACTTTCTTCTGACAGACCTTCCAATTCATTTGTTAGCCTGGAGATGGCGTCTAATTGCTTTAGAGACTCGGTGACTTTCTACCATCTCTTACACATCTTCCATTTTGATCCCCGGAGAAAAGATCATTAAAAAGTGAAATATGAATGGGAGCACAATTTAGTTACATTTTGTTCAGGATTATTTCTGTGTCCAGTCATTGTTCACGTGTGGTATTCTATTTCCGTCTATTTCCATTAGATTTTTATCTCACGTTTACGCAGTACTGTGCAAAAGCATTAGGCACCTGGGCAAATTGTTAAAGCCGTTTTTTTTCAGCGTGTGATAATGTGTCTTTCAGCTCGCAAAGTCAACAGTAGAATAAATACAAACAAACAAGCAGTAAAAAGTATCAAGACTTGTTTTGCTTGTAAAGAAGTAGTTGACACTTTGTGAGCTGGTGAGGAGAACTCAGGTTTGGTTCCAGGTTTCTCCTCGGTTCCTCCAGTTATTGTTTGGATGTGTGAAATTCCATCAGCCTGAAAATCCGCTCCTGATTTAATTAAATGATGGACTGATTGAGTCAAACTGGGTTTCTGATGGAAACTACAAGTAATACTGGACTTCCACACGGAACACATTGTATACTACACATACTGTACATAAACTCACCATTTATTGTATTATTGTAGAACACTCACCACTGATCTTAACAGTTTTTAAATATTATTTTAGCAGGTGCTTAAGACTTTTGCACAGTACCAAATCTCAGTAACGATAAATATTGGTTTATTGCCCACCCCTAGTGTGTTTGTGTGTGTGTGTGTGTGTGTGTCAGGCTGCCTGGGCTAGGCTGAGGCAGGCAGCCGCGTCCACCTGAGATGATGCG
>JBBIGA010000001.1:33209800-33223841 GCA_037576975.1 Alestes dentex | reverse complement strand
AAACAAAAGAAATCATTGAATGAGAAGGTGTGTCCAAATTTTTGACTGGTACTGTACACTCTCGCACGCACGCACACACACACACACACACACACACACACACACACACACACACACACAGATACACACTCTCTCTCTCTCACCCTCACTCTCCCTCTCTCACTGTATTTTCTCTCTCTTTCTCTCACTCTTACTCTCCCTCCCCCATTGCGCTCTGTCTCTAACTGTTTTGTCTCTCTGTTTTGTCTGTCACACACACACATACATACACACACACACACACACACACACACATACACACACACATATAGACACACGCAAGTTTTTTCTGGTGTGACCATGTTTGATCACAGCATTGCTAAAGCATATTTGAAAAAAAAACCCAAAACAGAATAACCTTTAGAACATTTGGAGTCAAAACAGGAATAACTAGCCCGGGACTACATTTTCTTTTCATTGACAGTTTTTACTGTTAATGGAGAATCTCTGTTCAGAATATTTTGTGGTATAGGATCAGGCTTATTCCCTTCTCTCAACCCACTCAACCTGCATCCATCTCTTGGGTGTGGATTAGTATGTAGTGTGACTTACTATGAGTGTAATGCAGCCAAACGCTGAGGGCAGCCACTTTAGAGAACAGGGTCTTTTTTCATAAACAGACTCAGGAGTAAGAGTGCTGATCTAGAATCCGTTTTTTTGACAATAATTGACATTAATCTGGAGGAATCTGATCCAAGTTCCTTATGACTGACTTCTTCTCTGAAATAGCTGCCTGTAGCGGACCTAAACCACACTGACAAGTCTGTGCCACCTTACTGAAAAGCCAGGTGCGATTTGACATGGTGAAGAGATGTTTCAGTGATTTGCACTCAAATTTCCAATCACAAAAAAGGGTTTAAATCACCAAAGAACAAAAATGACAGTTTAGAGGCATTAAGTAAATTCCAATAGAGCTAGAATTTAGTATTGCTTCTCTCTCTCTCTCCCTCTCTCTCTCCATCTCTCCTCTTGTCTTCCTTTTACTGTCTTACCACTAACTCACACTTTTTCATTTTCCCTGTCTCACTCTCCCTCTTCATCTTACTACTGCTCTCTCTATCTTTCTCTCTCCCCCACTTTCACACTCCCTTTCTCCCCATGTCCTTTCTTCCCCCTCTCTTGCCTCAGTAAATGTACAAATCCACTAAGCTGACCTCCCTGCCGGCTAGTCCTCTCCTCTCCGCTGGTTAAGCTGGTCACCATTAAAAATGCAGATGGGCCCCTGAAGCAGACTCTAAGTCACAGCAACTGCCTTGTACCAATCCATACACACACACACACACACACACACACAAATGCCTATACATCTCGTCTTTTTTGGCTTGGAGCGACCTCTCAGTGTATATATCGGACGGCGCAATTATAAGTAAATCTTCTCCCGACGCTCCATCCTGGCCACTAATACCTGGTTTCCTAGCAACTCAGCAGATCTGATCACTCGACAGGTGCGAGCAGCAGTGCAGCGCCCCGTTCAGTAGACAAAGCTCGTCATATACTCAGGACAGGGACACACTCCAGCCCCCCCACCTCTTTTTGCCTCAGAGTTTTAATTATGGCTAGCAGGATCTGGGGAAAGCAACACTCTGGAGGTGGCTAGAGTAGTCTACCACTATACATCACAACCATGATGAATCCAAAAGGGGATGTGTCTGCAGCTTAGTTTGCATATATATGGATTATGTGGACTGGAGAGTGAACCATAATGAAAGTTTAACCACATTTTCATGTTACATCCAAGTTGTTATTGAAAAAGCTAGGGAAATTTTAATTTTTTTTAAATATGGAATTGAGTAAGGATGATTACTGTCTGTGTACCTCTGGCGTTTTCATGGTTCCTGGGTGCACAAACAGCCTGGGTTGCAGCTATGAAGTAGCTGGGAAATCAAAGTCTCGTTGCTTTACAGCTTCTGATTAGCTAGTCTGTGACTACATTAAAATTCCATGTATCAAACTACAATTTTTATACCACATCCCACAAGTCTTTATGCAATGGAGATGCTGATAATAGTGATTAGGCTAATGTTTGGAGTGTTATTAGTGGTGATGTGGTTGTAGTTGCTGTGTTAGAGATAGGGGGGTATGTGTGTAGGGGTGGTAGTTAAATCTGAGGCATGATGAATGGAAGAACCATAGAACATTAAAGGCTCATTAAAGGCCACTGGTGGGAAACTTGTGTGGGGGACTGGGTGGACCTGTGTACTGTAGGGGTTCTACACACTGGGTAATCTAGGCTATAGGCTTTTACAGCGTCTGGAAATTGCATCATGTTGTAACATCATAGAAACCATGTGTATCAGATTTTAGATATTGTTTTTCAATAGTGTGTCATAGCAGTGGGCATAAATAAATGCAAATTTGACACATAGGGGAAACAATGTGCAGTGTATGTAACTTTCTGACCTCCCAGCAATATTATTATGATTCTTTAGGACTGCACAATACGTTCTCCAATTAACCACTTGGTTGTTGATATTTTGGTTTGAAATATTTTAAAAACACAAAAATGAGTGGAATAGGGATAATAAACAAAATACACAAAACATTTTATGGGTTTTGTCCATTAGAAAATACTCCTAGAATCTGCATTTTGGCCTTTAAAAATAATTGTTAAAATTGATTATAATAATAAAAAAAAAATATATATATATATAAAAGGAATAAGATCGGAAACGGTCCATACTCAGTACTGGAATTAGTAGGGTTGTACCATCTCTGATCATGCTGTATTGATACATTTTTCTTTCCTTAAAAGAACACATGTTAAATCTAAGTGGAGAGATAGACACAGAGCGATACGTGTATGATAAAATTCTGTGTGTGCACAAGAAGCATGTATTGGATGGGAATGTGTGTATAATGTGATAACGTGTTCGTGTGTTAATGTGTAGGCCTCCAGGACATGCTCCAGATGATTGTGCACCAGTGGCATGAGCTGCAGAGGCAGATCCGCCGGCAGCACAGCTGGATGCTTCGCACGCTGGACATGATCAAAGCCCACATCCTGGCCATTGAAAAAACCACAGACCCCGAGGACCCTGAAGACCCCGCGGACCCCGGTCCCCACATGAGCCCCAAGGTACAGCCCTGCTATTTCCTCTATTATATCTCTCTCTGGCTCTCCTCTCCTCACTCCACCCACCGCCACCACCCTCTCGCTCCTCTCCGCTTGGCTAGCCCGCGGCTATCCGCTGCTCGCTCAGCAAAATAAACAAACACGGGGGCCAGGCCAGGCAGGGGAGGGCTGCCCATTAGCATAGGAAAGGGCTGAAGGAAAAACTCGCCAGTTAGGCGCTTCAGAAGAAGAAATGGGTGGGTGGGGGGGGGGCAGGCCTATGATATACATGATGTGAATATGGAATTCCTGTTCATAAATGAGCGCTAACGCCTGTGTGGTTGCATGAATAATTTGATAGCTTTTGCCAACATTTGCACACCCACACACATACACACGCACACAAACACACAAACACACAATTATGCTTTGCAGGCCATGTGCAAAACTCAATTTATACCTTGCACTTAATGTGTAATTGCAGAGGTAGTCATTCTGGGTACCAATTTCTCTTTGTTTAATTGTCAATTGTGATTGGGTAATTGCACTCCAATTAGATAGTGCGTTTGTGCAGAGGCCCTGGGTGCAGTTGGGGGGAGTGGAAGTGGCTGATCTCCGGGGTTGTATTGTGTATGAAGGGTGCAGAAGCAGAGTGAGCAGCATCCAGCATCGCCTCAGCTGGATTTCCCCAGGGGAGGCTGGGTTGCACTTGGGTGCAATCTCCACTTCCCCTCTTCTCCATAATCCCCCCACTTCATCCACAGCCAGGCTGTTCCTTTTCCCTCTCGCCTCATTCCTTCCCCCGCTTTCTCCACTTGCAAGCAGCTCTCCTCTCCTTTCTTCCTTTTTCTTTTTCCGTGGGTGACATAAATAACCGGGCTGCTTTTAAATTGTTTTGTTGCAATTAGAAGTCACCACAATCAGTGTGATCAGTCAGCGTTGACAGCCATTAGCTGCTTGGTTACAGCGAATTAACAGAGAGATAGGAGCAAGTGATTCATTATCTCTGAGCTGTTAATGATGATCAGATGCATCGCCTAATTAGAGGAAGGCCAGAGGAGTGGGGGGAAGGTCACTCAAGGAGCCACAAATCTCCTCGCTTTGCTGTGCAGACGGGGCAGTAGGACAGCTTCCAGGACTGGCGTTGGGTAAATAGGGTCAGCAGGAAGGTGAGATATGGGGTCAAGTTCAAGGCCATTTGTTAATGTGGAAACCAAGGGCAAGGTCACCATCACAATGACCATGACATTGTGCCATGCGAAGAAGACACGTTAAACCAGCTTCTGAAATAACAGTAAGTGTGGTTTAGTATAGAATACAACAGGTGAATAATCATCTCTTTTATCAGGATGTGTTTAACCATCACCCACTGATACCTTCATGCTTCTACTAATGCATTTGCCGTGCGGTGTGGTACATCAAGGTCAGGCTCCATAAGTTCCCCCGTGTTAGTTGGATGTAGCATATTGAAGGCTTGCATATGCACACATAGGTCAATTGTTGATGAGAATCCTCTGTAGGAAACTTCTGCTTAAGTGCCTGTCTCAAACCACCTTATGGCCCATTGAGCCTCACTGATGGAGGTATGGGGAATTCTTAGTGCTTGTTCAGTTCCACATTTCTCCGACTAAACAATATTTAGAAACTGCTGTCTAGGCGGTCTTTTCAATGATGAGTCCCCCTCGCCATTAATTTCTAATGCCACACTACAACAGGTGCTGCTCGCGGTCATTAATTTGCTTTGGTTAAAAACGGCACACCAATGAGCAATGCTCGCTGTCAAAGAAGTAATATACCACGCTGCCCAGACACAGAGCCTTTCCCCAGAATGCCATTAAGGTGTGTGCAAAGCAGGGCGCGTCTCTCCTGACAGTCATAACGCTTTGTTATTATTGCTTCAAACATATGCTCTCGCCCACATTTTGGTGTTGCGTTGTGCTGTCTGAATTATTTTCTGGGAGGCCGTAAAGTCCCAGCATGGCTGGATGCTGGTCAAATGATAATCCGTAGGGAACCCTGTCTACTTTAGTTATACTCTTCTAATTAAACTGTGGGGAGAAAAGGAGAAGGAGAGACAAAGAAAGATAAAGAAAGAAAGTGCATGTTACTATAATGAGCATCAGTAGTGCAATGTGGTTGAACTGAAAGCATTCATATTGCTGTTTTTTCCGAAGATTCTGTTTATAAAAATTATTACTTTATGTCGCTTAATGTGGTCTATTGCTCTGTTGTTGCACAGCTAAGTGTACAACGTGTTTTAAAAGAAAAAGGAGAGCAGGCGAAATTGGAAGAGGAAGAGACATGTAACGAAAAACAGAGCAAGAGAAAGATCAATAATAAACAGCTTGGTGGAGTCTTGGTGACCGTATTCTCATAACATTGCTCAAATCCTTAGAAAGTCTGTTTCTCTTGTATTGCCATGGTAATACACCCCAAAAGCATGTAGAGATGTCCTGTGCTTCAGCTATATGTCAGGGCATATCTACGCACAGGCCGAAAGGATGAGACCTGAGGTGGCCTACATCATGTGCAGGGACTGAGGTGGGATTATTAACATGTGGTTGAGCTGAGGGGACCTTCTTCTTCCAGTGAGTATGGTATGGAGAAAACGTATCCTGTCCAGAGCACTGGGGTGATCCATGGCTAGAGCTTGACATTTTAGTCTGAACCTGACAGTTCATGGCCATCATTTCTCAAATATATGTTAGGCTTAGATTGGGTTCAAATTTCATGTTTGGGTTTTTCATTGTCTTGTATTTTATTTTGGCCTTCACACACTTGCTCACTTGCTTTAGAAAAAGTTGGATAGTTAATAACTATGCTGTTCGTTTTGGTTTCTTCATTGATATTGTCACTACAAAGCAACTTAACAGCCGCTGTTACTATGAGTGTTACATTTGTTCTTTAGTTGGTGATGGCGGTGGGCGAATTTTGGAAAGACTGTTCTTAGGATGTATACTTGGCTTTGGTTCAAAGTTAGATTAGTTCATGCTCTGTTCTTTCATAGTGATCATTGCAAAGTTAGACAGTCTTTTCAGACTGTTCACCTCATGAATTTACACTGCAGTTTAATTTCTTTATGAAACTGTAGTTGAAACTTACACACTGCGAAACTGGGCTGTGTTGTTGTTGTTAAGTAGGCTGGAAACAACAACGCCACCAGGCTATTTTTAGCTCAACTACACAACAAAAAAGTATGCTTGATGTAGTCAGACATTCACATGTACACAAAATACATACACTATAAAGCCAAGCGTGTGTGGACTCCCCTATTAATTATTGAGTTCAGGTGTTTTAGCCACACTCACTTGCTAACAGGTATATCAAATGAAACAAATTGCCACAGATTCTCTAAAGACATGCGCTCGCAGGAGAATGAGTCATACTGAAGAACTCATAAACTTCAAATGCAGCCCTCTCATAGGATACCACTTTTGCCCCACATCGCTTTTCTAAAATTTTTACACTGCTTGAGCTGCCTTGATCAAATGTTGATGACTCCATATGAATGGCCAAGTCCAAAAAGCTCATATAGGTGTGATGGTCAGGTGTCCACCTACTTTTGCTCAAATACTCTGTATACTCTGTTCTGTTCTGTAAATTTGTCCAGCCTTGCAACAGTCGCCATGAAAAACACATGCATGGACAGGTCAATGGATATGTCAAGCAACTGCATTGTGTCTTTTTGTTTATGAATGTTGTTGAAAGAAAGTAAATAAATGCACACTCTAACGGCCATGCAAATGTTATAACTGTTATCTGTGCACATGCATAAGATTAAGCTGTTTTATATTGTATTTTTTAATGGATGAATGGAGGTAAGTTGGGCTGAATGTTGGATGTTAGAAAAAAGCATTGAGGCAAAATCCTTATACATGTTAATGCACGCAGCAAATATGTGGGATCCTGATCCTGATAAAGTGGAAAGTGGTGGAATTGAATGATGGAATGTACCACTGGCCTTTCTACAAGGGGGTGGGCAACCTTCCACAGCGTTTTCAACCCTCTCCAAGTCATTGCTCCTGATTAGAGTGTGTTATTTTACGCTGGCCAAACTAATCCTGTAACCAGCTTGTCAAAATTGCCCCCAGGTTAACAACCCAGCCACGACACTCTCAACATTTGCTCTCTGTATATTTGGTCAGGCAGCTCCAGATGCAACCCTATCCTGTGGGTTTATCGCCCGTGTTGGGGACCTCCTGCATGGCTTAGAGCGCTCTGCGTATCTGCGTCTTGAGCTCGGTCCCTGCCAGGTGTCTGTGGCATATTCTGCCACTGTCATATGTATATATGTAAAAGGGAGGCAGGGCCCTTATCAGAGGCTTCTTGGAGACAGCTTGTCTGCCCCAGGGCCGCCATTTCACCCCTCTCTCTGGCTGAGTGCAGCACAGTGGGAGGGGGTGGCAAGGGGTTTGCGCACACCTCAGCCACCCCCATTCTGCTTGCTGGCATATGTTAACAGCAGCCCTGCCACAACACACAGGCCCACCATGCATATGGAGAAGTCTTAGGTATATCAAAGTCACCATGCTTTAAAAGTGACCCGGGGTTATTGCTGGTGAAAATGAAATTACACGAGGTGGCACTTAAAGTCTGGGGAGAGGAGCGTGCTGGCACCTTTCACGCCTCAATTTATGCACCGGCGCGCAGGTACACCTCGGTTCATGGTCAAGTTTGCTCTAAATCTAATATTAGCACTAACTTTGAGAATTCTGATTGCACTTTTTAGACTTTGATGCGTAATTAGGTGCAGTTTTGAGGAGATATACATTTGACATGCCGCGAGTTAGAAGGTTTTGGGGGCTTCGGACTAGGTCAGGAGTTTTGCAAGTTTGTACATGCCGTAGTTGTAACATTTCTCTTGAAAAAAATAAGAAGCCGCTGTTGTATGCCATGGTAAGTTTCAGCAAACCTACAAATTGATACTAAAATATTTAACACTGCTAAGCGGGCCTAGATTATGCCCCGTCTCCTTTACCAATTGAAAATGTGCCGGTTTTAATTTGCAAATCCCTCTTGAAATCGAGAGAACTTGTTCAACAGTAGTTTTGCTTAATTCTGACAGACATCACATTCATCTACATCCTCTGAAAAATGTTTATTGGGCCCTGAGTGAAAAATGAAATACAATCAAGGATCCAAATAAGTAGTCATTTTTTCTAGTTCTCTCTGCGTGTATTAGCATGCAAAGGCACTCCAGCTGTAATTTATAAAGTGAGTTAAAATTGACATACCTCTCTAAGTGTTTTTTGCCGACGGCAGTTTGACAATTGAAATGAATGTTTTATGAAAAAGTTAATAGTGCCTAGTTTTTGCAGACAGTTTCAAATATTTAATCACACAAATGATATGAATTAATATGCAGGCAGGGTTTAACTCATATTAATTTTTTTTCTTCTAAATTAGATGTATGAGCACCGTGTTTTGAAATGAATATTGTTAGTGGGTGCGAAATGGACTGCGGAACATTAAAGAGAGGATGTGAAATCTGCTGTTCATAAACGCCCTTTGTTTGCTTCACCGTTGATGTGAATTGTCCCGGACTGTCATTTATGTCTGTGTTTTTCTCTGTCTACTTGGTGTTTGGCCAATTCCAAAGTTCATAGAGAGATGAGCTAGAGCATTGTAATTCTATTTTTAAGAAAGGGGCAGAGACACAGCATTCAATAAGGGCAGAGACTTCATGAGTCCATGAAACTCTGCCCTTATTGAATGCTGTGTGAGTTAATATGTTTGTTTTCTTTCTTTCTTTCCTTCATTTACTTTTTTCTTTCCTTCTTTCTTTCTTTTCTTTTTTTTTTGTCGTCTGGCCACATACCACGCTTGCAAAAGTTTTGAATAAACCAGATTTTTTCCCCTTTCTTTCTTTTTCTTTCTCTTTTGTTCTTTCTTTCTTTCTTTCTTTCTTTCTTTCTTTCCTTTGTCCTCTGGCCACATACCATGGCTGCAAAAGTTCCAAATATAAACCAGATTTTACTGTGCGTTTTTTCATTCATTCATTCTGCGTTTGACAATCAGATCAAAGATTATCTAACTTGCTTGCAAATAAAGCAACAAGGAGCACTTTAGGCAGTAATTATTCGAATCAGAGTGCCTTTGTGAAAAGGCCCAACGCAATAAGAAACTATTACTTTGATTTCCTTTGTGGGTAGCGGGTTGTCCGCATGCCATGCCTGCAAATGCTTAATGACTTCAGTCACAATATGATAAAGACTAATCTGATAAGCATGCTGTGATATTGAGGTGTAGTGTTATTGGGGCGTACTTGACTTTTTCCGCTGCTGTGGAAAATAACTCACTGTATGTAAGGCTCTCTAGAATGCCAGTGGTTCTTTTCATCCACATTTCTGATACGTGATATTACTTTATACATGATATCTTTGAAGCCTAAACAAACAAATAAGCCAACAAACAGTCTGTAAAAAAATAAAATAAAAACAAGTCTTTGCCTTTTAAGCCTCAAGCGAACATCCCAAGTCACAAAAAAATTGTGTTTTAATATCATATTCCTGCAAAGTCTGTTAACAATTCCCTAGCGTTGTCTTCTCAGTCCTCACATCCACCAGAAGCTCAAACAATGTTATAATTATACATTATGTTTTATGAAAGAATAAAGAAATTCCAGAGGAAAGGGATTTAAATATTTGAAATATTTACTCCTCAGAAATGAAAATGTGTGCTTCTTATTCATTTTATAATGGCAGTCATAAAAAAAAGTTGTTTTTCAATACCTCAAATTTTATTGTTTAAAAAAGATCAGCTTTGTGAAAGAAATAGCATTTTCTTAGTTTATTGGCTATTTAGATTGGTAGAGTTATATGTATATTTGAAACAAGATGAGTATGTGATAATTTACCAAAATGTACTGTGTTAAAAATGGGAAAAATGGGAAAAAGCAAGCCCTCAACCCACACTGTTTTTGAAAATGACAGTGGGCTCTAGTGCAAATAACATTTCACCTGGAAGAATGATTTCCTTCTGGAATCTGTGCAAAATTAGACTAACAGCATTTTAAAAAGAGCCCAAGCAGCTCTGAAGACAAGAGACAGGCAAGCTCTTAATTACTGATACCGCAGTACGCTGGCAGATACTGTTTCAGTCTATTAAGACTGTTTCAGGACATAGTTTAGACTGTTTCAGGACATCGTTTATTGAACTCAGCTTATTCGTTTCACATGGACTGAATGATTGGATCAGGCTCGGAGGTGTTAGTGTAGGTTCTTGAGCTAGGTACAGTTTCTGAACAAACACACCTGCTTAGGAAGGAATGTAAAGATTGTTTCAGTGTAGTAATACTCTGTCAGTCAGTAAAGGTCATGGAGGTCGTGTTTAACTTCATAGCAAGGATGTGTACCGTGTCCATAAGAATTTAAGGGACTGGGTTGGGAACAGAAATACTACTATAAAGTAATACCGTACCTCACACATTTGACAGACACTTAATGAAGGTACATATGTAGGTGAATGTAGCCTTGATCAGGACTGGATCTATTCTTGTTCAGAAATCTAAAGTGATTTAGACCCCCATCCCAACAAAATTATGTCTCTACTGCCAACTCCTCATCAAATTTTTGATGCATATTTTAATTTTACCAAGTGAAGTCACTAGAGGTCAAATCTGCGGCTCGAGTACAATACACGCCGCTCAAGTCCATATCTCTGTTTTTGAGTGTGCTTATAGCCATTTCAGATACTGTATTCAGTCGTCTATGTTTATGGCTCAGCTGGCGGGACAGGTCATTGGCATGTTTGTTCATTTGCTAATGGCAGCAGGACCTTGGCACTTTGGAAGGCTGTTATCGGTTATTGGTTTCTCTTGCATGAATGTGATTGGGATCTGCAGGCTGCGGCTGAGAGAAGCGAACGTCAATATCTGCATAGCTCTCGCTCCTTCTCCTCTCTCACTTTCTCTCGCTCTCTCTCTCTCTCTCTCTCTCTCTCTCTCTGAGCACTTAGCCTTCAGTCACTGTGGAATAATTGTCAATGAATATTTAACAAGCCTTCAGCAGGAAGGATAGCCATCTGAAAGGAATTGGCGGCTCGCTGTATTATTAATATCGCAGGTGTTAGAGATACACCGTAGTCAGTGGACCAGAGTGCACAGTGGATTAGCAATTGAGCACGATGCAGTTGTGAATAAACTCATTTCACTGCCCAGCCTGGTGTCTGCTCATTTCCTCAAGCTCTGGAGGAGAAATGCAGCCACTCTGTTTTCTTACTTTAGCCAAAGCTACTGCTAAATCTCCTTTTTTTTTTTCTTGCTCAGGTTCCTCTAGGCCCTCTGCACAGAAGTGTGTGGATCGACTAGCATGCATGATGTCCCCGCTTCTTTGTTCTTCATGTTCTTGCCTGGTTTTTTGCCTGTCTCCATAATGCTTATGGCCAATCTGGTAAACATAAAGCTGTCATCCATGTTATGAAATATGAGCGGCGGAATTACCGTATCACGGCTGCTGATTTAAGCATGCCTCTCAGGTGAGACGCGCAAAAACGCATCCCATCACTCGCTCTGAGACCGCTCCCACTGTCAGAAAAGGCTCGTGTTTCTTCTGTCTCTCTCTCTCTCTCTCTCTCTCTCTCCCTCTCTCACTCTCTCTCCTGTCTTGAAGTGATATAAAATTCTAATGTCTGCCCTCTGGATCTCTTCCTCCTGAAATCTGGCCAAAGCGCTGAAGCTGCGCGTGCTAGCTGCCATGCATGAGAAGCAAAACAGGAGGACGGAAAAGAGGCTGAAGGGGGAAAAAAACTCTCTCATGAAATATATTCCAAAGAGCTCAGGGTGGATGGAGAAGCGACACGCTAGCTCTCTTCTTTGGCTCTATGTGTATCTCACAGGTGTAGTATACCAAAAAAATACACACACATAGCATCTCGCCCTATGCAGTTGAGCTCTTTGATGAGCCATAATTATTTCTCTTCAGCTTTTATGGCCGGCAGGGACAGATGCTGCAACTTGTAAAAGATTATATTATGTGGAATCACGACTGGTGATTAGAGCAGACTCTGTTTGTGGGATGATGTCAGTGTAAAGGCCCAGTAGCATCGAGGGAAAGCCGCTGTAGACGAAGCAGAGGAACGGCAGACGGATAAATCTTCATCATCTCTTTAAACAGGCGCCGAGTGGCACACGGTGACTGAAACAAACTGCTTCCTCTGGAGACACGCTGCAGCCCTTGCATGTCCTTGAATGGGAACGGTTTATGAGGAAAGCAGGTGGACAGCCGGCATGATTGAGAATTGTATGAGCGTGTGTGTATGTGTGCGGGCCGAGAGGAGCGCAAATGCATGCACAACTCGGAGAGTGAAATTCAGTCTTGTTAGGTTGCACTGTGGCATCTACGCTATGCTGCAAACTGTTTACTGTAAGATAACTTGGAGGTGACACACTTGAACAGCGTTATCTGTCGCGCGTTTCTCGGCCTGAGCAAGACTAATAACAGCCCATCACTTGGCAAAGACACTGTCATGAGCCAGTCGTGGATCATGTTGCTGGAAGCGCATGCGCTAACAGTCTTAACATATGCTGATAGTGTGAGTCTGGCCCTAAATATACAGGTGACAGATCACATCGCGTGCAGTTACTGCATCTCCAATATTTATGATTTAACTGGTGTCTCTTTGGATAAAGGCTTTGAACCAAAACGCAACATAGAGGAAAAACTGCACCAAGTGATAATGACAAATGGATGGCTGTTTATGACATTTCCTTCAAAATACATCACTTTTTATTTGTTTCCAATGAACTGTCTCAGTTCTACCAATAGTATCTTGGACATTTTCACTCATTAGGGATGCACAGTTATCATTTCCCCGTAAGATTTTACCCTGGCGTTGCTTCTTGCTTTTTCCCCAACTGATGAAATCCATTACAGCACTGTGGCAGTTACAAATGCTGGGCTTTCTCTGAACACAGAGCGCCTTGTGTGCTGGATTACATGTGATTTATGCTCCAGCTGTGATATTGTAACTCTGCACGATAATGTCCTTGAGCACAAATGTAAGTAAAAGCCAGGGAGGGCTACATGAAGGTCTGTGTGCGAGAGCTCTTTGAGGAGTGTGTTCAGCGCTTGTGTACATCGTGAAGTCCCATGGGTGCGGTGCCACTGATGTGTGTCCGCTTTCTAAGATCTGTTTTTGGGGTGTTTTTGCTTGAGTAGCAGATTTGTGTGTTGAGCTTTGACAGGTCTGTCCTATAGGCTTGCTCTGATCAGGTGAGTTCTCAGGTAAGATTTTACAAAGACCAGAAAACTCTTATTTTTAATGTAGCTTTTGTTAGCCTATGTTATGATTGAAAAGCATGATGTAAGATGCAAAAAAACAATCATAAACATTGACTTTAGGCCCGTTATAGCAAGATTACATTTACCTAAGGAGGCACTGTTATTGCAGTGATTTCCAACATAACTGCAGTATGAATTGGTTTTTAAAAGTCTCATAGTGGTGATTCCAGAGCGAATGACCAACTGGAATTCACCAAACCTGGAGATCCCTCTGTAACAACAGTCCTGTTCAAATAAACTTTTCAAGTAATAACAAAACCTGCTAATAAACACAAGTGTGTGCCATGTTGTTATTGTTATTGAGATTTGTGCCTGCCACATAACATGTATGCATATTTAGGCTTTGTTGCGATTCCACCTGCTAGCTTAGGTCTCTCATTACCATGCCTGAAAGAAACATGTGCTAGCTCGCGCCAAGCTGGGAGTGTAGCTGAACGTTCTTCCTCCAGGTGTGTGGTTACATTGCTTCCTAGCTATCCTTGCTTTGCAACCAACACAGTGCTGCACTAACATGAAATAAAGCACCGTATTGCACAGTAACGCACTACTGTTGATATGCATTTTGAGAGTGTGTTACCAAAAGCTATTTAGCTAACAAGTAAGCGCTACTTGGTGCTATCTTCTAACTGTGTTCAAAGTAGCATCTCAGTGGATGTGATTTTTCATTTAT
>JBBIGA010000001.1:33194013-33207200 GCA_037576975.1 Alestes dentex | reverse complement strand
GTTTGTGTGTGTGTGTGTGTGTGTGTGTGTGTTTGTGTGTGTGTGTGTGTGTATGTGTGTTTGTGTATGTGCATGTGTGTGCGTGTGTGTGTGCTGGATTAGAAGCTTTTAGAGCGTGGAGGTTGGAGTGGGATTTGTGTTAGAGAGTTTATTTGGGACTGCGCTCTCCGGAGCTGGAGGAACAATACTCTCTCAGCAGCCCCGGCCCTCGCCATCTGGAACAAATACAACAAATAATAAATAGAGATACAATGGGGCAGAGAAATCGAATTTAACTTGGCCTGAAGCACTTACCTGAAATGTGTATATAATGGTCCCGGGCATTTGTCATTGCGAATGGTTCTGGAGTTTTGTCCTACTGTTAATGAAATAGTAAACTTGGCTCCGTACACTGCGTTCTGGCTTTATGCATCGATCTCCGCAATTGCTTTCTTTGTCTTATTACTAAAATCAATTTCTTTCTGTGATTGCCAAGAAGAGCATTTAACAGCACTTATTTCATGCAAGGCATTCTCCCTCCAGTCCCTGTCTCCGTTTACGGTCATAACACAGTCATTTTAACAACAAATGTCCTGCGTGCACGTTTTTGGGAAATGAACATTGCGGCGATCTAGTGGAAACACTGAACAAACAAAAGAACAAAAAAAAATACTGTCAGTCATACTGTAGTCAGGTAGGAAGTCATTATTAGTGTTTGCCTACAGTATTTGATGAGTCTAGAGGAATGGCTAGATCCACGTAATCAATATGCACCAATGTAAATAGTCCTCTTTGTCTCGTCTGCTGCATAAATGAGCTGTGGCCATTACAGAGGCTGTGCCCTGTTTTCTCGGCCTTTTTCTTTGAGTGTGTGTGTCTCACACACCCGGTCACACACAGGCCATGATTACTGGCGTGTCTTTGTGAGGCTAATACACTGGCCCAGTGTTTTGAATTGCGTTCTGGCCAAAACAGTAGC
This sequence comes from Alestes dentex, assembly GCA_037576975.1. NCBI lineage: Eukaryota > Metazoa > Chordata > Actinopteri > Characiformes > Alestidae > Alestes > Alestes dentex. The sequence continues at coordinate 33,206,242 of JBBIGA010000001.1, read as the reverse complement.
CAGGAGAGCCCAAACACAGCCCTCTCTATGTGGATCTGACCCTGAGCCTAATCCACTTTGAAAAGCAGCCTGCTTTTAACTCACCCCCCAACATAAATCAGCTCTTTTCTGCTCCCCAAAAAACTCAAAGGAGGGAGCACAGAGGTAGCCAGCTTCCTCCAATTTAGAATTAAGATCAGATTTTTATGTTACTTAATTATTTCCTAATTAGTTTGCATGTTAATTAAAATGGTGGCTAATGTTAATTACCTATATTAATGGATTCTCATGTAGCACCTGCCTGGAGCGCTTGGCTCGGCGTTCAAAATATCTTCATCTAAGCCGCTTGGCGCATGCCGTCAAGCTTTGTTGAAAAGCGGAGTGGAATTGAAGTCAGGGGATTTTTGAAGCGGGTCGCTCTGAAGTACTTTCTCCAAATGTTTTTGTTTTATGTCAGCCTTCCTTTAGAGGGAAAAAAACGAACAGAAGAAAGAACTGGTATGTTTGGACGTCAGGAAAGAGCGGTGCCTTGAAGAAGCAAATTTATATTTGTGGGCTGTTTGTTTTTCCATCTATTCAGTATTAGTCATGAATTCTTGTCTCTGGTAATCGGTGTATCTAGTCTGACATTCCTGCCACACGCCCTGCACGATTGCTTGGCATGCATGACCTAACTCAGCAAAACAACACATATTTAAGTGAGGCTAGATTGAAAATGATGATGATCACACAATCGATCCACCCCCCCCACCCCCCAACCCCCCCTCCATCCCCAATCCCACCCCACCTACACAACTAATCTATAATGTGAACATTGTCTGAAGCCCTCTTGTCTCTTTTTCCTCATGGCTCTGGGTGTTTAGACTTCTTGGAAGCAGGGATCAGCGATTAAATGTCACCTTTCAGCAACAACGTTAAATAAGAGGCAGCAATTTAGCTTCTAGCAATTGCTAATTTCACGCCCTGATAAATGTTGCAGGAGCTAAAGCTTTCAAACCGCCTAAGATATTTCTTAAAGGGAAAGGAGCGCATGCAGGTATATCACTGATGTAACGTTCCACAGGGGCTGAGGCACTGGGACACACTTTAATGTCAAGGTCAAGCCTGACATTGATGCGATTTTGCTCAAGCCAAACATCATGCAGCGCTCCCAACAAATGCAATCTGATTTTGTGCTCTGTTGTTTAGTTTGGCAAGGGCATTTTTTGTGACACTAAAAATTTGAGTGTAATACATTCCCACAGACTGAAGATATGAAACAATTGTCTCAAGTAACTCAAAACACTTACAAGTTCCTGCTGAGGAGATTTCAGGTGTCCATGGACTGTGTCTTTGCACTCATGTCTCAGCATCCATAGGACATTTTTGAATATGTGAAGGCAATTCATAGAGACACTACATAGGCCTTTTGTGTACAACGAAGTTTTTTGCTTGACGCTCTCAGACAGAGTATTTGTTTGTGAGTCGTGATAAGCATGACTTCCTTTGCTCTGCTGTGATTGCTGGTCATACCACCGGCTTTGTAGAAGTGCTGCCTTCAGTTTTAACTGCTCGCATAATGAAATTTGTCTGACAAAGCAGTGAAACAACAGCCCGTGCATGTGGTTATATCAGAGCCTGTTTAGCTGTGGAGACCTGATAAGCCGGCGAGAATGAGAGGGAAACCCTGGCTTACAACGCTGTAATAACAGGTTTTATTTTGGCTGTAAAGTCATGTGATGCATGCCAGGAAACTGCACTACATTTTAAATCCAGAGTTTATGGCTAGTGATTGGAAAGTAATAGTTTTTAGATGAGTTTTAAGGCCTGCTTTCTGGAGAAATAATCCTTCGCTTTCCATTTCAAAGAGGAATCATGTGAAAGTCAGAATCACACTGATGTTGGAAATAAAACCATTGTTTTCTTTCCGGTGAAACTGTGCTCTGAAATGAGTTACAACCTGCCTCAGACGTACAGGATTTTTTTTTTTTTTTTTTTTTGTATAATGGATGTCCTCTCGTGTTGTTCAGGGACTTTTTGTGAAGCTGAATCTTCAGCACTGGGTGTGCAGGTTTATGAGCTGCTTTGATAGAACTCTCGCCCGTTTATGACTGCTGGCACGACCACACACACACACACACACACACACACACACACAACTCCCAGCAGAATTTATTTTCTGAGCATGCCTGCACTGTGCTGTGCTCCGATACTGCCTCGGAACATCAGGATGAGTCTGATGGGAGACATTTCAAACAGGGCCGATGTATGTTCTGGCTGGTTTGAACGCCAGTCACGGGGGGGGGGGGGGGCTGGGGGATGGTGGTGGTGCCAAGGCTTCCCACGGTTTTCAATCTCACCGTCAGTCTCCTCGCTTTCCGACAAGATGATAAAGAAATAAACTAACCACGTGTTTGGTCGCATTGCTTAAATATCTAGTTTAAGAGGTGGCCACAACCCCCTGCGCTGCCATTCTCTCTCCCGCTACTGCTCACCAGAGCCACATACTTTTCCTCGTTAATTTCTACGACTCCCCAGCCACCTCCGGTGACACTCTTATCCTGTTGGCATTACAGACACCCTCCTCCAAATTCCCCCTCTTTCTCCTTCTCTCCTGCGGTCTTTCTTTCTTTTTTTCCTCTCCTCTGAAAAGAGTGTCAAAGGGAACACTGCAAAGTTTTGAGTGGATTATTTTATATCCAAGCAAACTTCATCTTGTGCTCCATTTGGAACGCGCTCTATTGGGTTTGTGTATTCCTAAGGCTCAAGGACCATCTTGTCTGGAAATCTTTCCTCCAGTACCTACTTTCAGCATAATCTTGAGATTAATAGATTTTGCCCTATCTGGCCGATGGTAGTCCATTAGTGAAATTCATGCCAAGAATGATGGGGCCATTAATACTTAACCTCAAACACACACACACACACACACACACACACACAAAGATTTTTACAACTGTGTCTGTGTATGACTCTTTGTTTAATCTAAGCTAAAAACTGATTTGTTGCTAATCCCCTCCGCCTGCAGTACGCATTAGGGTAACCCTGGTGTGAAGGGAAGATGTGGTTGGATTTGCCTAGGTTCTGAACCTTTGACAGTGTTTGTGCTGGAGATTATGAGTTTATTATTCATTCAGGGGTTTATATGGATCAATCTCTCTGCTAAGTTAAAGGAACCTTTCTCACCGTGCTTTAGACTTCAGCAACTCTCAGAACATCAGATACACCTTCTCACTAATCTTTAAGGCCATGCAGTCCTATTGACATTTTTAAAAAATGACTGCTGGCAGCCAGATCTGTTTAGAGCGTGGCGTATAAATTATTAATATTTACCATGCATTTAATTTCCTTGTGGCCTGATATATGAAAGCCCATTGTAATTATAGCCGTGTGTGAAGTTGGAGGGGGAGAGGTGAGGGAGGCGATGATGACTGTAGAACTCTCTCAGCTTATGATTGACAGTGTGATCATTCACCAAATCCCACAGGACACGAAGCTGAGGAAGTTTCCCGAGGCTGTTAAATTGGCACTGGCATGTAAACAAAAAGCTTAAAATGACTTGATTCAGCAGATTTTGCTCATCTCCCACACTCTGGAGAAAGGTACAAGTATCAAATTATCTAAATTTATATTGACTTCTATGTGTATTACTAGCTTTTTAGAGTGGGGCTGTTCTTGACAGGCGAGTTTTTGAAAGATTCTGCTTGAAGTAGAAATAGAGGCTGGAGTCTGAAGGAGAACGCTGCTTCAGTGTAGTTATTTCCTATACTGCCCTCTGGTTCAGCCATATGAGGCTTTGTCTTCCTTAACAACCATGGCAGTGGTTAGCTCAGTGGGTGATGTACTTTAACCACTTCATATATGGAATACTTTAACAGATAAGGAATTGTTTATACCGACCCGGTACATAGCATGACGTGTTCAGGTTAAACCTGATCTGAACCTAAAGAAATTCTGTCCAAACTCCACCTGACCCAAACTACATCAAGTCCTGAGTCTGAAATGGGCTTGAGTTCAACCAAATTTTGTCCAAAACTTACCAGAATCAGGTCTGGATGAAACCTGACAGAAGAGGATCTGTTATAGTGCAGAGACAATCGCACCATCGTTACATCATGAACAAATTAAATATTAAACAAAATTTTAAAATATGCTATAATATGCTGTTTTCACACTGTGTGGAACTAGAAATCCCTTGGATTGCATAAATGTGCTTTTTCTTGAATTGTGCTAAATTTGAAAGTGATCTAAGTAAACTAAAGCAGGTGGAAATACAATGTAAAATCTAAAGTCTTAAACTTAAGTGATAGGCAGTCTGTGAAAAAACAAACGTGAATTTTGAACCTGACTTGAGCCTTACACACATTTGGAAAATGATGTTTGACATGAGCCTTCTGATCCCTTGGACAAATATCTCTAAAAGAGATACATATGCTTTTATGTGTGTTATATTAGTGACCTTGTAATAAGGAGAACCCTTTTCTTTGTTTTGCATATGAGGCACTGCTTGCAAAGAGTTGCCTGAAAAGGCACGTGAATATGATGTTCAGAAGACAAATGCTTTCATCAATAGACCAATTTCTTCTTCAAGTGTGAGAGCTCTAATAAATGTAGCTGTATATCGCTGTATTGATGTTTCTCGTATTCACCCAAAGGAACAGTATCTTCCACCAGGCCTATCATATACATTTATAGATTTCTAATACATCTCTGCTCCAGGTTTTAAAGCTGCAGTGAAAAGTGATGGTGCTTGATTGGTGGGGATTTTGAACTCTTCAGAGATAGAGAAAGAGAGAGAGAGAAAGAGAGAAAGAGAGAGAGAGAGTGAAGTGAAGTGAAGATCAGTTGCACGTCCTCCTAGTGGCTCAGAGGGCCTCCGTGCTGGGCCGGTCTGTCCTCAGACTCAAGGTGGCCAGGAGAAATTGCTTTTGTCTGTGGCGGGCATTAGTCATTATTGTGTGTGTAAGCAGCTCCGGCGGGATTGAGTAATTAGGATCCTGACACGGCATCGGCGAGCGAGCTGAGTGAATCCGAAATGAAGGCAAATGAAAGCAAATTCCTCAGAGGGGGGAGAGGAGAACTCGCCACACTTGTGCCGCTAATTTTCTTGGAGCTCCTAGTTAGGTTCATTTCATTCCTCCCAAATGAGAAAAGCGCCAGAGCCGGGCGTTTGATACCCGCCCAATAAATGGAATGAAAAGGCAACACATCTTTCTGTTGATTTGCTTGTTTATTATCAAGGGTAGCTTTGATTGAGGAGCAGTTTGCATTCATGGAATTGTTTGACCTTTCTGGAGGCATCTGCGGAGCAGGCGGAGTGGCTTCTGGAAGGAATGCAAACCGCAGCGCTTCATACAGTGTCGAGAAATGAGCTAAAAATCAAAGCAGGCTGTTGGAAATTTTATTGGCTTGCCACAGATTCAGCTCCTCATACTTTGGGCAATAACTGATCTCCGTTCGCCCAATGTAACCAATTTTCTCAAGCACAGATGCACAGCAGAAACGTGGCTTTTTTTCCCGCTGATTTGCTCTCTTGCGTACACAGTGACTACAGCTAATCACAGCCGAAGTCCAGCATTTGCTTGCATAGAGCAGCACCAATTCTGCATTCTCGAGACTCATCCGGACTGAACTGTGTTTCTCTTCTGTACTGGTTAGCATTATTAATATAAACAGAAGGGGCTATAGATGGAAGCAGATGGAAGCTGATCAAAGGGGGGTATTTTTGGCTTTCTGTGGAAATGGGGTCCAAAATAACCTGAAGCCAGCAATGCACTTACTGTAACTCTGAAAGACATGGTGGGAAAGTTGAGAGACTATGGTTGTGCTGATTCTGATGTGGTCTTTGTGTGTGTGTGTGTGTGTGTGTGAGCAGGCACAAGTGCAGCGGTGTCAAGCAGAGGCCCAGAGGGATATTGTGGATCAGATGAGTTTAAAGCTCAAGAGTCAGCAGTACTCCTGCTCCAGCAAGAACAGAGATTTCTCCCTCATTTCCAAGTTCAACAGGTACAGTAGAAGTCTTCTAACCATTCACTCGTCACTCTAGTGAAAGGCCACAGGTTGGGGAATAGAAATACATAAAAGCAGACGTATCCTAATGTGAGCAGATTTTTAATACATTTTACACTTACACCTCACCATCAACCCAAACTGAACCTTGGCTCTAATTGTTACACTCTGTTGATAATCACCAGATAGTTTGGACGAATCTTACAGATCTTACAAATCGATAAAGATTAAAAATCCTGTCCTTGGGTGGAAGTAGATTTAGTTTACAAAAGGACTTACTTGTAAATGTACGTTAGTCTCAAAAGTAAAACGACCGTAAGTAGCTATTATATTATTTTTGGTGAATTTTCAAACAGTTTGGATCAGACTTATGTGGATACACAACAACCACAGTTTAAAACAGGAACACTTTCCCATTTACTAATAAAAAGCATTAATAAGATTACCCTGCTGGTGACAAATGAGACACTTTTCAAGGTCATAGCTGTCTTTCTAGCTTTTTTATAGGTGCAGCAGGTCAAATAAATCAGCAAATTAACCATTCATTTGGTTACTCTTGTAACCAACACCCCATGCTGCAATGTAGCTTGTGAAATTCTCAGTAATCTTGTAATCAATACATCCAAAATTTCAGAAATAATTAAACAAAACACTATCTAGCATGCATTTGAAGGCTACATATCTAAAACTCTCATGAGACTAATAGCAATAAAAGAATAAAGATAGAGGCTAGAGCCTACAGGTAAAAGGGAACTATCTTAGCCTCTGTACATCTTGTATTTTTGGTTTAGGTAATAGATTACAAATGTACTCTGCATCCACACACACTTTTGGGATACCAGGTTTCTGTTTTAAAAATAACACACACTGTGATGTAATAGATTGTTAAATTCCAAATGCGTGTCAGAATTTGTTATAACTGTTGTGAAAGTAGGTCATATTGATTTGGATACTAGAAAATTACTCATTACTCATCTCTCAATAGCGTGGAAAAGTAAAAAGTAGGATACTTTGCTTTGAAAGTAACAGTATAACAAAACGAAAATACTGTAATACGGTAATTAAAGTGCAGTGAAGGAATAAATGTTCTTTGTTACTGTCCTTTACTGTCCATTTTCCCTGCTGGTTACTATCAAAATAATAGTAAAATTTGCATAGATACTAGTATTTGTTATATTGTTTTCTATTTTAAAGTTGAAAAGAGAATACCTAGGCTATTGTAAATTGTAAATGTGTATTTAGACTTGCATATTATACAAATATGTTCAGTTTTTAACGTTAAGTTTAAAAATATCCCTTTACTTTTTGCTGCGGATCAGTAATGTCGAGGCCGTAAATAATTGCATTGCAGTAATGCATATAAGTCGTTGCCTGATTTTTCCATCAGTTATAAGTGAGCGGGACTGGTCTTAAAACAAAGCATTGCTTTCATAAAATAACACATTTTTATTTCAGAACCGTTATGTATCACTTTTTTTAAAAGGCTCCCCGATCTCTTTCTCTCCCACTTTAGTGCAGTGGAAGAGCTCCGGAGTCTGGACTTGACTCAGTGCCTTGGCTTTGAATCAAGCATCGTTTTAATCCTTTTAAGCCTTTCAATCTAATGATTTATTTTGTTGGAAAAAACCATAATGATCCTTTGAATTTTAATGATGGGCCTGCCTGCTCAAGGATTCATTGTTTTGACTCTTTGGCCCTTACCTTTGCATGGAAACATGTCTGGAGGGAGGAGCTGTCGAAAGCTATCGGCCGCCCTGCCTCTTCTCCTCCTCTGTCAGGGCCTGTCCATGCACACATTTACACACACACACACACACACACACTCCGCTCCTGACAGAGACGGGACGCCTGCCATTCACCAATCAAAAGCCGTCACCAGGAAGGGCTCCGTTTAAAAAGAACAGAGGGAGGGGTGAACAAAAGTGACAGACATGGAAAAGGGAGATGGGAAGTCTCCATATTAGGCACCAGGGATTAACACCATAAATTAAAGAGCCACTTCTATAAAAGTGTCACTTCGCATGAGATGTGAGAGGTGTCAATAAGGCGGCCAACCTTTCGCCGAGCCGCTCGGGGTGAGGCATGAGCGGCTGGGTCCGGCTCTGATGATGAATTAGGTACAGTAACACCCCCATAACCCTCCACCAGCCCCCCTCAGAGCCGCGGGCCTCCAGATTGATGTTAAATGGATGGGAAAAGAACAGGAGAAAAAGAGGCATCCATTTGAGCCCCCCTCTGCTGACCTGCTGAGGTTGATTGTTAAGGCTGATGCTAATTCTTAACACTGAGAACTCTCTAACACTTGCTCAAAGGGCAGCAGAAGTAGTCCCAAGTATGCTCAAAGGCTTCTTTTGTTTTTTACAGAAGCTAAATGTATAAATGCGTAATACACAGATGCAACGGCAGCTGATGGAAAATGGTGCTGACAGTTCAAAAGATTATGAAGCAAGCCTGCTCAATGGCTAGCATGTTTCCATAGCCTTTTGTTTGTTTGTTAACATGCCTAGGGAGATTCTGTTTTACAAGTAGTTAGATTTATGCTAAAAAAAAAAAACAACTAACCCAGAAAAAAACACACTCCATCAGAACATTGTGCTGCGTTTGTCTGCTCAAGTTCCACAAGGCATAGGGAGGTTTCTAATCAGACGTGGCCATGCCTCAGGGAGACTCCACACATCAGTATGACATTGTTTCACTCTTTCGACTGCTTATTCGCTGTCTTTGTCATTTCGTCTGATCAATGTCATGTTTACAAGGAGATAAAATATTCATATACTCTTCTCCATTGTTTTGTTCCATCAGCGGCTGCTTCAAAATGCTAATACGCACCGCGGTGCTTGTTGAAATTACATATGGAGCTGCGCCGCTCCGTCCCAACCTTCTGTTTAGTTTCCGTCTGGCTAGAATTGAAATAAAGAGGAATTGTTGATTTTTCTCCTCCTTTTTGATAGTTATTTGTGTAATCTCATTCATAGTCTTTCTTCCCCCCTTCAGGGCCGACTCTGTGGATTGCTTATAAAAGCCAGACAAGGAAATGGCACTAGTTTGACGTAACTGTCAAAGTGTTCAAAGCCATATGAATGAAGAACAATTTTCTTGCTAATGTTTATAAACATGTGGCTCTCCTGTGGAGATGGGAAAAAAACGCTCGATGTCAGTGTGTGTGAGAGTGTATGTGTTTGTGCTTGTATTAGCGTGCATGTGCCCAATACTCTTGCACATGGTCATCCATGACTATGCAGTGTGTGTTAGTGTGTGTGTGTGTGTGCGTGTGTGTGTGCGCGCGCAAGCATGCACGCAGTCGTCCTTGCTCCTTTCATAAATATTTGATGTCCTTTCATGTCGGGGCTGAAGGCAGGCTTGGGGAATAGGGAGGTGAAGTCATGTTTAATTAAGCTGTTCTGGCTCAGGAGCCGTCACTCAGAGCGCGGGTTAAAGATCCCTTCTGCTTCCGACCCCTTTCACACCTCACTTACCTGCGCCGCAGCGCGCCGCTCGCTAACGGGACAGAGTAATTACCTCCACTTGTCAAATATTCCCTCAGTAAAAGAACTCGGAGCCACCCGACTCCTCTCTCTCTCTCTCTCTCTCCCTCTCTCTCTTTCTCCAGCCAGACGAGCAGGCAGATGAGGAGAGAGCAGAGCTCATAACACCCACAGCCTCTCTCAGAGGGCACCTTTAACACACCCCTCCCTCTCTCTCCCCTATCTAGCCTATCAGATTTCCAGGCTGAGTACCAGGAACTCTGGGATTGGCTGATGGACATGGAGTCCATTGTGACGGACAGCCACGAGCTGATGATGTCAGAGGAGCAGCAGCACCATCTCTATAAGGTGAGGATATAAGGCAGCGTTAAAGAGAGATGCTGGCCTGAGCCTTGATTGAGAGTTTGTGCACCATCACCCATCAGCATCGCCATGAAAGGAGTACTCCAGCATTTTTTCTGCTGCATCTGTAGCACACAGCTGATTACCATGGTTGATAATCGTGGCTTTTGTTTGTTTCAGTACCTGTTCAGTGACTTCTGTTGTAAATGTGCGTACAAGTTTCCTGAAGCTTAGACAAATGTGTTGAAATTACCGTGTGTGGTAATTTCAGGTAGACAGTGGTAGAAAAATGCTGCTATAACAGTATATTTCTGTCCATCCCCACAAATCAACACTCTTCTTTAACACACTAGTGTTAGGGCTTATGAAAGTCAAAAAGAAAGAAGTTGGGTCTGGGGAAAAGAAATGAAGAGCAGCAAATCTTTTGAACTGTAGAACTCAGCTTTGGTATGAATGCTGATATTTTTACCCTTCAAACTCAGTTATTCTTATAATTTTGTTATCCTTTTTATTTTGTAATGTATTGTAACTGATATCTAATATCATTAATACACGTAAGTAATTACATAATAAAAGTGTAAAATATAAAATAACAAAAAACAGGACAAAAATGTAAAGAAAAGAAGAATATAATGTACTCATGTACTGGTATATCAATTAAACCAGTGCATCATGAAATGAATATATAGTATTCCTTTTTAATTTTTGTGACTTTTTTGATAATATTTGTAATAGATAATGAGCACTATATGCATCACTTTTCAAAACACAGTAAAATATTTATTTGGCTCACAAACACAAAAGTAGTATTGATTTAAAGTTAACAGCCTGCACTGTTTGTTTCAGTGATGCATGAGTGGGAAATGATAAAATCACAACATTGCTTTTGTTCTCACCAGCAACAGCTGCAAATTCTGAGGCTTAACACGTTACAGTAAGGACTCAGGAAAAAGAAAATGTGAAAAGATAGGTCCGGGGGAAAGGAAATGAAGAGGAGCAAATCTTTGGGATTGGAAAAATCTCTGCTTGTGTTTGGCTGGTGATATTGCTTTTTTGCCAGCTCTCTGCCCTTCAGAAGCTCAATGTTACCACGAAAGGACAGAAAGAAAGAGCTCGACAGTGATAGATTTACAGAAAAGAAGCAAGCAGGGGAGCAAAGGAGATAGCGTTGTATTCCTTTTACAGCTCGTATAGGCACCTTGTCTCAATGAATTTTTATTAGTGATAGATAAAGCGGGCCGGTATTGCGTTAGGTCAATATATTTGCTCATGATTAAAACAAACTGATTTGGGGCCTGTGTATTGATTGCATGCCCACCTCAACCAATAAATATGTACTGTGCTTGCATGTTTGTTATCAGTGTATGTGGGCTGGGCGCTGGGTGGCGGGCCGTTATCGGCCTGGGCTGAGGGATTGATTGGGAGCAGGTAGATGTCTGTGTGGAGCCGAGGCTTGTTTGCCCACGTTCAGGGGAGGGGGGTGGATAGAGAGCAGTGCTTGCCGGAAGCCACAGCCCGTAAATCAGCCTCATTTAGGCTGCCTTTATTGGACCGATCCTGACACTCGTCATCCTACCAATTGCTCTGAGCATATGGCATATTTCAAAAGAGCAGATTGTGAATCATAAAGAAATGAAATTAATAACCAGCTTGACTTGTGCTGGAAACAACCGTAATGACAGGCAGCCTCCTCTTCCACCGCCCTTAGTCCTCCTCCTCCTTCCATTCTCCATCTCTTCCTCTCTCTCTGAGCCGTCTGAGGTCGCCGGCAAGGTCAGAACTAATCTTCCTGCTCATCGGGCATAGTGACCCCACCATTAGTCATATCTTACAGTAAGAAAGAAAGCAGCGGAATATAATGCCTTTTCTTCTTTCTTTTATGTGCTCGCGTGCCTCGCTCTCGCGCTCCCTGCAGCGCGACCCCTCTGACCGGTCCTCTCACAGATCACACCCATCCACGCCGGGCGACACTTTCACTAAAACGCCTGCCATTACACACAGTGCTGCTCATGTGCACATGTATACAGAAAAACCATTAGCACTGTTAACCCGTTCATCCGTGCTCACTCTGCTCTCTCTGAACGTTCCTCTTAACCCTTTAGCTTGTTAACAGTCGCAGGCCGAGTGCATGCGTCTCCTCGTTGGGCGTAAAAATATGGGTTAGGATATGGAACCAGAGCTCTCTGTGTGCTACTGTGTTTTCCGTCACTCTATTAAAACAGCACCATGCTGCCTTTATTGTTGGATGCACACAGAGGCAGATTGTGGTCTCATGGGGCCCTGCACCCCCGTACTCTGACAATAATGAAAAAAAATATCTGTTTTTAGCCCTTATTTATACTAAAACAGCACTATTAATGAATTTGAAAAACAGTATTAATTCTCATTTAAACGGCTGGTTTTTACGTTTCTAATTGCATTCTTTCTGTTTTGGT
>JBBIGA010000001.1:33186513-33189013 GCA_037576975.1 Alestes dentex | reverse complement strand
TGAGTGTGTGTGTGTGTGTGTGTGTGTGTGTGTATGTGTGCGTGTCTGTGTGTGTGTGCATGTCTGTGTGTATTTGTGTCTGTGTGTGTGTCTGTGTGTGTGTGTCAGTGTCTGTTTGAGTGAGTGTGTGTGTCTGTGTGTGTGTGTGAGTGTGTGTGTGTGTGTGTGTGTGTGTGTGTGTGTGTGTGTGCATGCGTGCCAGATGGCTGCTTATGATGAAATGTGATTTAAAAAAGGGATACATTCCACAGGGGAGAGATGCAACAAGCTCTAAGTCCTGTAGAGCAGGACGCAGGCTGAGCGATCACACTGTGGCCTTGCCTCTGAAAGATCTGATCCTGATCTGAGGCCAGCCGGCTGACTCTCTTCTGTGCACACAATCAGCATTAGCACACAATAAAGGCCACAGCCTTTGCCTCCATCTAATAAATCAAGCCATTCTCACCAGACCCCTGCGCAACTTCTGAGTGAGCGATTGATTCTGGTCCATGAAACAGCACTAAAAAAAAAGAAAAGAAAAAAAGAAAATGCTGTTTGTCAAGAGAGACAGTCACTCAGTCCTCATACGGCATGAATTATTGAAAGGGGGATGGTGGAGAAGGATGAGACAGGGAAAGAGAAACAGAGGGATGACAGGAGGTGTAGGAGCAGCCGAGGAGACATCACAGAAATGGACAGAGAGAGAGAGAGAGAGAGTGAGGGAGAGAGAGAGAGAAACCGCGGCAGCTTGCTGTCTGTCTACTGGATTCTGCTTTTCCAACATGGCTTTTCTTTCTCCTCATGTGGCTGCGTGCCATGTTCCCCATTTGCTACTGCTTTCACTCTTTAAAAGAGCTTGCGGTCCAGTGGTGGATTGCTCAGAGGACAGCCATATGTGTGTATGTTGCACGGAACGGATACTAACCAGATCTCTGTTATTCTTCGGCTAAATAATGTCTTTAGTTCATTTTCTGTATTTGTCTTTGTTCCTTTTTCTCAAAGTCAAGGTTACAGCTCTCTCTGTTCTCAAGTTCCTGATCTTTTCATTGGCAATACTTGAAACACAGAAGTGAGGATTATGACTGGTCAAACACTGACATTTGAATCTCCAGGACCTCCACGAAACAAGAGCCTTGCTCTTTAACAGCTCCTCAAGCCATTGGAGCTCTTTAGGCAAAAAGATATGCGCAGTCTTCCCCTCTTTCCCCACTTGTAGCTGATCAGCCAAGACGTTTTTGTGCGCAAAGCTTCTTTGGTTTTGCAGCAGACCAGCTAACAAGTGATACAAGCTTATACTCGGCAGCTGCATGCAAACCGCATGCCTAAAATCATCACACGCTTTCTTCAAACATGACACATTCCAGGCACATCCATGCTTCGAGATGGACGATGCTACTGTTTGTAGCCGTGATGTATTTTTGTCCATTTTTATAAATACCTGTAAGTCATACAGTGTCAGAAACCACATATGCAAGTCTGTTACCTACAAAATTAATTGCTGGCACAGTTTGTGTATTATTATTTAGGCATGCGGTTTATACGAGGCTATTTCCTGGGGTATCAGTGGAGATATGTTTCCAACATTAGCCTCATAGCCCCAGTGCAGAGCTAAGGATGCAGACTTCAAGCATCGAACATGTCTTGGCTGATTGATTGCGTTTGGGATTTGGCTAAATTTGAGTACATTCGATTTTTGTTCCCTAAACTGAGTGTTTGCCTTTGGGGTCACATGCTTATTAATGTGAGTTGCTTGGAATGTAGCAAGCATGGTATATTTTGGATCAGGGCTGTTTTTGCCTGTTGTGTGTGTGTGTTAGGGGGGCACTGGTTGAGTGGTGGAATGGAGTGGGGAGAGTAGAAGTGAGAGTGGTTTCTGCCGTATTTGTGGAGTGGTTTGTTCAGTGAGGTTTTATTTGTTAGTGTTACCCCATCCTCCCCTCTGTAACACTCTCATTTCTCCAGTCTCTCGACACATATACTCACAGACACGTAGGTTTACTTGTATGTACCTGTTCTTGATACTAATTAGCATCACACTTTCATCGTTTGCATGCATGTATGTGTTTGTATATGAATGTACGTGTGCGGGATGTAGTCATATGTACAGTTTGGACACACCCGATCAAATTAAATGTTTGGTTAATTTTCTAATTGAATGTGGTTATTTACTGATTTTAACATTTTAGGGGGACTGAACGTAAAATATGTCCTTTGCTTTATATTTAATGTTTTATTTTTTTCCAGAATAAATAGAAATTAAATGGACTAAAATCTGCAGAAAAATGTCATATTTAAGTTTGTGGCCTAGACAGCAGCAGTTCTCAGACTCAAACCTGGTTTTACTAGCCTTCTACACAGCAAATTCTGACCTTCTCATGCAAGAGACATGGCACTGTTATGACTTTGTAAATAACTTAAATGGACATTGGATGGTCATGAATTGTTTGGCACAAATATTACCCTTCAGTACCTAAGATGAACTAAAATAACTTTTAGTTACAACTTCCAAATGTTTTTCTCA
>JBBIGA010000001.1:33148984-33179709 GCA_037576975.1 Alestes dentex | reverse complement strand
TATATATATAAAACTGAGAGAATCAAAGCTTAATTCTTCCATATTCTTCCACTACACTGTCCACCATTCATGTGCAAAGGACACTGAACATTTCTACTTTACAGTAAATCTACCTGAAAAATTTAATAATTTTGCCTCATTGTAATTTCGATATAGCCGATCACAAGAACATAATCTATGGTTTCAAATACTGATTTTAGAAACATAAATCAAATAATAAATCAAATATTAGTTAAAGTCTCACAGGGTTTGATTTTTCTTTTATTCTTCTATTTGTGCATGTTGAGAAACATTTTCATAGCTAGGCTGATAGTACACTTCATACATTGCAGTTCCTTCTGAAAATCAAGCCTCTGTTGACAGGCTCACCAGCTGTGTCGGAGGTTTCTCAATAGATGTCTTATTTTTCCACAACGACATTAAGCAAAATTAAATACTGATTCTTTGTGCTAACATTCGGAGAAAGCTGCTTTGTTGGAGACTACATCCCTTTGTATTACAGATCTGTTCAAAACCTGGCAATCATTTTAGCTCTAAAGCTCTACAGTAGCTATAAACCTGTCTTTGTATTTTTATAACAGGATTGGATATTGTAATACTCTTTCACAGAACTTATACTAGACCTAAACTATGGTTCCTAGCCAAAATAAGAAAGATATATCATCAGCTCATATCTTCTCTGTCCGCACTGGCTGCCTGAGGGAGCTAAAGCTCTTTTGCTTAGTTTTAAGCTCTCAATGGCCAAGCACCTGTGTACCTCATGGAATGTGATCTCTCTTAAATTCCAGCAAATGTGGAGAGGCCTCTTTCTGTTATCGCACATTCCTAACTGTGCCTCAGTACACATTTCAAGGAAAGATTTGAAAACGTGTCCCTTTAATTTAGCTTTTTTCCCCTCAGTTTTCTGCCCAAGTCAGCCATCTCCAATTCCACCCACTGGCTAGGACCCCTGTCACCGAATAAGACCAACAGGAGGGTGAACGCTAGCACCTGCTTCCTCTGAGCCATGTGAAACCAGTTCAACACATCTTTCTGAGTGCAGCACACACACATTATTATCACTCCATCACACACAAAGAAAACAAGAGGCTCGTTCACATACACACAGCCTTATAACTGCAGTAATGGGCTGTAATTAAAGGCAGTTTTCAGTTGCAGGTAGGCCACTCACTGTACCTACTTACTGAACTTTCTCAGCTTCTATTTTTGAACGCATGCACACGGTGCAAATGCCAACAGAGCAGGTTTTCTCTTATGTGGAGCAGACTTTGCAGGATGAACTGGATCTGTAGAGGAGGGACTGGGGGGGCAGTTTTGTTGAGTTTTTTTTGTAAACAGGTGTGCTTCGGCTCTTTTGGGAAATGAATATGCGTCACTTTGCTAAGCAGACTGGCTAGCTAGCATTTCCAAAAAAAACCCTGCCATGCAAAAAAAAGGGAGCAGTGTGTGTGGGAGGCCCTGTGCAGGGTATAAAACATGAATGTGAACAGGGATCATTTCAGCATATGCTGAGCCTGAGACAGATGAGAAGGCACCCATAAATCGTGCTTTCAGAGGCAAATATGGTGTGTAGGAGGAGGAGAGGTTTTGGCAGACTGTATGTCTTTTCACAGCATCTCAAAGCAGTTTGTGGGTCTACTCCTACTTTAGTCTGATCCTTTCAGGTCCAGTTTGTATTTCTACTACTTTTCTTGCCAATGATCATATTTCCCTTTGCAGCTGTCAGCCCTTAGAGGTCCGACTATTACAACTAGTGTTCTGCTACACGATTTGAGTATATTCACTTTATTATATTAACTGCATAGTTGTGTAAGAAATTGCATTTACATTGAGGCTAAACTTTCAACCTTTGTCCTTTAGTCAACATGGGAACAGAGATCTGAATCTTGCTTTAATTTTCATATTAATTCATACTAATGAGACTCATTACCCATGACATGGTAGAACTTCAGTTCAGCTCCTGAAGGCCTAACATATGAGAGAGCTCACTTAATTATATTTATCAAGATACCTCTGAGAAAAAAGATCATCTTTTGTAGGGTGCTTCAGGAATGTAACCAAACAAGTGTTTCCAAACCAAACTTTTAATTCAAAACTTTTAAAAACAATATATACATGTGATATAAAATAATTTATATAAAAATGAACTAAACATTTGTTTGTTTCTTCCCTTTTTTAGTTTCTAGAAATCATCAAGGCCCAGCGGGTTCCCCTCTGATAGTAAATACATGATGGTACGTCATTTTGGACACGTGAAAAATGAAAACGTTGGACAATTTGTGAAAAACAGCACATGGACATGGATGAGGAAGTGCATCAGCTGGAAGATTGTGTGTGTGTGTGTGTGTTTCTGTGTGTGTGTGTGTGTGTGTGTGTGTGTGTGTGTGTTTCTGTGTGTGTGTGTGTGTGTGTGATGTTCTCTTACTCTGCTGTTGTGGAAGCCCAAGGGAATTCCTGTCTCACCTGCTGTTTTGAGGGAGTCTAGAGAAACAGTTGCACGGTCCCCAGAGGAACGGAGAGATATAGCATTAAACGAGTGTGCTCCCTCCATCATCACATCTCATGATAGGCCCGTCGCATTCAGCACTCCCTGCTGCATGTTCTCCTGTCACAAATCCTTGGAGAAAAGAAACACAAAAAAACCCAGCCAGGTTTTATTTCCTATTTACTAACTGCATTACACATTTCACCGACTTCTTGTGTAGTTGTGTCTGCTGTACTTTTATTACACTATGCACACACTATTGCATAATTACCTTCCAGGGAAATTTGGAAGGAGTAAACAACATTATCTTCATTGTTATCGGGCTATTAACTATATACTGCAGCATGTGTAAAATCATAGGTTGCAGAACGTTTCATGACCTTTAATTACGGATGGATCCATTTCGTTCTTTTACAGGTTGAACATTTCAAGTTAAATGTAGAAGTTCTTTTGCTGGTCATTAAAAAGGCCTCATTTAACAGTTTACACTATTAACAATGAAAGTGCTTGAAATGCTATAGAAAAAAAAGCAAAACATTTTTGGTTCCCTAAAGAACCTTTCAAAAGAGCCTCTCAAAAAGTGAGATTTGCAGATCTAAAAAACCTGTTTGTGTGGAACCTTCACATAATGGAAGAATTTTGTACTTTCCCCCCCTATATTTTTGTCTTTCCCCCCTTTTGAAATTTGTCTTGTGACTCAGATTATCTTCTGTCGCTGCCATCAGCATCCGCCCTCCGCTGCTACTCTCCCAGCTCCTTCAGCCGAGAGACGCATTCTGTGTGTTTGAGCTCTACAATTAAAGCGAAAGGGCCATGGTATGGGGCAGGGACTCGCGGTGGCCAGCACTGTGCCATTCATCACCGGGCTTTTTACATTGACCTTGACACCCACTTCATTAGAATAAAGATTGTCTAGCATTTAGGTTACATTGTTCCCCTGCGCCCAGACCCCATGCAAATTCCCGCTCAGTTGGAGCGGCAACGAGGCTGTCAGAGGTCATCTGCATTGTATGATTGCGGCTATTTTCTGACCGTTTCTTTTCATTCCACTCATCTCAGCTCCTCTCTCAGATCCACACAGGAGCACTGCGACTGCTGCTGCCCAGCCCCTCACAGCGCTAAGCCTGTTTTAGCTGAAGTCAGCCAGGAGAGCCAGGCTGGTCTGTTTGGCGAAAGGAATGTGGTAATGAGGAAACTATGGTTAGGGAAATAAGGAAAGTGGAAAGGATTGGAAACTGAGACTTTTTTCTCTTGTCTCTCCTTCCCTTCAATGAACTTTGTGTATTTGTCGGATTGGTGGCTTCTTATTGTTTAGAAAATGGAAAAAGAAATACTGCCATCTCCTTCTGCAGTTTGGTGCTTTCTTTTGCTCAGGACGCAAATTCATCTCCATTATTATCCCATCAGTCAACCGCAGACAGACCAGCACTGCAGAGAAAGCTCTTGCAAGGAAAAAGCTTCCTCCACCATTCTGTACTATGTGCATAATTAGAATTAAATTATTAATGAAGGATAGTTAAAAAAGATTGTTTTATGATTCCCTTTTAGTGAATTTGCTATTCATTTTAATATTTGTCATTTGATTTATATGGTGGATAATGCAATATAGACCCAATTAACAATGCATGGCCTATGTAATATGATTTTCAGTTAATGCAAATGGAATAAGCTGGAAGAAAGCAAGCGATTCGAATTCCCAAATGTAATTTACTCGACCAGTTCTGCCTATTTTAAATGACATTGCACGTTTTAATTTTCCCTCTCTTTTCAAAGGTTGCAAATTTATACTCATCAAGCCTGGCTGCCATTCATTTACATGGATAATTGCTTCAAAGTTTTAATATCTGTCACTTTCACACTTATTTGCGTTTAAAACATCAGCAATGAAGCCAGAGAGGTGGCCGTGAAATATTCTGCCCACTTTTTACCAGATCATCCAGAGTTGTTCTGTTCCTCCATGCTGCGGTGCTTAGCGAGCGAGAGCGGCAGGCCAAATACTCCAGCCTGGCATGGTTACTCAGGCTTTAGAGGAGTGCGGAGCAGGACCCAGGCCGAGGCTTCTCTGCCTCTTAAAACACTGTGCTCTTGGCTGATTGCATTGTTTCCTGTGTTTGTCTGCTGAAGAAAAGTGCCACGCTCAGAGCGGAGAGGGGCAGCGGAGGGCCGGGCCCGACTCGCTCTCCAGCACAATCCCTCCTCCCTGAACCCACAGCTGAGCTCCAGGCCCTGGGCCCCGGATAAAAAGCGCCTTTGTTCACCATTCAATGGCATTAGGCATGGGCTTCCTATGGGGGTCACCATCAAGCCTTGTGCAAAGACAGAAGGGGAAACTGAAAAAAAAAAAACCTCAGAAAAACAACAGTTCTGCATCATCAAAAAAAATAAAATAAAAAAAATAATATATATATATATATATATATATATGTGTGTGTGTGTGTGTGTGTGTGTGTGTGTGTGTGTGTGTGTGTGTGTGTGTGTGTAGCAGCTCATTAAATTCCTTAAGCAAAGAAAATCACCATCACTCAGTGGTGAGGACAGATGAGACATCTCTTTTTTTCCTTGGACAAATCATCCCAGGTTAAAGGCTGTTGCAGTGTCACTGTGTGTTTTAAGCTATCAGTGGTCTGACTGGTCACCTCTTTGTTCACTGGTCCTCTTGAATTTCTCATTACTTCTTTGAGAAATCTGACCATTGCATCCTCTTCTGGGAGAGAGTGAGGAGGGAAGGAAGAGGAGGAGAGTAAATGTCTCAAATTCCTCCATCCTCCATATTGTTTTTTTTTTTCTTCTGACAGTCTGCTGTTACGGCAGAGAGGGAGCAAGTTCCCAGGGTTCCTCGCAGCGCTGCGCTCATTGTATGGGCCTATAACCTCCTACTCTTTGCACAGCCACTTCTTGTTTCCTGAAAGATGCCATTGTTTATGCAATTTGTTGCTGCTGAATGTGTTTTTTACAATCTAAAGTTGATTTTGTCCTCTTTGTAAGCTCCTACTAGATGAGGTCTGGAAAAGCTGGTGGAAATTCTCTTGGGTCTTGAGCTGACCTCTCAGTGACTAGCCACCTTGTTCTTAAACACAGAGGCGAGAGAGGGATGAAAAAAATAGGGGAAAAAAAGTGTTTGACTCAGGCCTCAATGTGAGCCTTCTATACCAGTTGTAAAATGGCTTATTCTTCTGGTCACCATGGTGACAATTAACAGTGTTTCAAGGCCTTTTGTTCCAGGCCAGTCCGAGCAGTTTTTTTTCCCCCTCCCGTATTCTGAGCGAAGTGATTTTTCACTGCAAAAATCCCCAGAAAAACAAAACACAACAGCAACCAACCACTGAAGCACGGAAGCAACCATTTTACATAAACAGTTTAGGAGCCACTTCCAAGTGGAAGCTTTACGTCTTTTTGAGCCTCCTTTTAAAGTAGACATGTAGCTTTCTTACTTCCTGGTCTTTCAAGCTGTGAGCTCAGCCATCATTGAGAGGCCTTCTGCTCTCTCTGCTCAGCTGCATCCCGCTTCCATCAATAGCCCTGTTCTCCCCCAGACCCCCTCTGTTCCCTCTCTCGTCTCTCCCTCCCTCCATCTCTCCCTTCCCTTCCAGAGTCTACTGCAGACATCAAGGGTGTTGGCAAGATATGAAAAGGCCCCGAACTGATTAAGTAATTATCAGTTTTCCCAGCTTCTTTTGGTTGGATCTGTATCGTGAAAGCATATCAAATTTCATATTTTGTACCTCAGAGTCAATTTGTAGCTCATCATCTCCCAGTCTAGCTTCTCACGTGTTTTTCTGAAGTGCTTCCCCCTTTTCTTCATGCTAAACGTTTAACATGGCACCTTCAGTGCATCATCAGACGAGCTCTAAATTACTTTTTTCCCCTCCATAGATTCATTTTCAGGGCAAAATAAGAACGGCACTGCTCACCTTTTGATTTAAAGCCAGTGCAGTGCGTGTGGTTTAAATGGCTTAGCACTGGGAGCAGTGATGGGATTTCTTTTTCTTGCCGCAGTCTTTTTTCCCGACGTGTTAGCATTAGCATAAAATGATTTAAATACACCCCACATCCGCTTCAGTTCATGGAGCCTTACTTCTGTTGTCTCAACATGTTACAAAGACTGAACAAACTTTAATTTAATGGGTAAGATGAATCTACAAAAATGCATTAAATGAGCTCATGTGTGACTGCGTTTTTGCTGACATTTCCAGTCTTTTATGTTAATATGCCAAGTGAATTAAAATTATTACAGCTTGTTGATATTTCATCTATTTTAATGACTGTCTTTCCTCACTGATATATCGAATTTGTTTTGAAAAAGACTGGCTGTCATTTCATCATTGGTCATTTTGGTTAGTAGCTGACGGCATTGAGGCAGTTCCTCCAAAAAAGTAATCCAATACAAATCACCCCTTAATATCCACACACATGTGTACCTAACTGCAAACTCCTTTTAGTACTTTATTAAGAAAGAAATTTCCAACCACAGCAAATCTCATTTAGAAGTCACATCACTATCTCTATTTTTTTTCCCCAGTTGTTCTTGATTACACTTATGAAAAATGAATACTTTTATTAAAAATGTTCAAGAATGTTAATTGAAAATTAGAATCAGTTCAAAAATAACTTCTTTATTAACGAAATGTTAGATTACCTTCTTGTCCTAAATGTTTCACGCTACACCGGACACATTCACAAATACCGCTGCCGCAGGTAGCACATGCGCACGGTTTACATACAAAGGATAGGCACGGATAATCCACACAGAGGGAGTATGTAATGCATAAAAAATGTGCAGCTGATATTCTTATTTCTCATAAATAATACTGTCTATTATACAGTAAACACAAAGGGCATTTAATGAAGATAATAACTGTGAGGTCATAGCAAGTTTAAATGTGTTACGATTCGTACAGTCATGGTAAAAAGTAATCACATTATCGTAATAAGTTCTGAATGATTTGGGTCCAGTTTCATCTTGTTCAGAAGTGATTCCACTCAGCGTGTTGTGTGCTATTGTTGCTGTGCTTCAAGGCTAGTCATGGATTAAACCCACTATTTAACCTTAAAGCTGCCCTACCGCCTAATAATATCTTTCCCTTTATCCACAATTATTCACATTCTTGTAAAGATATGTTGAGCACTGGAGTCTCAGGGTAACTGTACTAATAGGCTCATATTCCTCATATTAGTGTGGGCATTCAGGCCTATAGGGAGGAAAGGCTCTAAAGGGCTGAAAGGTAGCCGAGCACTCAGCTCAGGTTAGCTGACACATTCCGCGGCATATCACTTTCCTCTCCTCACCTTCTGCGTTCTAATCAGCCTGACTATCTCGCCACTTCTTCCTCCTCTACTGCCTGCTCTCTTCATCAATAAACTTTTTTTTTTTTAATAATGAAAAGCCAAACTCGTAAAATCAATATTTGCTGTCAGCAAACAAATTGCGTAAGTCCCCTTTACTTTTAAGAGGAGTGTCTTTACTTTGGCGGCCACTATTAAAAACTGAAAGGGATGGATGGCTTAAAAGGATGTGTGATACCATCTCCATCAAAAATGGCGACAATGAAAAATGAATCCTGGCCTGATGACAGCGAGAAGAGAGGAAAAAACAGAGCGCATTTAAATATTTAAATGTGCTTCTGCCGTAATGATAAATGACAACCGAAAACTAGAATCAAGTAGCTATTGATGCAGAAAATGAAATGGGGAAAAGAGAGAGAGAGAAAAATTAAACAACAAAAAAAAAAAAAGGTGTGAGATTGAGCGGCATCAATTTCAGCCCTTACAGTATGCTTGTCTGTCATTTAACTGAAAATGTCACTTCTTAAAATCATATCAAATCTGCAATTTCCTGCTTTGCATGAGGATTACTGTCCGACCTCTCATAAATGTTGCTCAAGATTATGTACTCAAATATGATCTGAAGTGCTCACACTTAAATATTCATTTGATTTAGAGAATGGGCTCTCTGCTAGTCACAACACGGAGCGTGCAGCCACAGCCTCCTGCTTAGCCTTATAGCACTTCAAAGGGGGTATTGTCATTCTTATGCCATGTTTATTGATGAACTGATGTCATAAAGTCACATGGAGGGCCATGTAGAAATTGTATATCTAATCTGTTATGTTTTGGTAACTGTGTGTGTGTGTCTGTGTTTGTAGGGGAACAGTGTGGAGATGACCATGTGGCTCCCTAAAAAGACGCAGCTCCTGGGCTGGGCGGAGAGTCTGAAAAGGAGCAGTATGGAGCTGCCTGCTGACTTTGACGAGCGTATCACTGCTCTTAGGGCCAAGTGGGATCAGCTAGAGGTGAAATCTTCTGCAGTCCTACTCTTCACACCGTGCTATATACTGCAGATTTAGGATCATTTCACATTGTAGCTGTCAGAACATGACTTTGTTCTTCTATTTATGCCTGTTTTTGAATCACTGCAGGCTACTGTTTGAGTTTTTATGATGAGACATACCAACAGAAGCGGCCTAACCCCTTTTGCTGCTTGGAAATATGAGGCCTTGTTCCAACAGTGACTAGACGGAGAAAGTCATGGCTATAAGCTGTTTTTGTGGAGTAGTTATAAGTAGATGTTAGTGTACACTGAAGCTATAAAAATACAATGAACATTTGTATAAAATATACTCAAATATTTTGAAAGACAAGTTGCTTTTGTTCCCCTGCATGGGAAATGAATGCACATCACTAGGCACTGATATAACACTGAAGTTTGTAACTATATGAAACTACTATGTGATGAAATTTACAGTTGTGACATTGCACCGTGTGTCCTAAAGCTCAAGATTTCATGTTCATGAGCACTGATCATACTAAAGCATGTAAAGTGCATCATAGTGTTCTTTGTCTGTAAAAGCATACAGACTAGTGTGTGTGTGTGTGCGTGTGCATGTGTGTGTGTGTGAGTGTGTGTGTGTGTGTGTGTGTGTAGTTCCTTTGAGCTCGGAATGGGTTAGTACTCAGTAGCACTCGGCTAGATTAGCGTAACTGCCATTATCTGGAAACTGACTAATTCTCGTTGGAATTTGAGCCCCAAATAACCATTCGGTTCCTCTGCAGCAATCATTGTTAATTAGAGCAATATTTAAAAGAATAATCACTGACAGTTGGCAAAATGGCCATTTCCAAACTTTGAACGAGGTGTGGGTGTATGATCATCTGGAGTGTGTTGAGTGGCACTGCGTTAGTGGCGAGAATGAGACGGCAGTGGTGCGGAGAGTTCAATCTGAGCGTTCCTGCTCCCCACGCTGTGCATTACACCGCCTCAATTGCATATTAAACAAGCCTATCAAGTCAGCCATTGGCATCTGCTGTGCTGACACAAATTGTGAATTAAATGAAATTGATGTCCTCTGTCGTATATATTTATGAAGACAGACCATTCTCTGAAGTATGCTGCTTATGAAGAATTTATGATTGCAAACTGTTCCAGAACAAAATAAAGTGGCAATGAATTTCTATCTTTTGCAACCTGACCCTCCAAGGGCATGAATCTCACCTCGTGTCTACACATTTGTCACACACTGAAAATAGCAAGTCTGTTGATTATCAATATTCAGATAAGGAGAGAAAGAAAGAGAGAGAGAGAGAATGAGTGAGTTCATTTTACGAGTATATTTTTCTTTATGCATATTTTTTGACCTCTCAGAAAAATAGCCACGGCTTAATCTGTTCTTCGGCAGGAATTTATTATAGCATTCCTGCTGTGGCCTGTGTAAGAATGAGAGACCATTTGGCCATTTGTGTCTCATCTTTCACAACATCTCTGACTCATCAGTTTGATACAAACTTACCAGTTACCAGTGTATTGTAGGACACCTACCTCTCTGTATACTTCCCATAGACTATCCATCTCTTGCAATTTCCTCATTTATCAAGGGAGACCACCGTGAACCAAATATTATTTTGGTGGTATTTCATTCTCAGCTATGATGCCAACATGGTAGCAAAATGTAAGTGTGTGTTTCACTACATCAAGCTCAGCAGCATTGATGTGGTTTGTTAGACTTTAAGTATAAGTACAGAGTTCCCCCGTGAAGTCGCGGTTCAGTAGTTCACAGTTTTTGTCTCATAACCTGAATAATAATTGTTTGTGGAAACCCCTGCAAATATGCAGAAACCGCAGATATCCTTCGCATTTTGGCCATATATAATTTTTCATGCATTTTAGTGCTAAATTATTAAGAACAATATAATTTGCTAATTTTGTAACATAAATATGCATATTGCAGCTAAATGTCCATATTAAATGTAACTGTATACATTTTTAGTACTCTTGAGAGAACACAAAGCAACCGTATATTGGCTGCTGCCCTGTGATGCATCTCTGGCAGATGCAGTCCAGCATTCCTGCGTGGAGCTATCTTGAGTGTTTCGCTGAGTGTTCTTGTGTTTTTTTGTTTCTTCCTAAAGCCCTGTATTTTTATTACTGTAAATTAAATTGAATTATTACTGTATTTACCCTGATTACCAAAGAAAACAACCGCGCATAACACAGAAAACGCGCTTTAATTAATTACAGTAAGGTTTTTTAGGGGTAACATTGGTAGTTTACATTCTAGCACAGCGGGAGACAGCAGTTCAGCGTACACTGTACAGCACGGATACAGGTTTACCTTTAACATTTATTTAAGGGTAATGTATTAAGCTTTTAAGAGTTTATTTTTGGGCATTTTTGCAGTTTTTCACAATTGGCGGGTGCTCTTGGAACATAACTCCCGCAAATTTCGGGGGTCTACTGTATATAGATCGAGTATATAGATAAAGACCACACCAATCAGCCATAACATTCAAATTACTTGCACAATATACACCTCAAGCTTCCAAACATCTCTGTTCTGTTGAGGCATGGACTCCACCAGACCTGTGAAGGTGTGCTGTGATATCTTGCACCAAGATGTTTGAAGCAGATGCTTTAAGTCTTTTATGTTGTCAGGTGGTGTCTCCATGATCAGACTAGTTTGTCCAGCGGTTCTTATAGATGGGTAATTTAGAACCCAAGTCAACAATTTTTGCTTTTTGTCGTGTTCCTCAAACTATTCCAGTACATTTTTTAGTGTGATAGGGTGCATTATCCTGATGAAAGAAGTTTGTCATTAATGAATTTTGTGATGGAATCCATGAAGGAGTATGCTTGGTCTGCAACAGGTCACATAAATGGCAGGACACAAGGTTTCTCAGCAGAACATTGCTCAGAGCATCACACTGCCTCTTTGGGTTGTCTTTATCCTATGGTGCATTCTAGTAATATCTCTTCCACCGGCAAGTGATGCTGACGTACCTTGCCATCCACATGGTATAAAAGGAAATGGGATTCATCAGGACAGACCACATGCTTCATGGTCTTGTTCTGATGCTCAAGTGCCCACTGCAGGCACTTTTAGAGTTGGACAAGGCTCAGCATGGGCACTCTTGCTCCTCTGTAGCTATGTAACCCCCTACACAGAAAGCTGCAATGCTCTGTGTGTTCTGACACATTTCTGTCATAGACAGCATGACCTTTTTTCAGCTTTGTGCTGCAGTTGCTCTTCTAACTGTCACACCAGACAGTCTAGGCTCTGCTCCCTACATGCATCAATATACTTGGAGACCCATGACCCTGTCACCTCTTCACCAGTTGTCCTTCCTTGCACTTTTGGTGGGAAATAACCACTGCACAACAGGAATATCCCAGAAGACCTGTGGTTTTAGAGATGTTCTGACCCAGTTGTTTAGCCATTGGTTAAATTCATTTAGATTCTTCTGTATGTCCATTCTTCCTGCTTCCAGCACATTAACCTCAAGAACTGACTGTTCAGTCGCTGCCTAATATATCCTGCTCCTTGTCAGGTGTCACTGTAATGAGACAATCAAAGTTATTCACTTCACTTGTCAGTGGTTTTAATGTTGTGTGATGTGTATAGTTGTCGTTAGAATACCCAGATGAACCAGAGTGAATGAGGAAACTAGATTTTCTCAGCATTACAAGAGTGTATTGTGAATAACATCATGGCTGTGATTTGGTTTTGGGCACAAGCCAAAAGTAAAGAAAAGAAACTATGAAGATTGTATAAAATGTTTCAGCATTTACCATTCTTTCTACCAAAAAAAAGTAGTAGCCTGAGCTATGAAACTGTCACTAAAGTTCATTAACCCAAGCATTACTTTGTTCCAGCGTTACTTTGTGAATCTTGTGAAATTTCTCTAATAAATAATTTTTTTCCTGTTTATATTTGCTATGTGTGTTCAAGTAG
The DNA here is from genome assembly GCA_037576975.1 of Alestes dentex. NCBI lineage: Eukaryota > Metazoa > Chordata > Actinopteri > Characiformes > Alestidae > Alestes > Alestes dentex. Next base: position 33,167,001 of record JBBIGA010000001.1, on the reverse strand, counting down.
AAAATTAGTACGTTGATGGTCAGCTGCAGTGTGAGGTTAGTTGGTGCTTAGCCACTGGTGCTCAGTGGATGTGGTAACTGTGATACAGTTACTGCAAAAAAATGCTTCAACCAGTCAAATTGTGCTGTTGGAACTAACGGTTGTTTAATTACAAGTATTACACCCCAACCAATCTTTTCTGACTGAGTCTTTACTTACCCTAACTCCCTTCATCATTGGTCAGTTTCTGACCACAGGATAGATTTGTTTTGGTTCAAGTGCTATTCTCAACGCAGCTGTGACATTGATGCAACAGTGCAACACACTAAAATGTTACAGATGGGCTACAGTCAGTAACTGTAAACCTGCAATGGTACGAACCTGGATGGTTCAACCAGGCTTAAGTTCACATTTGGTAAACAAGCTCATAACACCTCAGATTTCGTTTTAAGTGAAAAGACCTGTTCTCACGTAGCTTCTAAAACATGTTGTCCCTTTGTTGGCCATTGTCTCAGCATTAACGGCATGCTGGGACAAGAGGCACACAGATGTGTTAATAAAGCCCGGAGCAAGGAGGGGGCTCGGAGAGACGGGGCCACGACTGAGAGCTTAATTGATGCTGCGTGCTGAAATGGCCACTTCATTGCTGAGTCATAATCACATCTGTTTCCATTACAGCTTTCTTACACATGGCACACACAAAGGAAGGACAATTAGAGTCGCCAGTGTGTGTATTAATTGGATAATGGAGTGTTTTGTGCTCACAATTGCCTTCTCAGTGTTCAGAGTTCGACCTGCACTCTCTTTCCAAAAGTACGATCATTCAGGCAGCTGGTAGAACACACACAGATATGCACACATACACACACACACACACACACACACACACATACACACACACACACACACAATGCACATACACACATGCACATGCACGTGTATGTGCAAACGCACACACATAGACACACACGCAGCACGGTGCGGGTCTGCTCTCCCGCTGTCAGTAGGAGAAAATTGTTCAGCGAGCCCATTTCAAAAATCATCGGTGTGTGTTTTTGTGGCTGATTGTTTGCTATTCAACAAGCATTTCAATGTCTCTCTAAAATGTCACTTTTCACAATGAGATTTTAACCCCCTCTGTCTCTGCAGGCAAAAACCCCTCACATCCTACACATATAGCATCTCCATTATAGCACTGCAGCCTCATCTTAATTACCTCTGAATCGCTTAATTCAATCCAAGTAAATTAGAGTTAATTACAGTGTTATCTTTTAAAAAGGCCATTCATTAGATTCTAGTTAAGATTCAAGTCTGCGAATAAGTTATCTCTGCGATCCGAAAATAGTAACGTTTATTTTCTCCTTACCTTCTCAGAAAATAATTGTATTGTAAGACAGTCTTATAAACAAGGTTTTATATGTGCATCTTGTCGTAAGTGTGTGTTTGCATGAGTCTGTGTATCTTTACCTCCTCTGGTTTTGAATGAAAGTCTCATGTGTCAACCCATACGGTTCACAGTATATGACAGAACAAAACTGCGTTTCTTTCAGTTCCAGGTGCGCGGACAGCACAAAAAACAAACACACACAACATACGACAAAAAGTAAAACAAGAGAGTGTAACAAGTATCAGTGCAACAAACATTTAGGAGGATAAGCAGCATATATATGTATATTTTGAGGTAGAGAGCAGGTAGTAGAGTGCAGTGCAAAGACACCAAGGATGTACAAGAAGTATACTGTATGTATGTTCAGTGTATGAGTACAAAAAAGGTTCTGTGCAAACAATGCTAATGTCCAGAGCAAAGTACAAAGTGGCAATGTGTAATTGTGTGGAGTGTCTGAAGGGAACGGGCTGAGGGCACTGGGACTGAAGAGGATCTGGAGTTGGGTGGCGACAGGGAGTTCAGGAGTCTGACAGCTTGGGGGAAGAAGTTGTTGCAGAACCTGGCTGTGTTTGTCCTGATGCTGTGAAACATTCTATCTGATGGCAGGGTGTCAAAAAACATATGTGATGGGTAGGGGGGGTTCTTTACAATAGCAGAGGCACTGCGCAGACAGCGTGTCTTGAAGATGTCCTGGTTTGAGGGGAGGGAGATCCCGACGATCTTTTCGGCTGTCCTCACTATGCGTTGTAGGGACTGCTGCTCTTGTGCTGTGCAGTTCACAAACCACGTGGTCAACATGCTCTCAACAGTTCTTTTGTAGAAGGCGATGAGGACAGGCGGTGGCAGACTGGTGCGTTTTGTCTCCTCAGGAAGTGAAGGCATTGTTGTGCTTTCTTTACGGCAGAGTTGGTATTGATGGTCCTGTTGAGGTCTTCAGAGATGTGTACACCAAGGAACTTGGTGCTGCCGAGTCTCTCCACAGCAGAACCTTTGCTGAGCAGCCGGGGAGTGGTCAACCGATGTCCTCCGGAAGTCAGCCAGCATCTTTTTTGTCTTGGCAACATTTAGAGACAGATTGTTCTCACCACACCATCTCACCAGCAGTAGACATATTGGAGGTATAGGTACAGAAAATCTATAGTCTAATGCAGTTTCCCCATAAACGCTGGCCAATTAACAAATATAATTCTGTCTTATTGGCCTCTCCTTTTCTGTTCTATTACTATCAAGGGCTCCGATTGCCAGTCATGGGACGGGATGTAGGTTTACTGATTTATGGGAAGTTTTGTCTTTGTGCGCATGCTGTACATGCATAAAACAGACATCGCCACACAAAACAAGCCAAGCCATCAGAGCGTCACTTGCCAGATTGAAAAAGTGTTGTGCTGCATAATTTAAATGGCCACCCAAAGGAACAGACTTTAGTTTCTAAGTCCCTTGTAGAAAAAAAATATTAAAGTGACTGCGTCTGGCCTGTAACTATCTTATACACAAGCACAGGGTGCAGAGGTGCATTAGTAAGGCTCACCTTGCAAATGATGGCTGTTTAACTGTATTAGAGAGGCTGTTTAGCTATGTACCTGTAAATAAAGAGAAATAAAAAAAAAACTGTAGTTATTAGTGTGATTACTAAAAGAATTAATCCAAGAAAAGAAAATCAAAACTAGATAGATTCCTGTTTTTAAGATTTTCTTAGATGTTATTTACAGAAATGTTAATAACAAATGTCAGTGATTTTATCCAGTTCGGAAACTATAGACATAACTTGTTACCGTCTCAAGAACTAATGTTTGTGCAGGTTTTGTGTGTGAGAGAGATGTTAACCATTGCACTGAAGTTTTTGCTTGTTTTTGTTTGTAAGTACTATAGTATCACAAAGCCTTTTGGTGTGAAACTCCACATACATCATTCATATGCAACATCCTGGCAGTATTTAGCTACGGTGTTGCAGAAGTCAATGAAAATAGCCCATAAAGACTAGACTATTAGGTGTATGTGTGTATGTACAAGCTCTTTTTGTGTCCCTGCAGAAGACCTTGGGGGAGCATGCTGAGGTGCGTGTGGGTGATCCAGGTACTCGTGGGCTGCTCTCTCCGGGCACCAGCAGCATGGTAGCTCAGCTGGAGAGCAGGATCAAGGAGCTGAAGAGCTGGTTGAGGGACACCGAGCTCTTTATCTTTAACCTGAACCTCCGCGTGGACACACACCATCAGAACCACGCGCCTGACTCTATTCACGCACAGCAAGAGCCCCAGCCAAAACCACAGCGTGACCCTCAAGCAGACCCAGAGCCAGACCCACTGCCGGACCCACAAGCCGCCAAGCAGCTGGAGCACTTCAAGGTAAGAGCTGAGGAGAGAAACTGATTAAAGCAACCCTGCTGAGATCTTATCAGGAGGTCTTTACTGCGGCTGCACTGGTCATGCCCTGTTACTATAGACATTGGCTCTGCAGGAGCCTAGAGCTAAGCGCACTGAAATAGTCTCATCTCACACACACACAAACACACACACACACACACACACACACCTCTACTGCTTGTCCACTAGTGCGGTCACCAAGCTGAACTTACTGTCACCCCAGCAGAATACACATCTCTATCAGGGTCTTGGTCTAAAACTGCACCGTTCAGTTAATGAAGAGAGTCAGTATTCCACATCTGTATGTTCAAGAAAAGGTTTATTAACTGTATTTCAAGTGGAAGCTGGAAAGGGAAATGTGAGCCCTGTACTTTTATTGTTTGTGTTGGTGATATCCCAGTTCTCATCATTTCTGTTGTTCTTTCATTTGGTTTAAAGCCATCATTTGTCATTTGTGAGTGTGTTATCAGCTGTGTTTCCATCAACATAATAGCCAACACCCCTGTGTCATGTGTGCAGTTTAAACAGTAGTAGTAGTACATGCTAAGAAAACAGTACATAGTCAAAAAGTGTAGACCCAAAAATAACTGTGCAAGTATCAGTGTTTCATTTGAGCTCTGCTACAATAATAAATGCAGGGCAAAAGCACCCGTCAGAGCTCTGACTGAAAATCTATAGGAAATAATTATTTGTGTTAAAATGCTGAGGAACGGCGTGGGGTATTAATCAAGCAGTGTCAAAACACAGGTAGTGGAGTTGATTACATTCCCCCTGCTGAGTGACAAACATAAGGGAAGAAAACTTTTAAATATACGCAGGGTGAAATGAACAGGGGGAGAAATAGTGCTCTGGAAAGAAGACTTTGCCTTTGATGAAATGCTGCGCAGCCATGGAGGGGTGCATTGATTTTTGGGACCAGAGTACAGAAAAAAACTAATAACAAAAACTGAGATTGGAAATATTGATATATGCCATTTCTGTGGACAGTGGCATTGTGCTAAATGGTATGAATGGACATTAAATAAGAGCAAGGAGGGCATTTAACAATTCCGTATCTTTTTTTTTTTTTCAGCTTGGAAGTATGAATGAGTTAAATAGTCAGAGTTGGCATGATTGCAGCTAAGTTGAAAGGTCGCAGCAGGAGAGCTTAGATCCACACTGCAATAGAGCTTAGCAATAGAGCCACTGTTCTCTAAACCATCGCAACAGAGAGAGAGAGAGAAAGAGAGAGAGAGTGAGAGAGGGAGAGGGAGAGGAGAGTTGCACTGGCAACCATACTTACCCCCCTTCCATGCCAGCCAAAGCAACAGGCTTTCATCGTGCTAGAAATGAGCTACAGTTTCAGACAGCACTTGACCAATACGTCGTGCCAACAGTATTAGAAGTGTACAGTCAGTTAATTCCGGATTGAGCTTCGTTGAAAGCACTGCACCTTACACATGGCCTTTGACCATAGCTGATGTGATGCAAAATGTCATTTGAGAAACCTTGTTTTTTTTTTTGTGAGAAGCATCTTTGCTATATCATAAGTGTTGTACTGGAACACATGACCTGGTGTCAGCTGTAGCGCTTCCTGGAGTGTGTGATAAGGTCATTTAAAAATATTTATGTTATTTGTTTGTTTTGCTTTTTCCCTAGGGCTGTTAAATCAGTAAGATTTTTGAGGGTAACCGTATTATTCCATTTTGCTGTTGCTTTTGTTAGATTACTGCTTTTTATTTTTTTTCCTTGGACATCCTGTGAACACTGTCCAGCATAGTCTTTGTTTTGTGATTGTAAATGATATTTTTTTCTTATAAAGAAATATACTATTTATCTGCAGTTAATTTATATCAGTGGAACAATTCCTAGAACTTGCCATTTAAACAAGCTGGATTCTAACAAGAGGGATACAGTCAAAGAGTCATGGCCAGAGTAGGAACAGCCAGGCCTCAGCCTCCACTACTATGGATGCTCAGCAGGACAAACTAGAAAAAAACGTTAGCATTGTTACAAAACATAGTGACTTTAATGCATTATCACTGCATTAACTTTGAAAGCGCTATTTTTAATTATACACAATCCAAACTCTTTTCTCAGACATTACTGTAAATACCCTTGCATATTTCTAGTTCTGGAATAATGCCTGTTGCTTTTTTTCCACATAGACACTAATGCCATAAAACAGCAGGAAAAATCAGAGAGCGAGCCACCTCATAATAAATAATGAGTCTAGCCTCCCCTTAAAATGTCATCATAAAAATGTCCATCTCCATCTGAATAAAAAGCAAGAGGTTCTTGACTTGCTGTGGGGAGAGAGAATCTAAAATTAGACTCTATTGTATCTTAACCTTCTCTGGGCGTATAGTTCAAAGTAGTTGGCTGCCAATTCCACATCTTTTATTAATAGCGACTCCCCTTTAATAGTATGTTTTGATGATGGTGAAACCTGAAGGTTGAAATTTTTCTGTGAGAGGAATAACTATGCCGTTGCAGCTTCAGGCATTATGAAATAAGCATTTCACTCATTTAAGCTTTGCTAATATGGTGGGATATTAAAGATCGCTGTAGTCATCACTGTGCCACAACAGCGGCCATTCTCCTGACCAGTGTCACTATCGAAGATATAAGCTTCATGTTATGCTAATGCTCCCTGCATAGTTACTGCGCTCTTCGTATCATTTGCGCTAATAACATCCGTCATTTCTTATCAGCATGTTTATGTGTTGGCTGTCTGACATCCTGAGGATGGACGTTTAAAAATGGGCATTTAAGGTCTTTTAAGTAATGAATTCAAACGTTCAGTGTAATGACCAGGGTTCTAATCCAGTCCCTTGTTTGCTTTTTGTGACTTGTTATAAGTTAGTGGATATACTGACCTTTATTCACATGTGTGGCCAAGGGGACTGTTATGAATTTTCTGCTGTTTTGGTTTGGCCTCAGAAGGAAAGCATTTGCTCAGCTCATAAACTTACCATCAGCCTTCACCTCTCACTCCCATCATCCATACTGGAGCGGTATATTTGGTATTTTCTGTATATTTCTTCAGGCGATGAGCCTTTAAATATATATGTTGTTTGCTATGGAGTTCATTGTTTTGTATCTTTTGAAGGTTCATATTTTGGCAGCCAGTCATAATTGATTTGGCAGACTGTTGAATGCAGTGCTTACAGTTTAGGTTCTAAACAAAGTTAACCCCAAAATCAGCCCTCCACTAAACAAATGAAATGTCTTCGAGCTGTGATGTTAATCACACTGAAACAACTCTTCATAATTATGGGTCACTGGTTTTATAAAAACATTTACTCTTTGAAAAATAACGGCTTCTTTTTTTCATCACATCAGCGATTCAGTTTATGTATCTTTGCCGTCAGAGCCACCCCTTGTATCTTCTGAAAAGGAAAACGTTCATAACTTTCAATGTAAGTGAATGTAACAAGATTTTACTTTAAGCTGTTTGGATCATTTCTACTGGTCTGTTACAAATTCTTGACACATTGTAAAGCACAGCAGAACTTTTCTAATGCAATCGAATGTAATCTCATGTAAAAACAAAAAAGGGATAGGAGGTTTTGTTCCGACAGAGTTATGCTCCAAAAAATTGTACTCTAATCAACTGTAGGTGAAAATCATACTAAATCTTAAGGAGTACTATGTCATGTCATCAGAGTCGGAATCTGTCTCCTCTTCTCCTGCCTGTCCTGATCAGAAGACTGCAGCGTTGGCCCCCGGGCCATATCCCACGTTCCTCATCCGGCTAATGAAATGTGACAGCGCAGATATAATATCAATACTTTCTCCATGATTAGGAATAAGGAACTCCTGTTCTTTGGCAAGTGCTAACCGCATTAAGTCTGTGGGGTGCTGAGGGGGGTGAGTGGGGAAGTGCCAAATGCAGAGTTAGTGTCTTATCAGCAGGTAATGGGGAGCAGACAGGTGACAGCCCAGAGAGGCCTGTTCATTACCCACACAATCGACTGGCCACACACACACTCTTATTTTTCATTCTGCGTCCAGCCTGCTCGCTTTCATTTACAGACACTAATGAGAAAATGTCCTTATTGATAGCATTATTATCACTTTTCTGCCATTTGTTTGCTTTATCACATTAAAGAGGGGTGGGCCACTGTTCATAAGACATTAGTTTCGTCTCGAAAATATGTGTCAGTTTTTGTTCTCTGTTTATTTCTCGCGAAGACAGGAAAAAGGAAAATAATTGGAAGTAAGCACTCACCTTTAAATCTGGATTTTATGGATCGTGAGCAATGAATAAAATGCGGACGCAGATTGGTTTTGAAATGGCATATTTGGTGCAAGACGAACATAAAATAGAGAAAAGAAAAGCTTTACTCTGAACTTTGCACCTTAATTAGCTTGATTGATGGGTGTCAGTCCGTCAGTATTCGAATCCTATTATTGGCTTCAGTGGTTTGTGCTTGTGTTTCACGTTCCTCCTTGCAGTCTGTTGAGGTTATCTGCGGGAGGAAGATGCTGTGCTTCCAGTGACATAAACGGATGAAACTACAAGCAGCATGAGCCCAGGGAGTCTGGGTGTGGGAACAAATCTTCGACATGAATTCATTACGCTCATTTGCGATAACAAGTGCTTGTGGTTTTAATTGACTTAATCAACAAATAGAATTAATCAGAGATTTCTAATTAATGGTAATTGATTGAATATCCACTGGGTCACTGTCAGTGTTAGATTCCTGCGTCCTTGCCTTTACTGGAGGGGATTTCGGCTCCGCTCCTCCGTCTCGGCCGGATTAATTGAAAATGTTAAAATTGCATCTGCGGAGAAAAAAAACAAACAAAAAAGAAAAAAAAAAAAAACAAGGGGGATGAAGTGTGCATGCATTCTCCCAGCAGAGAGGAGTGAAACAAACATGCCAAAGCAGAAAGAGCAGGATCCTCTCCTGGCCTCATCTCTCCATTTTAATCCGCACAAAAGAGCATCAGCCTTCGTACATGGTTAATTCCAAGCCCTTCTGACTTATAAGTGTTTTATTGTACACTGAAAATGGCTGAATTGTATATGCAGTAGAATTCAACAGAAAGAAGTGGGATGGAGAGGGGCTCTTCTAAAAAGCTCCTCCAAATACATGGAAATAGAAGAAGTGTAAAAAAGCTTCCATGACGGTGTGGGGTATTATTTTGCACAGGATATAGAGATTGAGTTTGAAACACTTCTTGTGTGTGGGGCGGGGTGGTCTGCGTTCTGCAGCATACCTCAGGTTTGATTACCAGCTCCGATTGTGGGAAACTTGTAGATTAATACAGTACACAAGATGGATTTAGCCAAGCGATAGCGGAACCAGATCAGGCCGATGAGAGAACAGTCATCTCGGGCATTGTGGAGATTGGCTTAGCACTGATGCACGCTCAGCGGCACCTGATCTGCTGATACCTTTATTAAAAAGCTCCTGATAGATAGGCCAGCTGTGAGCTCGCTCATTCCAGTGCCTCAACAGAGCATGGTCAGCTGAAGGATGGCTTTCTTGTTTGGTTTCCGCATTTTGTTTCACCCTCCCTCTCTTTCTCGCTCTCTCTTTTTCTCTTTATCTCTCTCTATCTCTCTCTCACTCTACCCTCTCTCTCTTTTCCTCTCTCCTTTTCATATCTGGCTGGGGCAATGGAGTGCATTGGCCAGCGGCCAGCTTCTCAGCCATAGCACTCGGCCTGTGGGTCTGAAATGGAGTCATTGTGTAGGTTCACATTCACATACGGCAGGGAAAAAGCAGACCACTTTGCTGCTCCATGTATTTGGAAAAGCTTTTTAGCAAATATTGGCACACCATAGTCCGCCTGCCCCCCTTTGTCAATAAGGCAAGACTCATGGGGGGGGGGGATCCGTTTATGAAGCCCAGCAATGCAGAAAAAATGAAGCATCGGATTTTTGGAGTTTAGACGTCCAAGATCACCATATGCTGCTAAATGTGTTATGATATAGACCCAGTTTTGAGCCATTTAATCTGCACGAGTGGATTCGCGGTATTGATTGAAAAATAGCCTTCTAGATTGTTTGCCGTAGTTGCGTCTGGGAGGGCTGCTGCATTAGGCAGTGAGGGGAACATAACAGCGCTCGTAAGAGAATGATGTTGACCATCCACAGCACCAGCGCCAACTGTTTGTGTAAAAAGATAAACAGAGGCTAGCCAGGCTGCCGTAAATGTTTGCAAGTGACTCCTAGAATACCAAGTGTTGCAGTCTCTCCAGACTACATTCCTGCTTGTGTCTTATTTTACTTTGCTTGTGTTTGTTTGTTTGTTTGTTTGTTTGTTTGTTTGTGTGTTGACTTTCGAAACATCTCTTGCTAAAGGCAACCGTTTCAACTCTGCTCTCCATCCTATTCCACAGGATAACTTTATCACTCTATGCAGTGGCCTCGCTCACCCCTCCTCTCTCCCCTCCGTCATTGCATTTTGCAGTCTCATTACCTGCTTAAAAGATGTGGGGAGCGGTAAATGTATGCTAAAACAGAAGACGAAACTGCTGAGGAAAAAAAAAATCCAATTTAAATGTAATGGTGTTTAATATTTATTGAGAAATGTAAAGAAAGGGTGAGGCAATGCCTTGCAGAGCAGGTGGGATTTACATAAATTGTTCTCGGAATGTTTTTGTCCCATACTGCACACGGAGCAGAGCTTGTCAATTCATACAGCCTCCACTGCATATTTAAAGAGAGCTTTGGTACGGGGCGCTCGGCCATCAGCATCCCGCGCCCCTTTCGCCGCGGACACGCAGTCACCTCAACTGCGTACTCATGTTCAGGAGAGTATATCTGTGGTGCCCGTTTTCATTCCATTTGTGTTATAGCCGGGCTGTGGAGCACGAGAGCGAGGCTTTAGCCTGTAACTATCGAACCAAGCATTGTTTATGGGCTTGGTGGGGTGTTGAGGGGTCCCTGTGATTTACATGCTCCTGACAGCTTGGATTGTTGCGGGGACCTCATCAGCACCAGGCCCACTTCCCCTTCTTTCTCATTTACTCTCTCTTTCTTTTTCTCTCTCGCTTTCTCTCGCTCTCACTCTTGCTCTCCTACCAGTCTTCTCCTATTTCTCTCTTCCTACCAGTCTGTCTATATTCTCTATCCCTCTTTGGTTTTGAATTACAGGGTAAGTCCCTGCTTCGCTCCCGTAGAGCCCGGAATAGGCTCCGGGTACCCACGACCCTAGTAAGGATAAAGCGGTTACAGAAAATGAATGAATGAATGAAGAAAGGAAAACATATACACTTAATAGTATACATAAATACATTCATACATTACAGCAGTAAAAATGCAGATTATAGAGACAAAAATAAAACTTGAATGCGATAAATGTGAATTAACTCTATTACACTTACTTTCATTTAATAGATATTTATGATTTATGATAGATGACAGATGATAGATTTTTTATGAGAGATTTTTATGCAGTTCAGTGGTGTGTAACATTGTGATATGTTATCTATATATTATAGAAACATGTTCTCTGCAAAATTCACCAGTTGATTCCGCTGTTGTTCTCTCTCTCTCTCTCTCTCTCTCTCTCTCTCTCTCTCTCTCGCCCTCTCTGAAGTTTTGTTAATAAGAAGAGCACATATAACAGTATGCATTATTGCATTTAAAAGAGCAATAGATTATGCTGTGGAACAAATAAATTATAGAACTGGAGTAAACTATGTCTTCTTTCTGCTTTTTCACTGTTTGGTGATAGCACTTGTGTAGTGTTTGTATAGTTATCCTTAAAATACTTAACGAAATTCACAAAAAGGAAATGCGCTAAACCAAAATTATATCCCTCGTTCATTTTTAAGGGCTCATACAGCGACCTACACTTTAGTTCCTAGCTGTAAAATCGTACACACACCTTAGTCCTAGTTTTATAATACTGAATAGAAAATATTTTATAGTAGTTACTTATCATGAAGAAATAATAATAGGCCTGCAGCGTAACTTTGTTTCTGTCTCCGTTTCTGTCTCTCTCTCTGTGTAGGCTCTGTGTATGGAGGTGCGAGGAAGGAGGAAGGGTGTGTCCTCAGTGCTGCGACTGTGTCAGAGACTGCTGGAGGGGCCGGAGGAACAGAGCTCTGAGGCTGAGCGCCAGTCTCTGCAGCTGCTGCAGGTGAACCTGGAGAGGCGCTGGGAGGCCATCATCATGCAGGTGCTCCAGTGGCAGACCCGCCTAAAACACACCCTGGGCCGCGAACAGGTCAGATATATCACACAGCACGGCTACATGCATGTTTTATGCCCAGCTAGGATGCGCCTCTAGCAAGCAGCTGTCGCTGTGGTATCACTGCCAAATTGCAAACATCATGTGTCATGAAGGATCTGCACCATACGAACTGAATCTTTATGAATATAAAACACCTAACATATAAACATTCCCGCAACAAATCCCTTCACACATGTCTAACAGATGCAGTCACTGATGCGTGTATTCTCAATATAAATAAATACATGACGACCAGCCAAGGTTTTCCTGGACTACCATCTATGGCTGATTTTCAGCAAGTTCTATTACACTGACAGCCATTCTGTCCAATCATTTTTGGAGTATGTGTTTTAATCAACTGAACAGGGGGGGGTCCATTTATTCTTTATTGTTCTCAGTAACCTTTTCGGCCCAAGCGTTTCTTTTTTTTTTTTTCAGACAGAAATATTCTAAGAGTAATACAGAGCTGCACAGCTGTAATGGAGCAATAAGGGTGATGTATAATGCAGGAAAGGCAACTACATATTATCCTTTAATAATACAGAATGAAGGCAAAGTAGCTAGACAGACTCACAGGGCTCTGCACTCAGTGCATTACAGGACTTTCCAAGGAATAATTGACTGATCTTAATGTATTAAGTAACCTCCGTAGAAATACAATAACATAATACTCTTTCCCCAGAGAAGTAAATAGCCTCTCTGTAGCTTGAGCAAGTGTAACTGTATCACTTCTCCCTCGCTCCCAACCCCCCAAAAAAAAGTCTTTAAAGATGCCAGTATACACAATAGGTTTACTGCAAAATAAACAGCATTTGTATCCCCAAAACAGAAGTCTTAACTAGTGACTTATAGTAATAGGAGGGTCGCAAGCAGTGCTTTAAATGTGGGAGTTAGGTGCACATTAGACTGAAGCTTTTGTTATGCAGATACTGTGCATTCCTGTGTGGCAGCACACAGCTCTGTGGAGGTTGTGTGGAGCACACAGAAAAGCCCAGGGACCTGTTTGTGGACGTCCACTCAGTTATCCGCTCTCATTTACACCAGGAAGACAAACGACTCGGCCCTCTCCAGCTCTGACCTTGCCGGGCTGAAGAGCAATTTCACTTTGGGAAGTGTTTAGAAAAGGCAAAGAAAAATAATAGGGAAGGTCTGTTTTTGTAAATACAGTGTACTGTGTGCAGTGATAAAATAGCATTCTATTAAAAGATTTAGAAGACAAACTCTGCCTATGCGTTCACTCTTCAGGTTTGAGGGCTGGAAAAGTTTTTCAATTTTTCATTTTTAAAAAGCTATGTTTTATGGTGCCATTTTGAACATGAAGGTCAATAGAAGGGATGGTAATTTGAAGCTAACTCTCACTCACTCTAAAAGAGGTGGATTTACCCAAGAACAGCTGACTTCTGAGAGGAGATGAGAAGGGGTAGCCTCTAGATTCACATTTTTATAACCTTTAAGTTATTATAGCATTGCTTGAATGTACTCTTTGTAATCAATATCACAAAGAAGGTTATGTCTGCAACATCATATTAAAAATGCCTTTGGTGCAATTGTAGTTCACTGTAAGCTGAGGCAGCTTACAGAAAATGATTTTTATTTGATTAGACTGATTGATTGTTCTCACAGTTGAAGGTTTTATCATGCATTAGCGATCCAAGCCCCATCATTAGTATTTCCCTTATCAGCAAGAAAAGAATAAACAGAAATCTAATAAAAATTCATTATATGCGATGTATGACATACCACGCAAGTGTTAGATTTGCCGGTTTATTAGATTAATGAGATAAAAGGATAATATAAATAGACCTTTCCCTCATTAACAAGAAACCAAGCAATTTGTATAATTGTATCCCATGCAGAATGCATGTGTCTAAGCAAAATTTTCATACTGAGAAAATTCTTTACTGCTTACTGCTTGTTTTTGATGTCATTAAAATTGCATGACATATGTTTGGAGTACCCCCCCGATATAATGACTGCATTGCTGTTTGTCCATGCTCAGGTCCCAGGGAATCTGATTGAACCGTCGCTTATGGATCTCCGTGGCCAAACCGAAGATTCTTGGGAATGGGATGAGATGGACATGACCATAGTTAATATGGAGTCACAGGAATGTGATGAACAAACTCTTTATTCTGAAATGCACCACCTCTCTGCTGGAGACTCCCAAAATGTGGCTTTTGAGTCATGCCTAACAGAGTCCAGAACCAGCCTAAACACTTCAGAGCAAAATTCATCGTCTTCCCATGTTTATCAGATATACAGCTTACATAATGTGGAGTTGTACCAACAGCCACAGTACAATCAAAAGATGTCTCCAAATATTAGTGTAACCAAAGGGAAGCAGCCACTGCTGAAGAGTCTGAGCAAGGACTCCTCTTTCTCATCACTGGAGTCGTTGCCTGACATCATAGGAGGGCTACTGAGTGGGAAACAGGGGTTGCTAACAGATTTAGCCCGAAGATCAGAAAGCGAGAGTGGAATAGTCAGTGAGGGGGACACTGAGACCACAGCCAATTCTGAGATCTGTCTGCTTTATCAGAGAGAAGATCAAAAGGCTCAGGTTACTCTCACTCCCCCAATTGGCACAGAATCACCTTGTACAGATAGAGTGTCAGATGAAGACATAGACCGGATCCTGGAACGTGCCAACAAGTGTGCCGAGCTGGGAGACAGTCTGGTGGAGGAGACAAAAAACCAAAGACATTGCGTGGTGCGGAGGAAGAGAGAAGAGTTTGGAGAGAGCAGGAGGAAGCACAGAAAGGAACCAGTGGAGATCCTTATTAATGGCTGCTGCCTCAGTCCTGAGTCTGAAGAGTGTGACACCGGAGCTTTCAGTGCTGGAGCCAGTGACAGAGGAAAAGTCCGGAAGGAGCATACTCAGCTATCCCAAGGTTCTTCTCTGGACTCCTTGTATGCAGTGGGAGAGTTATTTCCATCAACCAAAGAGACTCTCACGCGCAGCACATCCCTTGAGAGCTGGCTGGCTCCATGTAAGGGTGCAGAGGAAGCAGGCAGTCAGGGCAGCCTGAGGGACATGGGCCTGACCCCAGAGCCCACTGGAGAGCTGAGCAGGAGAACTCTGGAGCTGCTCAAACGACTCGAAAACATCCGGACCCCTCTTGACCAGAAGATGACCCGCAGTGTTTCCGACATCACCCTCCAGAGCAGCTCTCTTCGTCTACCCTGTCGAGGGTCACGTTCAGGAGGCCCCGCTTCATCTGCCAATGAAAGCCTGGCTGCTTCCCTCACAGAACTAAGCAGCGTTGAGGATTCTTCAGTGACATCTGAAGATCTGGCTGTACAGAGAAACTGCCGCGTAGCCGCCAACTCAAACATCTCCTTCAAGAAACAGTGCCGCAACAACCAACAACTGACAGATGAAACAGATGGCAGCATCAGTATGGTGGTCAATGTGTCCTGCACCTCAGCTTGCACTGATGATGAGGATGACAGTGACCTGCTTTCCAGTTCCACACTCACCCTCACTGAAGAAGAGCTAGGCATCAAGGATGATGAAGACTCCAGCATTACCTCGGAGGAAGAGTATATAGAGGGCTCATTTGCACTGGGGCTAGACTACATGAAAGGCGAGTTTCAGAGTTGGATCAAGCACAGGTCAAACAGGGAGAAGAATGAGGCAGATCTCGGTGATGAATTGCAATGTGGCACTCTGTCCAGAGAGATTCTTTCACCTCTAAGGGCCAGCGGGGATAGTCATTTCTTGAATCGAGCTGCTCTTAAGCTCTTGGAAGCAAATACAAATGCTAAGAATGACAGACTTAAACAGCAGGTGGTGGACAGCGATCGTAAGGATGCTACTAGAAGTTACATCAGCCGCTTTGTGGATGACATGGAGAATGGGAATGTGGAGAGTTCCCACATCAAAGGGAAGGACGAGGATGACGAGCTCCTCAGAGAAGAAGGGAGTCTATTCACTAAGAAAGGAGAATCATGTAAGGACTGTTATACTTTAAAAGGGGATGTAACGGGTATGGTAACAACCACATCACCTGCCTCTTGCGAGCAGCTGAACTTGCAGTCCAAAGAGTCTCTAGAGAGTCAGTTAAAAGGTGAACTGCCATGCCACAGTTCCTGTCGCCCCTCCCCTTCTCTGTCCCCAATGGAGGAGTGCTCAGGGCCCCATCACGGCATGCTGGGCGCAGCTCATATGAGCTCCCAGGAGAGGTTGGCATCTTTCCTGAATGATGTCCATGAAAATTATACCGAGAGCTCCTCTGATTGTTGTAGTCACCCATCATTCCCTTCTCAAGAGGAGAAGAGTGAGAACGTCCACAGCTTTGTGATGGAGATCATTGACATGGCATCGGTAGCACTGAAAACTAAAGAAGCACAGGCGGAGCATTTTCAGGAGGCCTCTAGTCCAGCTTCGGTCTCTCAGATCAGAGAGAAAGTTCTCGAACACTCGCATCGGCCCATCCACCTGCGCAAGGGGGATTTCTACAACTACCTGTCGCTCTCCTCCCATGATAGTGATTGTGGGGAAGTCAGTACCTGCACAGAAGACAAGAGCAGTACCCCAGTCCTCTCAAGAACCCCAGAAATCCGTGATGAAGAGCCTCTGTTTGAGGCCTGCACAGAAGAAGTCTACCTAGGCCCTCCGCTTTGCTACAGCATGTCCATTAGCAAACGGCCCACGAGACGCAGCACCAAACTAATAGACCCCTTCTGTCCCCTGAGCCAAGCACCTTCACTGGTCTGTGATGAATACCAAAAAGCACATGGTATTTTGCCAGGAAGTATAGCTGGGAGCCAGCCACAGTGCCATAATGAGGCTCCTTATCTTAATCCTTTACCATGTGAAACCCTGATAGACACTGTTGAATGTTTTGCAGATACTAAAATGCTTGAATCCAATATTTCCCCTGTAATGACTAAGATAAGAGTCTCTTGCTCCAGTACAAATCCTTTAAAAGAGGAAGGCGGCCTATATATTAATCCTAAAATTAACTGTCCCCCGATAAGAAAGAGTGATAGGGATGAAAGAGGTGCTGCTTCACAGTGGATGAAACAGAAGAATGTCAGAAAAGGGCGCAGCTCTCCTCAGGAAGCCAAGTCAACTCATAAACAGGTGCGTTTAGACATTATACCAGGCTCTATCTGCTTGTAATGAGAGCAGGGTGCATTTCTGCTGAATTCATTTCATTGACTAAATATTTAAGAGGGATTTTCATTCGCTCCCTCCCTCTCCTGCACTCCCCTTCCCCCTCCACTCTCCCCCTGAAGTGCTAATGGAAGAAGGATTTGCAGGCGTAGATTTAAAATTTTAAGGTCTACAGAACAGAATAATCATAATCAGTCAGATTATATTATGATTCATAAGCAAGACTACAGTGAGAATCATTACCTAATTTCATGACTGAATTAGCATGTATTTGTGTTCTTTTTAAGTAGTTTTCCATTTCATATGCAAACTTCCCCACCCCTTCATTCAAGTTCTCGCAGCAAATCCGATGTTTGACCTTATATTAGGTGAATTAAGTGCTTACTTTTTAAACTAATCATCTGATACCAAAAACAAGAGCATTAATTATTTAGCGCCAAAGCCGAATGCAGATGAGCACTGAAATGCGAAACGATATTGAATATTAAATGTTCAGTGATTACACATTCCACTTAATGCATGGCT
This sequence comes from Alestes dentex, assembly GCA_037576975.1. NCBI lineage: Eukaryota > Metazoa > Chordata > Actinopteri > Characiformes > Alestidae > Alestes > Alestes dentex. The sequence continues at coordinate 33,149,451 of JBBIGA010000001.1, read as the reverse complement.
AAAGCTCGCTGAATGGAGGGCTATGAGTACAATTTCGTGTGCTCTTGTTTGGTAGGAGAGGTGCAGGATTCCTCTGTCCAGTGTTTCTTGGTAGAGTAGCCAACTAGGGCATCTACTAGGTCACCTCGGACCACCACATTGGTGGGAGCCCACCATGCCACAGGGACGAAGAGAATTGGCTATGATGTGAACATGCCATGAGGGCAATGTGAACTCGAGAACATGGGTGACAATCGGGAAAAATGAAAAGGCTTGCATCAGTGCTATGTAAAGGACACTGGTTTAGATGTTCAGCAACAAGAATGAAAGAATGCTTACACATTTCATTGTCATTGTCTCTATCATCAACTTGATGTCATCATCTGTGTCTCTCCCTCAGTCGCCAAGGTCAGAGAGTGGTGCTGGGCTGCTGGAGACAGGCCGGAGGGCTTCGTTCAGGACTCGCTGTTCAGACAGCTCATCTGCAG
>JBBIGA010000001.1:33143984-33146484 GCA_037576975.1 Alestes dentex | reverse complement strand
TACAATCTCTTCAGAAATAAACATAATTTATTCAAGCCTGTCTGAAATGTGCCTTTCTTGCTATAGTAACTGCACGAGAGAATATATTCTGCAAGCATATGTTTATCTAAATAAATTTCATTTAAAAAAAACTACCTTATAATCTTAGAAGATCTTCTTTCCATGGCATCATTCTGTGGACCAGTGCTCTTCAAGCCAGTCCTCAAACCCATTTCTTGAATGTGTCTATTTTTGGGGTCCCAAGTGCATACAGTCAGGTGGTTCCTGAGTGCTGAGTAGGGAAACACTGTTTTGATGACATTAAGCGGTTCATCTTTATGCCCAGTGTACCTCTGGAAGCATAAAACCAAACTACACAAGGTTATTTCCATGGCTAATGTGCTGTTTACAGGAAGTGTTGATGACTCCACAGATCACGCTATAGGCCCTCTGAGATACACACATACAGTAACATCGGAACCTTGGAACTCTTCAGCTGCCAATCAACCGTTCTCCTGATTGCTGAGCTGAGCCTGATAAGCTCTCTGCTGTAATCGCCCATCGGCTGCTGCAGCAGATGCCTGTTTGTTGATGATGAGTGTGTGCTTGCATCAGAAAAATATCAGACAGTAGAAATGAAAGGCACACATTTGAATTAAATTTTGAGAATATAGAATAAAGAGGAGAACATGGTTCAGTACATCTTTGGCCCCTCATTACATACAATAGAGATTTTTTAAAAAGTATAAAATAACAGCACTCGTTGCTTTATCGCTCTATAACTGGTGGTATATTGCACTAGGCCTGTGGGTGATGAATTCACGTATTCTTCACTAATGACAGATTGCTGCATTTTATCTCACATTTGTTTTGGTTTGTTTCATGGTTGAGAGGGATGGTAGAGGAGTTTTAGCAATAAAATATACGTTTATTTTTACCCCTGCCTTGTATATCTTAAGAACAAAATGTGCAAAACATTTAGGGGTTGTGAGACTCACTGCTATAGAAAAGACAGCTTGCTTTCATTGCAAGGTAAATACAGTAGTGGATCCTTATTATATGTGAAAGTAAAAGTCACTTTGATATTTAAAATGAGGTTTGTGCAGTGACTGATGGCACTGATAAATTAGAATGGAAATGGAATCTTACGTTATCTTCAAAATATTGCATCATGAACAAATGATTTCCCCTCTTGCAATTAACGGGATATTTTTGTATGAAATTGAAATTACTTTAAAGGTAGTAAAGGTCATGTGTATCGAACCATGATGCCTTTGCAATTACAAGCAGTCAGAATGTTGATTTGGTGTCTGTGCTAACCATAGATGGAAAAATTAACAAGTCAGACTCTCTTTGTTGAAAAGATCGTACTTGATTATATGACAAAAAAGACAAGTTGAGGATTTTTCCACACGACAGTCTCTGAGGGATAAAAGGACATAAGACTGACATTCAAATGTCACCATCTTCTTTTAAACGCAGCGGACAGTGACGGAAAGTTTCACATTGTTTCAGAATTTCACTTTTGATTGATATTGTATACTGAAAAAAAGCTATTTCAAACAGAATAGAAGAAACTGTTTTATTGCTTTAAAGAATAATATCAAAAATGCAGTGAACTTTAGGTTTATTTTATTTTATTGAGGTAAAATTCTTTCCTATTCTTTTTTATATTCATGTGTACAGTGCTAGGTCATATGGTTTTACCTCATGGGTTCTCCCAGTGACCTCACATGCTTGTCTCATTAGAGTGCTGCTGGGTTTCAGTCAGTCAGGGAAGGTAAGGTGTATGATGTGAAAACAGAATATTAAATGTGGCATGTCACCACAGCACATGTCTATATATCAAAAACTGCTTGACAGAATGCCATCAGCACTGGCAGCTTTTATGTATCAAAGTTATGTTGGAGTAATAACAGGCATAATGTAAAAAGAACTTCTCCAAATATTGTAAAAGTCAATCCCAGATCCCCAGGACATAATAACATCACATAATAACATCAGAACTGGATCTCAAAGTGATCCAGCCTAATTTTAAAAGGGTGAAATGTCTTAACGCCCTGAACACATCAGTACTGAAAAGCATTATTGTGACGTGCTTATCACAGGACCATTTTGTAGGATTGAGTGTTCAGAGGATGGTTGATGGAGGATGCTTGGCATGTGGAAATGTGTCTGTAACAGTAGCCTTTATAGACAGTCCTCTTCCTCAGTAGCCCCTGTCAGCCCAACATGGTTGATCTACCCCAGCAGCCCTGATCTGAAATTCACAATTCACTAAAATGTAATTCTAAAATAATAAAACTATTACAGCAGATTAAATATATATTTACAAATATATTTGTAATATTTGGATAGAAAAACAATTGAGAGCTACCTTGAGATAGGCAGGAAACCAGGGATCCATTCCGAAGTGATTTTATTAACGAAAAACAAGACAGAACAAAAACCTGGCTCGGGGGCAGAGGATAAACAGGAACGTGAACGAGGTACAGGAACAGGGCAGAAACAGGGCAGGGTT
>JBBIGA010000001.1:33123045-33143139 GCA_037576975.1 Alestes dentex | reverse complement strand
ATATATACTAGAATACTAGAATACTAGAAACTAATTATGTGTGTGTGTGTGTGTGTGTGTGTGTGTGTGATATATATATATATATATATATATATATATATGCATATTATTTACAAAATTTGTCCTTTAAAAATTTATTTATGGATAGGCTCTTTAGGGATTTTTTGGTCATTCTTCTCTGGCACCTAGAGAACCCTATTTTGGTGCCATTATTTTTGAGAGTCTAAAGGTGATAACAGATGTACTAATACTTGTATTAAGGTGCAGCCTGGATAGTGAATCATTATATCATAGGGAGGCAGCAGCAGGCTTTGTGTGTGTGAGTGTGTGTGTGTGTGTGTCTGTGTGTGTGAGTGAGAGAGAGAGGGAGAGATAGGGAGAGAGAGTGAATGACAGAGGTGCTGGCCCCATTAAAACACTAAAGGATGCGCTGAGTCTGTTCATGTAATTTGAGGGTTAGGTGATTGGATTCCAGACGTGTCATCAAAGCCCGTTAGGAAACAATCCAATGTGAAATAGCGCTGCGGTGTGGAAGGGCATGCCGAGCTTATCATTTGGGATAAATAAAAAGCATGATGTCATTTTCCCTCGGACCTCCCAATCCATCATTTCCATGTTGAAAGTTTTTTTTTCCTTGTGCACTGTCTGTAATTTCTCCCAGCAGTTAATTCATCATCTATCCTGAGCTGCAATACTCCTCTACAAACACGGAGGAGCAATCTTTCAAAAGTCATTACAGTTTTAAAGTAATAGATGTATTTTCAATAGCCTTTGCCCCTCGCTTTTTAAACGCGACCTGCCCAATCAATCAGTGAGGGGAGAGGAGTCACATGAAATTTACCTCTAATACACACTGAGCAAAAATTATCACATCTCCCTTGCATTTGCATTTTCCATCAAAATGAAAAAAAAAAGCTCCAATCAGTAATGAATAAAACACTTACTTATGAGGTGATAAAATTTCCATTTTATGAGAGGCAATATAAAGACCAAACAATAAGGTATCACAAGAGTGAAATGTTTTATTATCAGATTTAACAGGTTTCATATCCTAACTAAATCAACCTGTGTCCTTTTTTCTCCAAATTGTTTGCACATGAAGACCCATTCTTAGGTGGTTTATACAACGTCATCAAATTCAATACACTTTGTAAAGATTTCAGACTTTTCAGTGTTTTCTGGGCTACAGTTACAGAATTTGAATTACAATACTTAATCAAGGTCAGTCTAATTAAGAAGCTGCAATCAGCTCTCTATATGAAGAAAGAAATGGCCATGTTCATATTACAGTGCTATCTTTCATTTAAGGCAGGGGAAGAGGAAAATGTAATTCAGAGTTGCAGCTTCAATTATCCTCTTCAGATAGTGGCTCTACTGATGACCTTATGATTGACAGAATTATCACATAATAGGCATACACTCATTTTAGAGGGCGAGAGTAAAACACTGCAAAGTTCCGATAAGCAAATTGACCCACAACTAGTTGTAGAACCTCAGAACTCCACCTAAATGTGCCCTTGACTTCATTCAGCATGGACCTTGGACTGATAGCTATCGAGGCGGTGGGCTAGGCTTGGGAAAACAGGAGGAAAGAGATGGGAGGTCTGTGGGCTGGAGACTCGTCTGCAGTTTGTTCAGACAGCAGGGGAGAGATTTCTCTTTGAGGATGAGCGGGGAGCGTGAGATGGAGAGAGTTTGGTCAAACAGCAGGACTGACAGCCCCAATCACAGTTTATCCTGCTTCACATTAAGCTGCCTTGTCAACATGTGGTTTAGAGGAGAATGGCAGGCACTGTGTCGTTGTCTCGATGAGGAATCCCACTGCAGGCTCCAAACATAATCCACTGACCCTTGGAGAACAAATCATGCACTTCTGAAAAGAAATGACAGCTCACTGACTAATGTTGTCTTGAAATGATTGTTGTCATAGACCCTAAGAACAGCTTAATGTGTGGTATGTTTGTTAGAGCACAGTGATTAAATGTGTAGAGACATGGCACTGTTATAGCTAGTAAACAGATTTATGCTGATTTTTATTTAATTACCATGTCAACTATTCATTAAAATACCTAAATATCTGAAATCGTCTACCCAGTCTGTGTATGAATACTAATCTGTGTCCATTCTGAATCATTAATTTTTGTGATGTTCCAAAAAACAACGCATTTACTTGTACACCAATCAGCCATAACATTAAAACAACCTGCCTAATTTTGTTTAGGTCCCCCGTGAGACAGGGCCTCCACAAGACCTCTGAGGTTGCTGTGGTATCTGACACCATGATATTAGCAGCAGATCCTTTAAGTCCTGGAAGCTGTGAGGTGGGCCTCCATGTATCAGACTAGTTTGTCCAGTACATGCCACAGATGCTCAGCGGGATTGAGGTTTGGGGAATTTGGAAGCCAAGTGAATATCTTGAACTTGTTCTATTTCTGAAACCATTTGTGAGCAATTTTTGCAACATGACAGGGTGCATTATCCTGCTGAAAGAGGCCACTGCCATTAGGGCATACTGTTGCCATGAAGGGATGTACTTGGTCTGCAGCAATATTTAGGTAGTTGCTATGACTGAAAGGAATATCCACATAAATGCCAGCACCAAAGCTTCCCAGCAGAACATTGCCCAGAGCATCAAACTGCCTCAGACAGCTGGCCTTCTTTCCAAAAGTAAGTGATGCACACACCCAGCTGCCCACACTGTGTAAAAGAAAACATAATTAGTCAGATCAGGCCACCACCTTCCAGAGCTCCACGGTCCTGTTCTGAAGCTTAAGTGCCCAAGATACTAGGTACTTTTGGCAGTGGACAGGGATGAGCATGGGTACTGTGATTGGTCTGTGGCTATTGAACCCCACGCTCTGCAAACTGTGATGCACTGTGTGTTCTGACATATTTCTGTCATAAACAGCATCAGCTTTTTCGGAAGTTGTGTGTAATTGCTCTTTTGTGGGGTCGTACCAGACAGTCTTCATTCCCTATATGCATCACTGAGCCTTGGGTGCTCATGACCCTGTTGCTGGTTCATTGACTGTCCCTCATTAGAGCACTTTTGGTTGGTACTAACCACTGCATACCAGGAACCCCTACAAGACCTACTGTTTTGGCGATGCTCTGACCCAGTCGTCTAGCCATCACATTTTGGGCCTTGTCAAAGCCACTTATGTATTTCTCCTGCTTCCTACACATCAACTTCAAGAACTGAATGTTCACTTATTCCTTAAAATATCCCACATTAGCGTTATGACTGCTCATCTATTCAGCTTACTACAGTTCAACCCTGCCCGTTCTTTTTTAAGACTATAAATCAAGGGGGGTTGGAACTTGTCTTGTTAAAATGAATTTGAACTCTTATTATATATAACCACACACATAAATTATCAGTGAACTTAGCTTATAAGGATAAAGCTTTCAAACTTTTGCACTCTGCTACTCAAATGTGGGTTACTTATCACAATAGCTCTGGAGCAATAGGCTATGTGCTCCCAGCGGCAGTGTCTAATATTGATTACTAGTGTGCTCACAGGGGGATGTATACCACCAGCCCAGCTATGGCATGTGGGAGGCTCTCTGCTGCCCTGGATCTGTCTCATATAGTTTAGCAAAGGGCTGCAGACAAATAAATGCAATACAGACCAGTAGCAAATACCCAGGGAAGTAAACAGAAGAAAGTGTTAATCTAATTGTATCAGGGCCCGCAATGTCGGTTTAAACCTTCCAGTGCAATCTATCTGATCCCTTCCCGGGAAAATAGCGGCAAAGTGGAGGCTCTCCTCCGCCCTGTTTATTAAGGTAGTTTCATTAGACATGGTTAGAGAGAGGTATTCCATTTACTGTCTCTCAGGTGAGCGTTTGGCACATCTTTATTTGTATTTAATCATGTCTGCTGATTATCTAAGGGCGCGTTTTTCATTTCATACCAGCTAAGAAGCGAATTATTCTCCCTGTAAACACTACAGAAATTACTGCACTTGGTGCAAGCATCTTTATCATCCAGGCTTTTATCGCTCTCATTTTTTTGATAGTTTAATTCAATTATGCCAGGTTTAATTCAATTGTGCCAAGATAACTAAAACATACCAACTGACAATCATAAATCTGGTTGTCAAGTGGAAGATATCTGTCTTTACTTTCAAGGGCTCCTTGTTCTTTCAAATAGCTCCTAATGTACATATTCATATTGAGACTATTAATAAGCTGTAAATGTATGATAAAATGACATCAAAATATATTGTACATTGATATCAGCCTGTGCTTTATCAAAGGACAAGAGCGCTACAGTAGAAGATTCATGAGTGTTAACTCCATATTTGCATTTTGGAATATTTTATAGGTAAACACTCAATCACGTTCAGAACAATGACAGTTCAAGGACTCAAAAGTCATTGCGACACGTATTTTTTTAAAATTAATTCTCTTGTAAACACAGCAGTGATGGCACTTAACATCCCCATCACTAATTGGAATCATTAGTAACTAATTTTAGTAACTAAAATTACAGAAAACAGTGGATTTTAATAAATGTTCTTAGTGTAGCTTTCTTGCATCTACTAAAATTGTTCATCTAGTTTTCTAAATTCTAGGCAGATTACGTCTACAGATTAAGCTGTATTTGTGTATACATCTGAGATCACAATAAAATTAAGTTTGACTATGTTAAATAGAAAATGGTATGCAATCTCACATTATTTAGCATCACTATATTACTTTTGTGACATTGCTCCGCACTAATGTAAACCTCTGTTGCCAATGAAGCACAAAAGCATTACTAAACAAACTTTTATTGCTCCAATCTGGCTGATACTAATACTAAATGCAATAAACAGATGAGGTCTGAAACACAGTCTACTGCAATAATGTACAATAGCAGTAGCACTAAATCAAATCAGTGCAAAAAGTACATCATAAAACATTTTAAACATAAATCAAGACAACGGGGTGAGGGGTAATACTGCTGCATCCCATCAGCTCTGAGCTTATTTCTTTCCCTGCCTTCATGTTTAAACTGGCACTGTGTGCTGAATAAATGTCAGAATCAAAATCAGAATCAGAAAACACAGTGATAAGAACAAGAAGAACAGAAAAAATCTCAATATGAAATGATAGACACACAAATGCTGGGGTACAAATACTATAGATAAGTAACTTACAGTTAAGTTAATTACTAACGACTCAGATGATAGGAGTATGTTATTGCGCTTATTAGAGCTCAGTAGTACATAAGTAATATTGACATAAAGTAGTGATATTCAGATGATAACTGACAAGTGTAAAGTGTCTATTTGTCATATGTGAACACACCACAGCACAAAACTGTTCACTGCATTTAACCGCTTCACCAAGCAAAGCAGGGGGCAACCAGGAACCCAGAGCTCCGGGAGCAGTGTGTGGGGGCAGTACCTTACTCAAGGGTCCCTCAGTGGTGCCACTAACAGTCCTGGAATTCAAACCCACAACCTGATCACACGGGCAACTCACTAACCACTAAACCACGAGCTGATATTCACTTGGTGTATCACCTTTTAAGCAATAATTTCATTGGATAAATGTAAAAACAGAGGTTGGGAGCAGCGTGCGACGTTCTTGCCTCCGTGCCTCGTAATGCACCCACTCACTCCTCATCTACTGGGAAAATACCAGTAGCCCAGCTTGTAAAGGGTTACTGCTGCAGCACAGCCGCGCGCGCTCATGTGCATGCTTCTCATTGGCTGTTGACAGTCCGGGCGCGCGCCTGGTTCACTCGCGCGGTGCAGTTAATCAGGAGCGAGGAATGGAAGAGCTGCACACCAGAGCACACACACACACTTACGCACACACACAAACACATAGGCACACATATACACACACACCCTAACGGCAGCAGCACCTTCACTGGGAGCATTCATCCAGCAGCAGCAGCCTATCAATAAACAACCGCTGTACATCCCATTTAGGGTCTTTAGATAAAAAAAAACACATTTGTGGAATCCACACTAGCAGCAGCGCCGCGTGCAGACTGAGGAGAGAGGAGAGGAGGAGAGGATCCTCTCTCATACACCAGAACATCACCTGAACATCTCCAGAACATCAGCAGCACACAGCCAGCACAGCTGAGCAGCGCGAGCCGAATACGTCATCCTTATTAATTTGGACTTTGCCTCGCGTCCAGGCACATACTCACATCTCTCTGTAGTCTAACCCGGTTTAAACTCAGCTTTAGAGTCGCTCTTAGTCTCCTGCAGGCTACTTTTCTTTTTAAAGCTTGCTTTCTTCTTAAAGCTCGTCTGTAATGTTAGTTAACTCACTTTTCTTACAGTAGAGGACAGACGCTCCTGACATCTCTCTCCTCCTGAGGTGTGGGGGTGAACTTTGGACATGCACAGGTAAAGGATAGACATTTTTGGACACTTTTTTGTAGACTTACATCACCATTAACCCGGGCCGCTCAGCAAATATATTATCGTTTAGCTGGTCTTTAACCGTCTTTTTTAAATAAAAGATAAGAAAAGTTCACTTCTTGACACGTTTTTGGGTTCGTCTACGAACTTTAAAAGAAGGCAAAGTGTATGTTTTGTGGTCATTATGGCTAGCGAGTAGTTGTAGTGTTTACATTAAGAAGAGAGACTCGAAGTTTTAGCAGAACACTCGCGCACGAGCCGGTTAAAAAGGAAAACAACAACAACAAACAGCAGCGGGAGCAGCAGTGCTCGTCTTCCTTCTTTTTCCCCCCACTCCTGACCCCCACGAAACTCTCCCACTCGTAGCATGGCCGGAGAGCTGGTTGTGAGCGTCACTGATGGGATTGTGTTGTGACTCGCTGTGCCGGACTGCACGCTCCTCTCTCACACACGCACACGGACTCGCCTCCCGCTCCACTCCCACGCGCAGGGATGATCAGGATCTTCCCGGATTTCAGCGTTCAGGTGACGGCGGCTGCAGGTGGCGCGGCCGGGGGGATGCCGGCAGCCTCGGCCGTGGGGAGAGTCCCCGGGGCAGCTAACGGGAACCCTCAAAACGTCCAGGGCTTGGCCACGTACCAACAAAGGTATGTTTACATCCACAGCAGTCACCATCACCATGACAACAAAAGGGATTCTCATTCTCTTCCATCCGCATTGACTTTACATCCATTTTTTACTCACACCACATGCTGTCAGTTTTTTTTGCCCACTGCCACGGATCCGGTCCATTTGATCAGACACCACACTTAAAATCAGCTGCTGTGAGCCTATCAATTACAACCGGCGCATAACCACAAAAAGTTCTGTCTCACTTCTTTTTTACTTTCATCTGGTCAGCCGCTCGTGATCATATGATCAGCTCCTGTTAATTAAAGCATTTATCAGTCTGTACGGCTCACTGCTCGGTCTATTTGACAAAAAGGTAATTGGCCATGCAAAAACTGCACCGTTATTTTGCAGCAGAACGTTCAATGAAAGTGGTCAGACGACCTCAGTTAAATGCTTTGAAGAGGAATCCCATTATTATAATGTGCCATTGAATTTCCATAGGAAAACTACACTTTGTTTTACAAAGGACACACATTACAGCTGCAGACTGACCGTGTGTTGATGATGAGTCCAGTGCAGTCTGAGCCCAATCCTGAGACAGGGCTGCATTACTCAGAAATGTTCCTGAGGTTTCCAAGGTTAAGGCTATTACATGTTTCCATATTAGAGTGTCCGTAAGATTATGAGATAGTCTGTGGCCTAAAACAGGTTTGGACATTCACTTAAACTACATCACTATAGTGTGTTCTTCACATTGCGGAATGTGTTCAACCCTGATGACATTAGAATACATCTCATCCTGTTCCCTAAACTTGGCAGGTCAACTAATATGTAGGTGACATCTCCAAAAATTTAAAGAAAGTTTACCGTGAAAGCAGTACAAGCTGTCTGACCCGAGTGTCCTGCCCTGTTGTAAATAGAATATTTTCCGATTGTAGTGTCCGAGTAAAGTGGACAACGGACGCACCCCATTTAAGTTCAGCTATTTCTTATTTACTTCAGCGGTGCAGCATCTCAACAGGAGCTCCTGACCTTGACGGGTCACGCGTTAAAAGGCACAGTTCTTAGCTGATTTGAAAAAGGACACACTGATTAGAAAAGTTGGGCCATTTAACATACTTTATTCAGTCATTTATTATGCACAATGAACCAAAATTACTACAACTGGTCTTCGTTGAAAGCATGACTTTGCACGATGCATTAAGCAAGGCAGGTCTGGTGGAATAATTTTCTGGTGCTGTTATGTTATCAGATTCAACTTTTCTTCAGTTTCTTCAACAAAGATGTAATTTTTTTATTCAGACTATAATTTGGTGAGAATTATTTAACAGAAATGCCACCAAATAAAAACAGTACAGAGAAAAATAAAATCTTTATTTCACGTTTTGATAGGTTGTTCACCACAATTTGGGACATTCTTTAGGTCCTTCTATGGCACTCAGCTTCACTTACAGGTAGTCTCAATACATTTAAAGGCAAATGAGTTTGACATGAACAGTCAGTTTGACATGAACATTAATTATTTTTATTACTCTGTACTTAACAGAGAAATGCCGATAAATAATAAAATAGTACCGAGCAAAATAAAATCTTAATTTCAGGTTTTGATAGGTTGTTCACCAAATTATGGGGCATTCTTTAGGTCCCTCTATGGCACTTCAGCTTCACTTACAGTTAGTCCCAGTACATTTGAACGCAAAGGAGTTTGACATGAACAGTCAGTCAGACATGAACAGTCTGTCAGTTGACATGAACATTAGTTCTTTTTATTACACTGCACCTAACAGAGAAATGCCACAGAATAAGAAATGAGTACAGAGGAAAATAAAATCTTTGTTTCAGGTTTTGATAGGTTGTTTACCACAATTTGGGGCATTCCTTAAGTCCCTCCATGGCACTTACAATTAGTCCCCGTACATTTGAACGCAAAGGAGTTTGCCATTAACAGTCTGTCAGTTTGACATGAAGAGTTAACCCGTATTCAGAGTAAAGGAGTTTTAAAAAAAGAAAAGAAAAGGAAAGAAAGAAACACACAGCTGTTTCCAGCTGCAACTGAGTGGCGTTGTTGCGCCGGGGGGAGAGAAGATGAGTCCGTGCAGAGCGAGCGGCGCAGGGCGGCGCAGGGCCACGCAGAGCGGCGCGCAGGGCGCAGGGGCTCCAGCAGCGCGGGGCAGCGGCGAGCCGTGACGGGGCCCGGGTCCCCCCGCTCCCCTCCTCCAGACCCCCTCGCGCGGAAGCAGGCAGCAGCGTCCCCGGGCTCGCGCTCTCCTCCCTCGGCATGCGCGCCGTCCTTTTCCGCCCCCCTTCCTCCCTTCTTCTTCCCGGCTCGTCCGCAGCGGCAGAGCCGCCATGGCGCTGACTGAATGCTCCTAGTTTTTCCCCACACGCCGTCGCTTCTGCTGCCACGACTGAATCAAAAAACCTGAACCGAGAAAAAAGGGAAAAAAAGTAAGAAATCAAATAATTGCAGGAAGATGGCGCCCACCAAGCCTAGCGTTCAGCAGGACCCTTCGCGGAGAGAACGGTAAACGCTCGGTTTGTTCTTTTGCGTGCACGGCTTCATTAGATGCTGTTGCTTGATTTTGAAGGCGGTAGAGGGGGGTGGTGGTGGTGGTGGAGATGTCAGAAGTTTCCATGTTTCCACGCGAGCGTGTGTTTTGGCGAGTCTGGCACCGTGGCGGTGCGGCTAACAGGTCCCGCGCGCCGAGCCGCTCCGTGTCCGAGACGCGTGCACTCTCTGTCGGGTCTGGCTCCGAGGGGCTGACGCTGCTGCTCTGTGCGGGAATCGGAGTGGGGTCGTCTCTCTGACATCGCCGCTGCCTGGCTCTCGGCTCTGAGCTCTCGGCTGGGTTGTTGCAGCTCGCTCCGAGCTCTAGGCCGAGCTGTTCTGTTTTGCTGCCCGTCTGCACGCGTGCTAGAAGGCGAGAGGAATTAGCCTGAAGCGGCAGGCGGCTGCTGGGAGGGGGGGTTGAATGTAGCGCATGGATCAGTCAGGCTGCCCACCGGAGCCGAGCCCCTCCGCCAGGTAACCCTCACACACACACGCGCACGGGCACCTCAGTGAAGGGCTGGTGGTGGCCACAGCTTTCTGCTAGACGACTTTCAGCAGCTGTTCATCTCAGAGAGAACATGTGTACGAGTGCAGTCGTTCAGTCCTAGCCTGGAAGACTTTGAGCTGTTGCTGCTCTTATGCATATCTCGTAGTACTGGATTCTTTTCTTCCTACATGACTGCCACCTCTGAAGATGTTGTCCTCCCACATCATAATGTTTCTCACTTTGACAGAACACGTTATAGCCTATAATATACAGTTCTCTATAATGCTGCGGATGGTAAGTGTGCATGGATGCAGTCCATGACTATTTGTTTACTCTGTTGAGGTCAGAAAAGTGAAACTCATCTGACCTGTGGGGATAAGGTTTGCCGCACCTGTAGCATAAGTGTGCCGATATCAGGCCAAAACAAGGCATGCTTTTTTGTCTACTGCAATATGTTTTTGTCCTCGTTTTGAAGCTGTTGCTTTACATAGACTATCCTGTATGAATTAAAGAAAACCCAAGCAGTGAGAGATCACTCTTTCCCAATATGTTACACAGTCAGATTTCAATAGCACTTCTGAAAGTCCTGGCATCCAGTCATCATATAGGGTCACAGCTTTGGTGTAACACCCCGCACACTTCCTGGCACAGCAGCAGGAAATGTTTATGCTAAGGCAGTCTGCAGTAATCTTAGTGGCGGGAGCATATTTGTGTGCCATTCTGAGCATATCACAGAGATAGGAATCTGGAAGATGGAATTAATTTTGAGGGGAGAAACTTCATAGCTTGTGCATGAGTGCTCTCTTTATCACCTGTCTCCTATTGGCATTCAGAGGGGCTAAATCGCACTCTGTGATTTGCTGTGTGGCTACTCTTGAGAGCTGAACCGAATAACGCTCTGCCTGAAATTCTGATTGAAGGTGTGGGAGTCTGTATTTAATGTAATGCCTCTTAATAGCATCTGTGTGTTTGAAAGCGTAACAGACTGCAGGAATAGAGTCTGGATGCAAGGGTTGTGTTCTCAGGCTAAGCAGCTCCGAAGGAGTAGGAGGAGAATTTGCGGAGAGAGAGAAATGGCTTGGCATGAGTTCATACACAACAGTTACCGCAAAGTTGGCTTTGTGGCGAAGAAAAGCACCCTCCCTCACCCCGGGGGCAAACAAATGTGCTAAACTGTCCCATTTCCTATTCTATTAGTGAAGTGGAGTTATAGCAAAATGAAAGGATTTGGAGGCAGAACTAGCAAAGCTCTGGTGCGGCCGCTTGATGAGTCAGTTTTGTAGAGTAGCAGACAGTGACTTATTGCATTATTATAGTGCGTATTTGTCACCGGGCATAAAGGTTTATATGTAGCCATCAACAGGTATTTTACAAGGCTCTGTTTTTTCTCGATTAGAAAAGAGAAGAGAATAGTTATTGTGATGTTGTAAATACATATTTCAGATTTTACCCTTACAACCAAGGGTCTGTATTATTTGAAAATGCATTGCTCTGATACTGTTATTCATTTTATAAGCGAACTGTCAAAAGCTGAAACTTGACAGTGTACACTTGTAATGGAATTTTAACCCAAAAGAAAAAGAAAAAAATTGACCAATTGCTCTTGCATCCTTAGGATAACATGTTTATTAGTAACAAAGCAGCAACATACCCTGCATGCTATAGAGCTGGATTGATAGCACAGTGCTGTACCACTGAACAAAGGATGTTTTTTCCTTGCAGCGATTGGCCAGTGGCATACACAGTATGGATTGGAAGCGAGTACACCATTCTGATACGTATTTATCACAATTAAGAGGGATTTCCAGCCCCCATCTGTGGCTGTTTGTGCGGCGTGTGGTGTGGTGATTACGGTGGTTCTCTCCCCTCCACCCGCTGCCGTCGCTCTGAAGGTCAGTGTAGAGAGGCAGACATAAAGAAGATGCATCCCGCAAAGGTAATAGTGCAGGCACGGCACACACTGCACTACTGCACATTGCTTCACGTTGTGAGCTGCTTTATCGCAGCCTTTGTGATGCACACACCACTCCATCAGGCGGGGGATTTTTCATTCTTCCGAAGCTTTGGTTTTCACATAGAGCTGAACCCCTTTATATTTGTATCAGTGGTATCAGAGGCAGGAGAATCGGCCGTATTAGCACTGGGGAGAAGCCAGAATGTAGCCTGAAGAAAGGCATCTGTGAATAGAATAACCAGCCACAGATATTTGTCTCTGCTCTCTTATATTTAAGGACACAGAACATGCAGTGTAATGGCTTGCAGCTAAATGAAACCTCTTTTAATTTTCTTTCATTTGGAGTTTTACGATACTTGCTCCAGTGATGCAGCATGTCTTGTTCAGAGGATGGACGCATGGCAGTTTTTCTTTATATATTAACAATATATTTAATTACATTATTTATAGCTGTCATGAATAAATATTAGTTTCTGTGAATTCTCATCACCAGTGGGATGATCAGCCACTTTGCTGATTGTGCACCTTTCAGGATCCTGTCCTTGAATATCATGCTGTATATATTATCTCAGATCAGTTAAATACATGCGAGTGAATGAAGTGCAGACAGTGCATACTTTTCTTTCTTAACTGAGATGAGAGTGGATCTTGATGCTGGGGGTTAAGAGTGGCCTCACAGGTTTTGTTATGGTTCGGGGCTGAGGTAAAAACCAGGCCCTCCTCCTAAGCGTTTAATGTCCACAGTAGATGCAAGACCTTCATTTAGCATCTGGTTCCAAAGACAGATGTTCTGCCCGCTGACTCCCATCTGCTTTTTTCCGTTTAGGCGTGCAGCTCTCATCCAGTGCTTGCAGCGAGCACTGCCCTTTAGCTGTCTCCTCTCACCTCCTGCTGCCGTGTTCCTGCTCCTCAGCCCCGTGCATTGGCTTCTTCTGCAGCTTTTGGTTCTGATAACTCCAGAGGCTGCTGTGAAACACACAGTGGCAGCTCACTGGCGGGCGGGGAACTGATAAACCTGGTGTTTGAACACTGGGATGGAACACATGAAATGTAGGGTTGAATTGTATGGATTCAGCATATTTCCCTAGTTTACAGCATACACAAGGATAAGTTTTCTTCCCAGCCTAGTGTAACTAGCTTTGGGATGTTTTTTTTTCATGCTCTTTGCCATGCCTTGAAATCTCTGGGTACTCTCTAAACCAGTTCTCCTCCTCATCCACACATCTGTCTCTCAGAATTACTCTCCCGCATCAGCCATATGGCTATGGATTGACATTGCCCCTCTGTACTGTTGGATGGCCCTACAACAGGACATTAAAAGCAGTGACCCCTAGGAACCTCAATCTAATGCTGTGGAATTTCATGTATTTCTGAATTTTGTTTTTCTTTTCTGAAAATATGGTTCTGTCTGATCAGTGGTGATGTGTGGTTCAGTAACCTGCGGGTCCTGTGGGTTGACCAGTGGGTTGGGCGAGTTCGGGTCAACTGTGTGGGCAGCATCACAAAGCGAAGAGCAAGATTGCAACAAAATTGTAAATAACTTACAAAAACATCGGGCTCAGTTTAGGTTTTGGTAACCGGTTATAAATATTTTTTAAAACAATTCTTTTTAATATTTAAAACAAAAACTTTTGTGGGTTGGCTCTCATAATGAGTTGGGCAGCCATCGCTATTGGTCAGTATTACTTCAGTGCTGTGTAAGGTTCCGTTTGTCTTTTGAAGGAAAATGCATTACCGTCGAAAGAAGCTAATAAACATTCTTATAACATAGAGTAGCATTACACAGAAGCATGGATTCCTTAACTTCATTCATGCTAATTTTAACCATTTTCTAATACTATGATTCCATGAAATATTGAGTATGATGCTGGAAAATATTATGATATTGAATTTCATCAGTATCACCCCCCCACACACCACGAGCACTGGCACCGTATCATACTGCAATCTGACCGTACACACCTGCACAGTCTTTGCCGGCGATCCGAAGGTTCCGTGTGTGAAATTGCAATTGATTATTCCGGTTAGGCAGAGCAGGAGGTAGGACATGGCCCGATTAACTCCCCACACCCGCATACCTCCCAATGACACCCACTGCACAAGTTGTATAAATGGATTGAGTGGTGCATATGCATGGTAGCCCACCTGTCACTTTAATAACCAAATGTCATAGCACTGACTTGGCTGAAAATGGAGGTAAGCTGGCTTCAACCTCATGTCACAGAGGAGCTGCAGCACGCAGAGGTATTTTCTGTAAAGCATTCCTTAAGCATGGCGTCATCTGAAGAAGGCCACCCGTGCTTGGCTTTATTTGGTGGCTTTGTGCTGGCATTTTCCCATGGTTATTGCAGGGTGCGCTTTTCCAAAGCCGCACTACAGGGAGCTGTGTTCAGCTCTTACCGTGTGTTTTGCCACTGCGTCAGCACAGGCTTGCAGAAGCCAGACTTGACTGTTGATAACATGGTTGCTGTCCACCAGAAGATATGTATGACTTGTAATTGGCAGAGTGATAGTGTTTCTTTCATCTAATAAAGTCCAAAATTCACTGCGATTCCTGACAAATGGGGCTTTTCTCTTGAGGCAGTTGCAGCGGGCTGTGGGAAAGGTCATATTGCTATTGATATGTCAGAATAGCCAGAAGCTAAAGTAAACACACTCACAAACTTCACAGTACTTCACAGTACTCCCACAGTCTCAAAGAAATCAGCTCTGCTTTTATGAGCAATTTGGGTTTGAAATATATTTCTTAGATTTTTTTTTCTGACAGACATGTTTTCATCAAACATGTTTTCTTAATTTGTGCTTTTTATTAACATTTAAAAATGTAAAATTTAAGTACTCTGCTAGTAACAGTGCTTCATTGACAGTTCTCAGTTGAACTCAAATAAACATCAGAAATGTATTATTAAATGTGTACTGCTGGCGTGGAGCTACCCAGATGTTTATGTGGTTTCTGTTTTTTCTGTTTTTTGTTTTATATATCATTTGTTCTTTTAAAAAGCTTTTCATCTTTTCACGTTATTCCCATTCTGTGCTTTCATAACGCTTCTCAGGATGGTGTTTGAGTTCAAATTTACCAGTTCAACCTGTTTTACGGTCGTGTAGTTAAACAGCAATGACTCCAGTGGTGAAACTGTTTAAGATGAACAGGGTGGACTATTTTGGTTCTTACCCCACTTATCCTTAGGCCAAGTTATTAATAAATGACAATCATTTTGCTGATACTGATGACACAGGTTGTCAGCATCATCTGATATCACTGACCAACTGATATATCTATTGACGTCTATGTTACAGTTTTCTGTCATCATCATATAGAACTTTAAACAGTACCAGCCTAGACCTGTACCTGATGACTGGTTATAAAACTCTTGGCTCAAAAAAGTAATTCATTTACGCCAACATGTAACCATAACTACTTTTGTACATAGGGTGATGTGATATCATACATTAATGCCATTTTTATTATACCTAACCCAGAAAAGATTGTTCCAGACGCATAGCTGTTGAGCTTCACTGGTTGAACATGCTTAAGGCACATTAAGCCAGGCAAATATCATGCCTGTACAAAAAGCTGCCTATGTTATGATGTAGGTTTCAGCACATCTTCAGACCTCACCGTCAGGTTTCAGGCATCAGGCAAAATGGCTTCTGGTCTATGCATAATATGCCTTAGGGTGAAACAGCTTTAGATCAGATTGCATCAGGCTAAGCTAAACTGCCTTACGCACCATAGCCTTGCACAGTAATGTTTGTGTGACATTAACAATTCTGTTTATTGTTACTAGATTAATTAGTGTTTCGTTGCCCATTAAAAGATGAGATTACGCTAACTGTTATGCAACATACAAAACACAAGCTATTTTGCTTTAGTGACATACTAACTGTTATGTTCTTTTATTTGATTAAATCATGCTTCTTTTCACATGCTACCACTGTTTTTTTCATGTCAACTTCTATGGATGTGATGGTCGCAAAATTACAGGAAGAACTTTCGAGTGTTTTAGACCTATTAGTCATATTTAGTTTGGTTTGAAGTGATATGTTATAAACATTATGAAACTGTAAAAGTCACCACTTTGAGAAACCTGTAAATGTGGCTGAGTTTAAGTGTACTCATCTAGACAGTGCGGTGTAGGTATATAAGATAGTTAATTTTCAACAGAATATAAATGTTTTATTTATGGTATATAAGTACACCTGAAAGCCACAAACAGCCTGTTTCATTGCCTCTTAAAGATTTACAGACTCTGTTTAGGAGCTCACATTTGAAAGATTAGTTTGGCAAGAGTGATAGAAATACAGTTTTGTTCATAAATGGCCAGTCCCTGTTTACAAGATAACCGTCTTTCCAGCACCTCAAGAGCTCTCCTTCAGCTTTCAGGCAGCACTCAAAGATGGAAAAAAAATATATATAGAAAACTTTTTCAATTGAATAGAAAACAACTTTCTAGAGAGTGCACTTGAAGTAGGCGAGGGTTTGTAAGGTCACATCTATTTTTTTTTAAAGACATTATTTCATGGCTGTGCGGCTCCCTTCTCTTTAATTCCTTTCATCTCATTGTAGCCCCCTGTGTTTGAAAGTGTAGGTCAATAAGGATGGGCACATTGTGAATTTCATGATCTGTGTAGTGGAACAAATTGAAAGCAAAGCCTATATCAATCACGCTGAAGGCAGGGTTAATTGTTCCTGCTTCCCTAGAACAGTGGACAGATAAAGCAGTAATGAAGCACTTATGTCTTCAATGTGGGCACCGCTTAGGATGGAATGATAGAAAACTGGTCTTGGTTACTCATATTATACATACTACTGATGCTAATGCTTATGAATAAGGATGCTTATGAATGTTTATACGGTATGATTGTAACAAGGCAGTAGAAGCAAACCATAATGATAAGCTGCCTCTAGCATGCAACAGACGAAATAGAAGAGATCCTCGCTCCTGAATCTCGCATGCTTTCTTTAGACAGGGGGCCCCCCTAAAGGGTATTGTTCCCCCTGACTTGTAGTTGTTGAATCCATTAATTTTCACAAAAAGCTTGTATTGGCAGTTCATGTGAATTTGCATATTTATCTCAAGGCTTAGCCTCCTGCTCCTGAGAAATTGTAAATTGCAGAATTTTAAAAGAAAATGCTTTTTTTCTACAGACACACTACACATATGCATACACAGCTGTATGCCAACTCACACACACACAAACTCATCCATGCTCTCTCTCTCTCTCTCTCTCTCTCACACACACACACACACACCTGCACACATTTACACGTATATTATATATACGTATGTAGTATTTAGTTAATTGAAGTCTGAAGTCCATGACAGCTATCACAACACAGTGGGTAATTCTGAAAATTAATGAGAATGATAATGCTTAAAAGACTGTTCCAGAGTTTGCCCAAACTCATTAACTAAATCTCTCATTTAAATACATCCTAAAGACTTTCAAATAGAAAAAAACACATTATTGCTATATAAGCATTAACCCAATTTGAAAATGCTGAAGTGCAGAATTTTCTGGAAGTTCTGAAGATCAGTTTGTATTCAAGCCTGCCATTCTCTCGCAAACAGAGGTCCTCTGTCATAATACTCATAGATAAACTATTAAAAGGCAAAGGAAAACATTCTCTTTTGGAATGCATCATGCATTTTTAGCTTTGTTGATTTTAGTTCTTTCCAGTGCCCTAATCTAAAATACTTTAAAAGACTTGATTTTATTGAAAGTTTAATCGGATCACTATGACCCGTGTACATTCACAGACTTTTGACATGTATTTTCCACTATAAATATTTTTGCTCTTTTTTTTTTGCAGGATTTCCAACGTTTGGCCATGTTGAAATTTTAATGCACCAGTATGACTGGGCATGTCTTGGATAAAGTAATGGAAGTATAGTTGATTTAGGGCTGTTAGGTTTAGGATTCTCCACTTCAGCTCAGTAAATCAACTAAACAATTACAGAATTCTTGATCAACTAAGATTCTGTCAGTTGAATAATTGCATTTATTTATTTATTTGTTGAAATTACAAAAGAATTATAGTGGCTGGTTGACTTTAAGCTGAATAACAGGCCTTTTCATGGACTAATGATATCTTGAGTGAATGACAGCCCTCAACAGATTCATATTATTTTAATGGAAACACACACCTCCCTGCAGCTTGAAGGAATGAACAGCGTTTTTATAGACTCACTATCAAACATTAAAAAGAAACTTCACCATCAGACCCGAAGGAAAAGTGAAAGCCGGTCATGCATCATTTAGACCTATGCCGTAATCTGTAAAGACAAGAAGAAGACAGGACAGGAGTTAATTTATTTAGTTTATTTGAATGAAGAACAGGGTTTAGTTCAGGATCCATAACTGGTTCAGTATGGTTCTTTTTTATATTTTCTTTCCCAATTTTCTGAAGCCTCTTGACATGAAACCCCAAATAACCTTGCAGTGGGTTTCATTGGAGCCTGTGTTGACACTGCAGGTAGCTGTGTTCACTCTCTGCTGTCTTTGGCAGAGAGACGCAGGACCTATGCCAGCCCTGTCATTCTGCTCGTGCCGACGCTGTTTTGAAGTGCTGCTGTCGTTATCTCGTGCGAACCATTTCACAGCTTCATAGAAGCCCTGATAGCTCAAGTTAATCCACCCCTCACCCCCCCCTTTATCACCACCTTCTGACTGTGCCAATTAGATTTTAACATATCATATCTAATTCTGTTTTTCCTTGTTACAAACCAGCAGCAATTACAGTTCATTTGCTTCTTGCTAAGCTGGAAGTCTCTGTACAGTTTTTAGCCTTTGCTGCACCTCAGTGATCTCCAGCCTCAAGGTGTGGCCAGAAAAACATACTCTGCCGCTCCAAGCTTTGCATATTGCTGCTGTGGCGATGATAACTGCTGTGGAACTTTATACTTGCTATGTGAGAACAGACACATACAAAAACTTTCTTAACCTTTTAAGTCATAGTTATAGATATTAAGAGATACTGTTTGAGTTCAGTGAAAACACTTTTTTTGTTGTGCCTAAAGTGTCATTTAGTAGATAGAAAATCAGAATCAAAAGCTTTATTGATCCTTAGATGAAATTGCTGATGGTATGACTGCAGACACACAGAAACACAAAGACAAGAACAACGTAAATATAATAGAAGTGTATATTAGTAGAGGTATATATCAATACTATACATAAAGAAATAAAATTACTGCTGAAGTAGTAACACAAATAGTGGTTTGGAGTTGCAAAAAACATCCTTTACATTTTGCCATGTTTTTATTACTGCTTGGCATCAAAACAAGAAAACTTGTTAGACACAAACCTTTTACAGTAAATGGAATTTCTTTTTGAAAATCTAATTCAGTATGTTATTGTCTAATTACTTTCGAATAGGGATGAAAAAGAAAATAATAACCCTCAACATTTAAGGGTTAAAATATCATGAAATCCTTATTAAGCACAAACCGCAGCCCCAAACTACAGTGGCTTAGAAATTACTCGGGCTTACTCTGATTGATCAGATCATTAAAGCACAGTGCTTGAACTGTTTTCTTTTTCTCTTTATTTTTTCTGCCCTTTAGCCCTTTCAGTTTCTGTTTCATAAAATGAATAATACTGTTAGCCCTCGGTATATTATGGAGTGGATGAGAATGCTGTGCCTCTCACTCTGTCTCTCTCTCTCTCACTCTCTCTTTCGCTTTCGCTCTTTCTCTCTCTCACTCATGCTCTGCAGTCAAGGCTGAGTGTTTGGTTCATATGTTCTGTGGTTTGGCTCTCTTTCGAGCCCAAGAGGAGAGAATGTGTGTATGTGTTTGTGTGTGAGAGAGTGAGCACATGAGCAAGTGAGGTTAGAGACTATATGCTTCAGGGCAGGGGTGAATGGGCCTCTGGCAATTGTGTGTGTACTCAGACTCATGCTGAAGTCAGAAGCATGCCTGGCCCAGAAGCCCCGACGTACCCATAGAAGTGGGCAGTATGATAGCAGCGGGCAGTATGCACAATGATAAACTTATATGTCATGGGTATTGTCCGTACTTCTACAGCATTTACAAGCAAAAACAACTTTGAAGCAAAAACAATGTATAGGAACAGCATTGTAAAAAGTAGCTGATTAGCTTTTGCAATCTAA
>JBBIGA010000001.1:33110467-33121336 GCA_037576975.1 Alestes dentex | reverse complement strand
TGTGTGTGTGTGTGTGTGTGTGTGTGTGTGTGTGTGTGTGTGTGTGTGTGTGTGTGTGTGTGTGTGTGAGAAAGAGGAGGGCACTGTGAAGGCTGGCACATACTGTGCACCCAGACTCATTGGCCCAGACACATTCCACAGGAAGTCCTACAAGTCTGCTGGCATGCTCTCCCCAATATTCATCATAAATATTTGAGTAATACCATAACCCAAACCATGCCCCATTCATTATTCTACTGTGAGGGAAACATTTAGTGCTCTCTCTCTCTCTCTCCCCCACTCTCTTTCTCTCTTTTTTCTGAGAGGCCTCCTAAATTGTTTTTCATGCCGCAAATGTCAGTGTGTTTATTTTTCGATGAACTGCATCATTAGATATAACAAGAATAATCTTAAAAATCTCACTTCAGCTCTGTATAATCTGGTGCTTCACTTCAAAGCCAGCCTGTTTACCATATCAAGGCGATGCTGTCAGAAGATATTTCTCCCTGCTTGTTTACGATGAAACCAGCAAAATTGCTGGGAATGGAAACGGAGAACATTTTTGTTAAGTTGTGACACTCATTAAAATGGATACTCTCTCTCCCCTATGGCCCTCTCCTCTCTGCTAATGTTCTATCGGGACCATTTGCAGACATTTAGAACATTTTGTTTTCTTGCTTTGTCTCAGCTCAGCGCTGTTTAACTCTTTGCGCTGTACGCATTGTCCCTCTGATGTGGATCCTTTAATGAGCGCACTGCCAAACACTGTAGAGGCCTTTCAGCTTTGTGTTTGGAACCTGGGAAGAACCTGTCTGTCAGAATTATGTTCTACATTCTGTGGAGAGAGCATGCTTCAGATCCTCAAAGTTAAAGACATGACAACAGGGCTACAGGTACATTTACTGTTGTGAGGAGGCACCGGAAATGGCACTGGTAAAACACTTTGATATTCCTACATGTGCCATGTATAAAATGCCAACAGACAGACATCAGATATCGAAAATTGAAAGGTTGCTGTACGTCAGCCCACCCTCATGGCAAAATGTGTAAATTGTGTAAATGTGTAGATAAATCTTCAGACATGATTATTACATGCATTTCAACAGTAAAAGTATCTCTGGGTTTTGTTTATAGTAAATTATTCTCTCTTATGGTCCTAAATGGTTCTTCGCTTGTATGTTGCTAAGAAAACTGTAATATGAGATAACCTTTACATTAATCTTAAGGTTCTTTTAGTCCGTCCGTCCCCCCCCCAATTTTAACATCTCCTTTAAAAAGTTATCGGAAGCATGATCTATTGAAAGGTTCTCTAGGGCAACACTTCTCCAAACCACTCCCCATGGGCTCCCAGACAGGTCATATTTTTGTTTGATCCCATCTTCGAACACGAATATGGGCAACCTGGTCAGAAAAAGGACCTATCCTTTGCAAACCGTGGCTGGAACAGCTTTGTAGCACTTTTTCCTCTCAGGGTCTGTGCTTTGACTTACTTTAACAGCACCAGTGTCGCCTTCTCCTCTCCAGCAGTCCAGGAGCACAGAGACACGCCACCTATGATGAATGGGGCACCTTGTCAGTTAAAATGAAAATTCTTAGCCGGGTGATAGCTTCATATTAATGCCTGTTTTATGGATTGGAGCAAGTTGTCTGAGCAAGATGAATGTGGTTGATGGGAACAGAGATAGGGAATGAAATGGCTCCTCCACCTTCCTCTGGAGCACAGGGCCCCTGGGTGTGGCCTGTCATACAGTACCGTCCTCTCTGTCCTGTCCGCCTGCTCTGGCAGCAAGACATTTCCTAATCCGCTCATTCACTTAATGCACCATTGTGTGCCAGGGTTGGGTATGGCAAGTCTCATTTCATGTGCCCATTCCATCAGACCTTTTATTCCGGTTAGAAGTCCATCTTCCGCTTCCTTTCTCTGCCTCACTCTGTCTTCTGCTCTCTTTCTTTCTTGTGCTGTCTGTCTCCATCTGTCTGTCTCTCCCCTTTTTCTCCACTGAGCCCATGTGCCTGCTTCCTCATCTCTCTCTGTCTTTTGCTCTCTATCTATCTCCCTCTCCTCCCTCTCTCTTTTCTCTCTCTCTATTTCTCTCTCTCTGTCCTTCCCTCCCTCCCTGCCCGAACCCCTCCCCCCACCCCCCATCACCCCGCGCTTGGCTGTGGCTGAATGCTTTAAGTGTTGTTCAGTCAGAGCCCTGTTCCCGACTGGCTGGCAGGCTCACACTCAAAGCTTAGTGATCTGTTCAGACACATTCAATTCACACCCAGCTCAGTGGGCTCACCCACAGCAGTCAAAGCAATGATATTGATTCAGGAAAAGGGAAAAAAAAAAAACATAATGCCTTTTTTCCTTTTTAATTTTAATGTTTACATCTCGTTTTTAATCCTCATGTCCAACTGTCTTTTTAAATGAAATCCATCCCATCCCTAGCACTTTGAAAAAAACAAAAAAAACCAAACCTGTAATTACAAGGGACGTGACATGGAATGGACCTGAACCAGCAGAACACATGAAAGAGTAAGTGCAATGGGAGCTGAGGGCTTGGACATGGCCACAGCGAGGGGTCTTTGAGTGACAGAAAAAGGGGTTGACTTGAATGTGGAGAGGGGTGGGGGCATATAGAGGGTGAGGGAAATAGTGGGGCATAACAGAGAGAGGGGGAAAGAGGAATGGAGCTGAAGCCCTGGTTTAGAGCTGGAAGCTGTGAACAGATGAATGGCAACATCATAGAGCAGTGAAATGCTGGCTTTTAGAGCGCGTCTTACATCAAGCCAAAAGCTGGAAGCGGGAGATGTAAATATCGGCCATGTCCTCTGCATTGTTCTGGCCCAGCATGGACCCCATCCCTCTGTCGCACAAGCTGGAAATGGCAGTCCATACGAGCAGCTCATGGAGAGCTCCACTGGTGCCATGTTTGTGGTCATGTTCAATACTCTGCATAAGGGATGCACTCAGGATGCTCTCTGTTGCTGTGCTGGATTACAACGTATAGCAGAATCAAAATTCCCCAGTACATTATGTAACCGTACATGGCAATATGGCATGTACTGGAATTTTACACAGAACAAATTACTGTGTGATTTAATAGAGGGAAGTTAAAAGGTTTTCATACGACTAATTAAATATAATTTTGCATACAAAAGACAAGTAATTCATGTTCTTTTGCTATGTCATTAATATTCACATTTGTAAATTTAGTATTTATATTTCCTGTGAGATCTGGTGCACGTATCCGCTTGAAATTTGCACACACAATGATGTTTTCGAATCTGTAAATATTAAGTGGCCACTTATAGTCACGCTTGAAATATGACCGTAAGTGTGTGTATTCATGAGGATTGAATGGTATGACGGTATGTTGGGGTATGTTGAAAAACTGGAGGTCTTCTTCTTGATCGTCTTCCTTTTTTAAGCCGATGAGTGGAAATTCTCTACTAATATGTCTTGGTATTTCACTCTATTGCAAAGCCCTAGTATCGTTTGCAGATGAGGACACCAATATTTTTCTCTCATGTTCCTTATCATTATTTATCATTATGTATTCTTATATACATTTTTGTTTATATTTATAGCGTACAGTCAAAGATAGTGTGTATGTACCTTTAAAATGGATTTCGTACAATATACGTAAAACAATAGGTGTTGGTCCCACATAATCAGGACGCTATATTCACTGTTCAAGTATCCAGAATAATTCTTGCAGCAGTAGTGTGTTTAATTAAAGCTGTAAAAGAGAGTGGTGTTAAAGGGAAGTGCACTTTAAAAAGCATTCGGCTCTTGTCTTTATAGCCGTTCTCTCAGAGAGAGTGGGGAATGGTTCCTTGCGCTCCAGAGGCCCCTAGATTTATATCAGTGGGGTGCTCAAAGGGCCATCCTCCTCATTAATGACAGTTGTGCTGACTGAGTTTCAGGAATGATGGGAAAGACCTCGGTTGGCTTTTCGGGCCTGTATGAATGTACACTGGTGGCTAATCCTATTTCTTGGTGAACAGATTTTGATAGATGATAGGACTGAAGTAAAGGTTTTTCACAACAAAGCTTGTGTGGTGACACTTTACCTGATTCAGTAGCTTGTCTCTGAGCTGTTCTGAGTGTATGTAGGTGAACAGGGACTGCAGTGGACAGGGGCTCCTGGGCCCACATTGCAGTAATGGGAGCACTATGAGATGGCAGTATAACCATGTCTGGCGCTATGGGGCTTTTTTGTGGGAGGCCAGGTCACGGGATCACTCTGGCTGGAGGGAATGAGGATAGCAGCAGGGGCACCACTCTCCGCAGAGCAGCAAACGAGTGCTAAATGACTCCGACATGCTGTCCTTCTACATCTCATAATCACGTCCACTGTGTCCCACTGTTGCCCAAGGGCAGTATCACTGAAGAAAAATAATGATATCATAGTCACCCTTTAAAACCTTGGTGTTTTTTTTCTTAGAAGAAGTTTGACTGAATTTATATCAAACATTTTCAATTGTAGCTATTGCAGCTATTTCACAAACAGAGTAATCTAGAGTCAAAAGTGTTAGAATATGATTGACTCTTTCAGACTCCAGTGGCATGAAAGTGCTTGGATAACAGGACTACCACCTGCAATGCCTTCCTTTCCATTCTAAATCATGCCTGTGTAGTTATGTCATTCTCTGAAATAAAATGGCTTGCCTTTGGAGCAAACTAGCCCATAGTCTCCTCTCTCTTTCTACAAAGGTCAGGGCTTATGTCAGTTCGGTGCATCTAATAGCTTGAAAATTGTGACTTTCCTAAAACTGAACATGGCTTTGGTCTACCCCACCATTTTCTGTCAGCATCACCCACATCTACATCAGGATGTGCTTTCCTGCACTCAGCCATCAGACTGGAAGCAGATTATTTCATCATATGTCAGATGATCAATTCCTTTTCTCATGATGCAATGGCCTGCTTGCCTCTCTCATCGTTATTAACCGTGGCTTTGGTGACGGAGCTTGTGTCCTAAGCCCAGTTTCTGAAAGCTTTTACATCTGTGTTTCTGCCATCCATATTCCACCCCCTTTCCCCCTTTCCTTTCATAGCCCCCCTTCCTCTTTCACATACTCTTGTATCACACCCATCTGTAGTCTAATAATACCTTGGGAAGGATATCTTATTGAATTACAGGTTCTCCTGTCTTTCATGTTTCATGTTGTCCTGCCTCATGGTTTGTATAGCTAATGTCCATTATGTATTTTCTTTCAGCTTTCTTTCATGGTGCATTAGACTGGACAGTGACACATCAGGGGGAAAAAAACCTGGAACCCTTCCTCCCTAAAGTATTCTTTGAGTGGGGGCTACATGTAGTTGACAAACATTAAGATGCGGGCTGTTTGCAGGCAGAACCAAAACAGATGCAGAAGCAGACCCAGTGTGAAACCTGCAAACACCCAAACATCAACTAGCATTTGGCTTAAAAGTTTTTTTCCAGATGCACTGATAAAAAAGGCACACACAAGTGCATACACAAACGAGCCAACGACCAATCATAATTTAACTGAAAATTCTCATGATTGTGAGTATCTTAGTATGCAGTAGCAGAGGTCAGTGTACCTCTGTGGACGGGACATCTAAGGCATCATGTTCTCCGTAGTATCTTGTTCTTGTAATGAGAGGAGAGCAATGCATTACCGAGATGGATTGCTGATGTCGAATCAGCTTCACTGAATCTTTGTATTTGCGTTATTAGCGAAAGGAAAGGCCAAAACTGGCCTCAAATCAGCAGCTCCTCTAGAGTCTTTGCATGAGTGTGGCTCTTGGCATAACTGGCAGTGCTTCACTGTTCTGGGCAGGCTGCTGTGGCGACAAGGCTGTCAGGAGTGTGAGGCCTGTCAGGGACATCGCCTCTGCGCTCATCTGTCTGCCTGAGCGTTATGTATATAGGTCAAAGACAATGGACCGGTGAGAAACAGAGAGAGAAGTCAGGGCGCTGATAAAGTGCAGCAGAAAATTAAATGTTGGTGTACTGTGGTATCATACAAATGACAAATGACATGTGGTAATGGTCTTAAGCTGATAGCAATGCTGCTGCCAGCCTAGTCTTCAACCACATTAATTCCGGCAGGCAGGTCTGGGCCGCGGACAACCGCTCTTGTGCTGTCCGCCATGACCCGCAGCACAGGCTGGGTAATAGACTGGGCTACTGCAGAGAGAAAAGCCAGAGGAGTTCTAAGATAAAGCAGCCAAACTTTAAGAGGGACCAGAGAAGATAAAGTTCCTATTTATTTACATTTAAATAACTTTTTCTAGGTCCTCTCTTGGGTTTCAGCATGCTTTCCTTTTCCCCTATTTTTCATCACATTTATTATTGTTATTATTATTTTTTTTTCTCTTAAGGAATATCTATCATTTGAGAGTTGGAATGGAAATTCATCACTGGTGGGAGATTGATATTGGCTTTTTGTGGCTGGAGGGGCCACTGTATGACCACACTCTCCAGTGGGTTAATAAAGTGCAGATTTCTCCCTCTGGTTTCGCTAATGAAACTTATTTCTAATTCCCTTATAGAGAAGAGAGAGTGAAAGGAGAAAAAGAGGGAAAAGAATTATAGGAGCGAAACAATTTTAGGATGTCTGTGATGTCTGTGATCAAAAACAGGTATCTGGGTGTATCCTACCACAGTAAAGTAAGGGGAGTGGTCTATTTTATGCACACACCTACGCTCAGAGAGAGAGAGAGAGAGAGAGACAAAGATGGATGCAGATACAGAGAGATAGACAGAAAGCATTGTCTGGGGGGAAAGTGGCTCCTCCAGAAAGTCTGCCCCATGAAAGAACACCACTGTGTGGGCAACAGGTTTATCAATTTGAGCTGGCCAAGTGCACAGCTAAATGTATGTGAAAGTTAACAAATCCCTGAGGTAAATTGAGTCAGATTTCAGCCGTCTGTGTGGAACTACTGAGGTGCGACATGGCGGATTGAACCTAATGCCTCAGGCAAGAGCAATCAAACCGACAGCTGAAGACTCTCCAGCTCCCAACTGGGGAGGATCTCACTGCAACGGAAAATGACTCACCTCAGAGTAGGAGTAAGGGGAGGTGGCACTGACACTGTTTTTTGTCAAATGATGAAGCACTGTCTTGGTGACAGTGCCGATGTACCGATGGGTTTAAGTTAAATGGCAAACAGTATTCCCACCATTCTCATTGCTGTGAAGAGGTTAAAGCTGAACATAGTCCTTACTTAAAGAGGTACAGTCTCTGTGGTAGTTAGCAGCGGCACTTCCAGTACCAAAGCTTTTATGTTGGACAGTGCAGCACTGGATACCCTTCCGAGTACTGCGGTTACTCTTCTTGTCAAGGTGCCAAGTGTACTGAATCAGGATCATCTAGATGGTGCTAGAAATAATGTGGACCATTGATTAGTCCGTCACAGTTGTTACAAAATTGCCATAAATAACAGCAGGTAGCCAGAATCATTGTCTGTGACTTGAAGCTCCTTGAAGGTCCACCAGGGTACAGTTCTGGATACTGTTCAGGTCTGGATTTAGTAAAAACGTGAACATAAAGATTTGATGACTAGTATCACTATTACTATTATATTACCTCACTTCTATTTTAATATAAATCAATGATATTGTACTGTAAATGTAGCAGTCATATTGTCTGCTGCCATAAATGACCCCCTCAAATTAGCAGTTGAGATTCTGAGCAGTACTGTACACATGTACTGTAAGACACATACAGAACAGTGTGTTGGAAACAAACTCTCAAACTACAGTAGAGCACAGTACAGTTTGTAAGTTTCTAAATGGATCACACCGAGACAAGCTGTATTCACAGGAAATGAAACCAATTCAGAAATCATGCTATTCAGTAATATTGAATCGGGCCACTGTCTTCTATCAGCTCAATAATCAGATCAATATGTATGCATGAGCCAGGGCTTTACATTGGACTTGGTCAGTCAGACGGAGAAATGGACAGACAGCGTGTCCTCCACTAATGCCCCTCCTGCTTTAGCAGCAGGTTTAGTGGCAGGGAGAACGAGCCCTCTCTAATCCCTCCACGTCAGCGTGGGATATTTATCTTAGTTGCTAAATAAATTGATTAGAGGGAGAGAGGGGGAGACTCGTCCATCAGAGCGCTGCTTCACCAGCAACTGCATTATAGAACCATCTAGAGGACGAAACCCCCCCCACCCTGCCTTCCCTCTCCTCCCTCTCTCTTTCTCTCTCTCTCTCTCTCTCTTTTTTTTACTCCAATTTTGTTTCGTCTTTTCCTTTTTTTTAATTTTTTTCCTTCTGCTCTGCTGCATGCTGTCTCTCTATCTGCCTCTGCCTCTCTCTCTCTCTCTCTTACTTTTTACTCTTTCTCTCTTTTCCACTCTCTATTTCTCTTTTTTTCTTTCTCTATCTCTCTCCCCATTCCTTTCCCTCCTCCTCCCTCCACCTCCTTCTCTTTTTCTGTCCCTCTTTATTTGCTCTCTCTCTTTCTCTCTCACACTGTCACTCTTCTTCTCTCCTCTCTGTGATGCTTTTCTTTCTCACATGCATATTCTTCTCTCATGCTCTTTCTTTCTCTCTTTTTCTTTTTCTAGCTTTTTCACTGTCTCTTTGTCTCTTTCTGTCTGTTTATTCGTAAATCTTTCTCATGCTCTTGCTCTCGCTTTCATTTTGTCATACTTTCTTCCTCGATTGCTCTCTCTCTCTCTCTCTCTCTCTCTCTCTCTCTTTCTCTCTCTCTCTCATATGCTCATTCTCTCTCCTACTCATGACTTTTCCTCTCCTTCTCTTTGTAATGTTTTTTCTTCCCTTTCTCCCTCTCTCTCTCTCTCCCTCCCTCATTCTTGCTCTATTCTTTTCTCTCTAACATGCTCATGCTCTTTTTTTTCTCTCATGCTCTTTCTCTCTGTCATGCTTTGTCTTGCCGTTCTCTCTCTGCTCTCTTATAGGGATGGAACAGGAGTAACATAGCTCCAGTGTTTTCCGGACACCTGCCTGCCTCCCTTTTGCATATGTACACAATATAGTTAATGGGTCAGTAGCTGAAGCAGAAAGAGCTGTTTGAAGGCAGGCTGGCAGTGTACGCAGGGTTCAGCTGAGGCGCAGACCTGAGTTAGCTGGGCTCTTTTCAGATAATTCACAGACAAAAGAGACTGATTTCAGCCTGTTTCACACTCGTCCAGCCAGTATGCATTTCCATTTTTTATGCCTACACAAATGGCTCTTCGCACACACACAAACACACACACGCACAAACACACAGTCTCTGTCTCTCTGTCTCGAATCAGCCCTTCTTTCTCTCTTTCCATGTCTCTCTGGAGACACAGAAAAGAGCCTCTGTTGCTTCTGCTTGTTTTGGGCTGAGTGAAAAGTTGGGGTTTTTTTTTCCCAACTTTTATCACTATCTGTCCTCGATGACATGGAGTAATGCGCGAAAGGGTATTGCTGCTGGATGGAATTTGTACGCATCCGCTGCCTGCTAAAAATATGACCATGAGGATCAAAACATACCATACGCTGGCACGATTTTTATTTTGCTGTAAATGTCGTAAATACTTCTGGTCTGCTTGAGCTTTTAGTTCGGTCTTAAATTGCTGCCTCACATAAATTCATTCAAGCTAAAGGAATCCAATAACTCTATGTTTAGGACACTGTTCCCTCCTGGGTTATTGGTGAAAAATGGAGAAGCAAGGGCATTTATGTATTGTACAGCTAAGCACAGACACACACTAACAATAGCATAACAAGTGTACCTGTCCAATAAATATCTTCAGCACAGTACAGGCTAGTGTGATGCATCTAAGCTTCTTTATCCTTGTTTATACAAGTGGTACATGTTTCTTGCGTCAGGATAAACAGAGCGGACAGTAAGTGCAGTAATATTTTAAAGTATTTTAAGTCATTTACAGTATTGGTTTGTCTTGGTTTTCAGGCAGCGAGGATGTGGATAGGTGTCGTTGTGTGTAGACTGCACACTCTCGTGAAGCATCCTAGGCATGCCCAGATCTAATAGCCTAGCCTAGCCTCGCACATATTTTGCTTGTAAGATTTTTATTAAGGCTGAAATCTAATTTATCATAATTCAAACACGTTTCAAAGCACATGTCTCGCAGTCGTCTAAGCCATCCGTTTCATTCAAATATTTGCTTTGCTCGAGTTAATCCCAGCTCCAGTAAATCAAATTTCAAAGCCCTCCAATGTTTGAGATTGATATAATGATGAATGAAGACTGCACGCTGTATCTCAGTCAGGGGAGGCTGTTTTAAACAGGTGCCGCAATAGATTTTTAACTGGAAAGCCGTTCATCCTGATTGACTTCACAAGCCTGTGCTGCTGCAACTTTAGCAAAAGGAAGAATGGTTCAGAGTGGAAATACCCACTTCTAGCTTTTCAATATGCTCACATGTTCCCGGTATAGACATTCTATTTCTCAAAATTGCATTTTGCATTTCTGTTAGGATTCTCCTTGGAAGTACATTTTTTATTGTATCCTTCTTGAATGAATCTCATGTAGGAATTAGTGTATTTGTGTTTTTTTTTCTCCTAACTGCTTTTTTAATGGAATACCTGTGAATATCACATATGAGGCCCATGTTAAATCATGTCATGTTAAATGCCTCTCATGCTCCATTCTCCTTGGAGCACACAGGAGGGGGGACTGTCCCAAATAAATATCGCTGGGCTTTGGTGCTCATTTGTATGCAGTTCCACGCATTACAGTTTAAAAAGCAAAAAATGTTAAATGAAATGGTGCTGCCTTATATGTAAGGACACCATACTACCATAGTACAGATGAGTGTCCCAGTCCACATAACAGTGTCTGTGTGTAATACAGGATTACCAGAACAAAGTGTAACATAGCATCTCTCTCTCTCTCTCTCTCTCTCTCTCTCTCTCTCTCTCTCTCTCTCTCTCTCTCTCTCTCTCTCTTTTTTTCTCT
>JBBIGA010000001.1:33094571-33110367 GCA_037576975.1 Alestes dentex | reverse complement strand
GTGTGTGTGTGTGTGTGTGTGTGTGTGTGTGTGTGTGTGTGTGTGTGTGTGTGTGTGTGTGTGTGAATGTGTGTGAGAGAGAGAGAGAGAGAGCGAGAGAGAGAGAGACTATTACTGTAGTTGTAGTTTTTAAATATAGTTTTTATTTTTGGTTGACTGCTAATTTATGTTTACACTATCTCTGTTTTAAAAGCTTAACCAGAGCCCAGGGCTACAAATGAGCTTCAGTTTAAAGTCTCATATACGCTACATTTATTGCATTCTAGCGTAAGATTGTTTCTCTGTGTGATTCTTGCAAATAGATAGATAGTTCGAAACATAGATAGATAGACAGAAAGTGCTAGCCAGGCCCAATGCTTTTCACTAACAAAACATTTCTTTTGCTTTAAAATAATTCTTATTTTCTTTCAGTTTCTGATCCACGTTTTTTTATTTATTTCAGTTAATGAAAATGAATCAATTTTTCATTTGGGTTTTAGATGATTTAATAATCTCTAGCATGTGTGTACATGTGCATGCATGTGTGTGTGAAGTGTTTGGATATGGCATGTTCTCCCTTTATATGATTTGTTCTGCCTGATTTAGCACTACAAGGCTGTCCACTGCTCTCTCAGATATAAATGTTGCTCTTTGATAATCATGAGAGCCTAAAAGATGCTGGTATTTGCACTTGTACTCGGACTGTAAAATGCTGAGATTTCTTCTACATCGCGGCACATGAGCTTTATTTCTGAAGTATACATCTCTAGAACATTTGATATGGAGATAAGTGTGGAAAATGGAAGAGATTTACATATTTCTCTGTTACTCCGCTGCATGTGGTAGGTAAATTTTTAATCAGTACAGAGGAAAAATTAATTTGCTATCCCAGAAAGGAGGAGTGGGACCAGAGGGATGCTTACTGTTTCATTAGCAGTGTTTTGTCAAAACAGCACCAACTGGCAGAGGGTAAGTGAGAGAGGGGGGGGGGTAGGGGGGGTAGGGGGGGTAGGGGGGGGTTGGGGGGAGAGAGGTGGGGTGGAGAGACGGATACAGACAGACAGACGGAGACAGAAGAATATAGCGCAAAAGTAAGACAGATGGAGCGAAGATGGAGCTTTACATGTTGCTTGTCTAGGTTTTAAATTGAATAATATATGCATTCTCATGCATCTCTAACACCTGCGCCTGTGACATTTGCTCTAACAATCAGATTTTGCTTAAGGAAAAGCTGGAGATGATATAGCAGGCAGAGTCTACAGAACAAATGAATGTGAGTGCTCTCAGATTCTGTGTTTCTAACCCTCAGCAGGGTGCACATAGTCTCTGGAACAATCCTAGCATGTGCTGCACTCTCTCTGTTCTCTTGTTGCTTTAAGGCAAAACCTCGCCTGGAGAATTTTAGATGTTCAGTCCATCGATATCCTCTCGGCGAGGTTGATTAATTATATAAGGCAGCGTGCAGGGATGCGTTTCTGCCTGCAACCTGTTTTTGTTCTGAGGGGAGCTGGGATGCGGGCAGATGGAGGGAGTGAAAGGAGCGCAGGAGGAATGAAAGGCGTTCTTGCCAAGTTCTCCGCTGAGGGGGAAACAATTTAGAATGTTAGCAACTGTTTGATAAGAGGTTAACAACAGTGCAAAGCCTTCCTCCTACTTTCACAGAACAGTGCAGGGCCGGTGGGAAAGGAGCCTCAGCAGAATCTGGCAATCACCCGCATTAATGTATTCATATAGGCAAGCATAGCAGTGTTAGCATGCTGCTTTATAGAATGGAGGATTTTGTGGAAGAGTTGGTTTCTAGGGAGAGGAGGAACATGTTAAAAACGAATTAGGGGGAGTAAAGTACAGAATAAAATGCTTCTTAATACTCGTTTGATCTTGCATTTGTGCAATTTAACATTGGGCTGAACTGATATGCTATAGCATTGTAGCTTGCAAGTAGCATATCTTTCCTAAACTGGATTTGTTTTGCTCACTTTAATGTAGTTATAATTTATAATACCACTATAGAGTATAATGCAGTATGTACTTTAATGGACTGTGTATCTGTTTTATCTTAGAAATATCAGCCAGTCAGATTTTTAATATTAAATCACTAGGATGTGCTGATCAGAAATACTGATTGGAGATGTCTCTAACAAATACACCATGTCTATGAACAAAAATCTGAAAAAAGACAGCAAATTGTCCCTTGAAGTACAGACTGGATAGCACAAATGTGCAGCCTCACTGTGTAGTGTGATGAAGCGTGACCTTTTTGTCCCACTACTCCACTCTCCCTGACCCTGCACTACTGATGGAGTTAAAAGTGGACTTCGGGCCTCTAGCCTAGGCTCTCACAGTGGGGGGCCTGCAGTTCATTAGTGGAGACTCCCGTGGCTGCCTATAAAGTACCTATGAACTGTCCATTCATTTTAGGTCTCTGTGATAGTCACTGAGTAAAGTGTATCTGTTCAGCGCTGTCAGGAATGCAGTACAGTGAAGTGTACTTTCATATGCCAGAAAAAATGGTCACTGGGTTAAAAAAAGTTTGGTTCACAAGCCTGCTGTATATTTCCCAAAGCTAATGCATTTCTTTGCATATAT
The DNA here is from genome assembly GCA_037576975.1 of Alestes dentex. NCBI lineage: Eukaryota > Metazoa > Chordata > Actinopteri > Characiformes > Alestidae > Alestes > Alestes dentex. Next base: position 33,107,802 of record JBBIGA010000001.1, on the reverse strand, counting down.
ATTTTCCTCAGTTCGCACTCATTCATTCTGCTGCATCCAGCTGGGTGGATTGGGCTTTGCAGTAAAAGGTGTTTCTAGAACTCTCGTGCTTGGAAAAGGTAGCAACAGGAAGACACCCATGTGTGATGCTGACAGCTCATTGGCTGGCAGACTGATGCATCCATTCTCATTCTTTCCTGGTGGGCTTTAGAGGGATATAGGCTCTGTGCGTTTGGCTAGGGGATTTGGACCTGCCTTTCATAAAGGAAAAGAGAATCCTCCTCCCTAGAAAAAGAGGTTCACTGGTAGCCTATGAAAACTACACATGCAGTCAGTGAGCTACAGTGTGTTTTGATAGTGTGCTTCTAATAAGGCCGTGTTCAGTCTCTACTGGAATTGCGTTATCTCGATATCAGGTGTTATATGTAAGAAAAAAGTACTGGTACATTTTAAGGCAAATAGTACACAGTACATTTCTTTCAGTTAGTCCTGCCAGTAGGGGTTGGTGCTATAACAAAAATATAGTATCTCAAACTTTCACGATCCGTGACGTGCAACAATATAAATGTTTTTTATCCAAATAAATTGAAATTACCAAGAAGAAACAGTGGTGTCACATGTAAAAAATGCTATCATACACTGCCCTAAACATTTCACACACTGCCCTAAATCATTTAAACCAATTATGCCGTCTTTGTCATGAAACACACAGTTGGTCAGTCTTCTTTCAGTAGGTCTTCTTTAAGTTTTATGGGCATATCATGATATCCATGATATGCCCATAAAACAAAACTGATTAAGATAAAAATAAATGTTATCACTCTACTTGTGTCACTCTGCCACTAGAGTTGGCAAATCACTATTGATAGGTATTAATATTGGGCTGCTCTCAGCAGAAAATGCTGGATCAGAGATTTGTGGGGAAAAGTGTCTGATTAAATCCTGTAACAAATCTTGCCTGAAATGCCACACATATTGTGTCATGTCGTGTTGTAAGCTGTGTATTGTAGGGCGGGACAATGTTTATCACGATGCTGACCTCAACATCATAATGACTGTCAGCCAGATACACTAGACCCAACCCTAGTGCTCTTCTTATTGTGCAGCAGTGGAATGTTTGAGAAGTCTGAGCATGATAGCATGATACCGTACTTGTAAGTGAATTACTTAAATTATAACTAGCTAATTTCAAGTAGCTTAGTAGTTTTTAAAGAAGTGATATTGAATCAGTGTAAGTATTCAGTAAGCAAGAATTCAGTATAGTGTGACAGGGACAGTATAATGAGGTATTGTGACAGAAAAACATGGAATCATACCACCTGTACTTTTGACTCGTATGATACCCATGGGCAGATACCCACAGCAGGACCGGATATCAGACAGAATGTACTGAATGTATTGAATCCGATTCTGCAACAAGATGAATCCTATTCTGCAATGTAACCTCAAATATGCAGATTACATGAAACTTGACATGCAGAATTGTATATCATGTCAAGCAGAGTAACACACTTGATAACAACAGTAGCATAATGTTTGTTTAAGAACGTATAGCTAAATAAGCATAACATTTCAGTAGGGCTCTGTGTGTAAGAAAAGAAAAAGTACTTTCACCTTCAATCCGAGGACTTGTCCATCTAGAAGAAGTCTGCCATATAGAGGGATTGTTTCTCTTCTCTTTCTAAAGTTGTCAGTATGGGCCGCATTCTCTGTGATATTGTCGAGGAGCTAGAGAGACAGAGAAAACCTCCACGATCTTTGTTAGAGCAGTGTGTTGCTAGAACAGTTCCAGTACTGACTGTTTTTCTCTTCTTTTCAAGTGCAACAGGATCTGCTGGCTGAAGCATTGCTCATTCATTTCATTCTTTCTGTTGTTGCTGGAAGGTTGTTCTCTTGCCCGCTTTTGGACACTTACCCACTGCTCTGTGCCAAAGTGCATTCGTCTGCGAAACTCTCTGAGCACCCTTTAACACATTTTACTTACCTCCAGCTACCTTAAATATGTTCTCTTAAAGAAAATGTGTCACATTTCACAAGCTATGCAATTGTGATTTATCTCCATACTTTAGAGAGAAAAGTAGTTGAAAGGCAGACAGCCAGAAGCAGCAGCAGTTCCTGCTTTGTAAGGTTTATACAGTACCCAGTCTTAGTTTGTTTGTGTTTAGTGGTCCATTGACACCCATTTATCCTCTTTTCTAGTGAAAAGTAAAAGAGCCGCATAAGCTAATAAGCAGAAACATGCAGTGGAATCCTGATTTACAGTACCACTAGCTGCCGGCAGCATGTTAGTCATACAGAAAGAGAACCTCCTGACCTGTCCCCTCTCACTGAGAATGAGGTTAAAGCCCAATACACAAATAAAAGCCTGGAGTCGAGCCTTACTCACACACCGAGTGTGCTGTCAGAGCTCACAAACAGCTCTATGATCAGACAGGTTCTGGAGATGTCCCGGCGTAGTGCTGTGGAGGCATTAATTGTGGGATTGAGTGTTGATGGAAGAGGCATTTGGTGCTGCACTGTCATTCGTCATACAATTATGAGTTTAAAACTTGTGTGTTAGTCTCTGGGAATAGAATTTATAATATGAAACAGCAGTGTGCCTAGTGGAGACATTTTTTTTCAAGGAACCTTGCAGCTAAGACATGTCAGACATATTACTCTTATCTTATGTGAGAGTGTATATTATTATTATCAATAATTACATCTTTTAATAGAGAGAGAATAGTTCAGTTCTGGGTGATAAGGACACATTCGCAGTCAAAGGATTCAGTTAAGCAGTTCATCATTAAAGACATTGATTTATGCTGCTTGTTCCAAATAGGCCCACACATTTCCCCATACATTAATCAGCTATATCCTACATTCTTTTTATGTTTCATTTTTCTCTCAATGCCTGTTTATGAAACTGTGGTATAACAAACACAGTCATAATTTACAAATTTTCAGCCATTTCCCCAACGCTTAAGACTGATTTATCTAAATTACCTCTGTTCTGACTGGCTCACTTATATTATGTCGCATTTAAAAAAGCGGTCTGGAATTAAACATTCCTTATAACTTCAACATGCAGAAACAGACTAAACAGTGAATTCAAAATAGACTGTTGAAGCTTAGTTTACATATATGTACTGTATGAGCCAGGGAGTGAATGCAATGTTTTGAAACTTTAACATTGTTTACATACTACATCAAACAATTTTTATTTTTAAAAAGAGAGAAAAACTTGGTTTTCAATGATATGGGCCTTTTAATTCAAAATGGAAGAGAATGGAGCCTGTCTACCAGTGGATGTTTTTTTTCCCTTTGTGAATGTATTGTTAGGCTGTGCTTACCAGGAGGAGCACATTTTTTTTTTTCTTTTTTCAAAAGCCCTCTTTTGTTTCCCGAGCTTTCACCCCTGCTTCTTGGAAGGGTGTGAGTTGTTTTTATGTTTGTGCTGAGCTGCAGTGGGGCGACATGTTTACCTGTTGTGTAATCTCTCTCAGTAGCTGTGTCCCGCGCGCCAAGGGGCCGCTACAGTGGGGTCACGCAGTTGAATCCAACAGCGCCCAATTCATCATGACTGGGTGCGAAACGGGCTTGACCCCTGATCCCTGGCTCTCTGATTGGAGTGAGGCAGAGGCGCAGGCTGCTGCACCCCTGCAGCGCCGGGCCCGACACGGGCCGCCGCAGCCCCCGTCGTGAAATCGATACACTATATCTTTCCTCCTGACCCACGCACTGACCCCGATTGCCGCTCTCACGTTGAAGCGCAATTGGTTTGAACAGCAGGTCCTGGGAATAAAACAAGCCGGCACTGACGCGGCAAAGCACACCGCCGCTCCAGTTCTGAAAGAGCCACTCTTACCTTGGCTTTGGTTATAATTATACATCACATGAAAGGACAAATGCCTTTTATTATTGATCAGCGCAAGTGAGGTCACGGTCCATTCTCATGCTCTAGGGCTTGTAAATAAGCACTTGTGACAGGCCTAGCTTCATCCCAATCCTGTACGCACGCTGGCGAATGGACAGTTGTGTGTTACATTGTAGGGTAAATGGAGCACACACTGAGATCCCAGCTGAAGAATTCAGAAGGGCAAGGATGAGAATTTATAGACAAATCTTTTAAAGAGATTGTTTTCATTCACATTTGATATTTTCCACCTTATTTATCATCAACTCACTTATTTATCATCAACTTATTTATTATAGGTCACAATACACCACACTTGGTCATCTTTGTTTAAGAAGAAAAGAGGCAGACAGAACTGTTAAATCAACTTAACCAGTGTTTAGTGACTGTTTTCATTCTAGCATCTGAAGAAATTTAATTCTTTCAAGGGATTTTTGAGACTGTCAAATGATCTTCCAACTGGTTTAAAATAGTCATGCTGAAAAACATTAAATTGAAAAATGATAGTGGTAGTTAGTGCTAATGTTATTGGTACTTACCTTAGGATTTATTTTAGTTTTCAATCTATTTCGAATATTAATATAAGAAGTCTCTTTAAGTTAAGCATTAAGCTGTAGACTGTCACCAAAGCTTCAGACCTTTCAGGGTCAAATGTATCAGGTTGAAGCAAAGACTTCACAGTTAATAAAAGAATTTTAGGTCAAAATGTTTTTGTGCTAGCTTTGGCTGAGAAAGAAAAAAATGATGTTACCTGAAAATTAGATGGATCAGTTCTAGTATTGATAGGCAGTATCATCTAGTATTGACAGACCACAGTTGAATCTGTATTGGCAAAAATATTGCCAGTAATTGCTGACTTTTGGTATTACTGGGTTCAAACCTGTGGTCACTTGGTGATGACACAGAGTCATAAATGGCCGAGCTATTACAGAACCCAGCATAAGTTCCTCTGTTTACCTATATGATAGAGATATAGAGATATAGGTAGGCTCACAAAAGTCACAAAATTCCTTATTCAGTTTGATACAATGCATTTTTCTACACAGATAAGATGATGAGTGGTTAATAATGAGCCCTACATTAATATGTTATTTTTCATTTCTAGTGCTCTAGCTTCAAGTTAGTATTTTAGCACCAAACTAACCATGTGATACAATGCAACATACTATGATATACTGTGTTTTGCATCCTTTCGTCCTTAGAAGTAATATAGGCTGAAAACACAATCATGATTAAAAATGTACACACTTTACCTACCCCTAATTTAAGTAAGATGTGGCAACAAACAAAACCTTTGTATAATTAAGAGGAGTAATGAAAAAAATGAACAGGTTAATTAACAGACCACAAATCTGTAAAGAATTATAGGTAGCTCCTCTACCTAAGCTATAGTGCTTAATCATTTATTATGATGATTTACCTTTCTGAGTACTGATCATTCATGTACTGATCATTGAGTACTGATCATGATTTGAGTACTGATCATTCATGTACTGATCATTGAGTACTGATCATGATTTGAGTACTGATCATTCATGTCAGGAAAGTGCTGGTTAAAATGAAATTGGTTGGTATTATCAGTTTTTTAGCACTTTGAAATCAGTATCTGAACTGGCCACAAATTTTCAAATCTGGATCCTGCTGTAAATGTAGAACATTCCAGAAATTCTACAACTTCCTGAAAATCAGTTTCATCTGACACCAAACCGAATGTATTATCTGTTTCGACTGTGGCTCAAAATGCAGCTGAAACCAAAAGCATGGAATGGGAAGTAATTAACTTTACCCTTCTAAAGGTACTCCGGCTTCTGTTACACTCCAAACAGCTTTGAACACGACTCAAAACCTCAAAAACAACAAGGGGCCAGGGGGCTAGAATAACAGTAAATTAAAATCTGCTCTTGTCCGTTTCCTTGGAATTTTATTTGCCAATTTAATGTTGTGAGAATCGTTCCATTTCCAAAAGGAGATGGACAAGATAAATAGTTAACAGTCCCCGCTTTGATTGTGCTCAGTAGCGATTGAAATCTTGCATAAAGAAGCGCTTTCATAGGCCAAGAGGCCGTTAGTTCCACAGCAAAGCTGCTTGGCTTTGATCCTGAAACCACATCCAAGGCCAGTAAACTACGTGCTTTGTTACCCTGTCGCAACAGCAACATAAAAAAGCCCCACACAGCGCCTCCTATCTCCCTCCTCCCTCTTCCGCGAGGATGCTTTGCATTTGTTGTACTTATCACTGAACAGCAGAACCCAAGTTGGTTTTGGTTACGCATGAAAGTGAAATGTGACTTCGCAGCTTGTCATGTATCAAAATGTTTGCTAGCAATTGTTTAAAAAAAATCATTTTGCTATGAAGTAGCCTGCTTTCAGCAAGAGCTGCGGAGAGATGGATTGCTTTCTGGAGTTTTTGACAGGTGTAATTGTTAAGGCGTCATCTGTTCTTGTTTGCACAAAATACATTTTAGCCAACTGTAGGACTTGCCTGCTAATCTTTCTCCCATCATTCCTTTCTTTGCTTGCCACTAGACAAATCCCCTGTTATTTGACCAGATGGTGGAAAATCCATTCTCATGATAAGTTGCTTCTAGTTTGCATTTAGATTACCTGCAAAAATGGAACAATTTACTACCCTGCCTCTAACCATAACTTGCTTTTTTCTTAGTATAGATTTGACTGACTTGTTACAAATTATATAAATCTTGATGAGTGCGAGGCAAGGCCAGCAGGGAGGAGAAACAGAGAGAGTCGTAATGGGAGATAATGCTGCAGAAGCACCTTGCAGCAAACATCAGGTCTGTGTGCTTCTGCTTCTTCATTACACCAATAGAGTGCTTCTGAACCCAGTTTGCATGTTTTGGTACAGTAGTATCTATTGTCAGGCTTTTAAAACTAATGAAATATTTGCTGCAGTAGTCAATCCACTGCTGCGTCTTTGCTCACCTACCTGCTGGATCACATGTGCCACACTCACTTTATTCATAACAGAGCACAATCTTAAGCATGCTGTGTGCTTATTATTTTATTTTGGATGGCCTTTATATTTGTAGAAAAACTTTACTCTGCAAAATTGTAACCTGGATACAAAACACATTCTCACATTACATTCTGTTCTTACATTTTCTTTTAGTATGTATTTATGTAATGAGATTTTATTTCCAGTAGTTTTGTAATCTTTTGTTCCGTTCAGTGTGAAATGTTCCCACGATGTAAAGGGCAGCTGCAGGTAAAACAGGAAGGGCGGCAGCGACAGCATACTAGTCTATGAACATGTTCAGTCAGGGATAGTGATTAAAGGAAATGCCAAAGCGCTCTGCTAACTAAATAAGCAAAGTAGATCACAGTTTGCAAATAAAGATCGATTTTTGAATCAGACAGCAGGTAAACATACTTTTAGGTATGCCAGTGAAGTAAGACTGCTTGGCCCAGCTGCACTGCCTGCAGATACCCATGGAAGGTGTATTATGGATAAATTATCTGTCACCTTTCTCAGTCTTCCCGTACTGTGATGAGGACTCATTTGCATAATCCTTTTAAGGAGTCAAATTATACTGTCATGTAGCAGATTTAACATGCTAGCCAGGATTCCATTGCTCTGCCGCTAATTAGCATGTACATTGCGGTGCATTTAAATTTACTGCTTGGTTCCCTGCCACAGACAGTTGAATACATCTGTCCATTTCTTGGCCCAAAGTACAATTTGGCTGTCATAATGAGTGGCTATTTTCACATTCCTCGAGTTTTATTCACTTAAGTCATCTTAGATCGGTCGGAACGGAGGCAGGGAATAGAAAGAACGATGAGAGGTGATTGAATGCTGAAAGAAGGATACATTGTGAGCTCTTTTTTTTATCTTCTTACAATTTGGAAACATCAGTGGTTAAGCTTGTCTTTCTCTCAATGGACTTTTCTCTGTTACCTTAATCTGCTACTTTTGTAATATAATTATGGCACATTTAACAAAAGAACTTTTTATGGCAAGTGGAGATGTGTGTTATTCCAGGTCATGCCGCATCTTATGAAGAAGCAGATGTAACTGTAATGAGTATAATCTAAAACTCCTGTGCCATGTTGGTTGTATTTGCCTACAATGTAGTACTCAGCTACGTTCTGAATGAGGGTCATCCTGAATGTACTCTGAGTTTGACTGATTGATTGTATAGTAATATGGTGGCTGTGGATGTTTCACTCTTTGCGAAAGTGGATGTGGTCAGTACTTTTTATCCTGAGAAGGCATCGCTTTCAGAGAGAGAAATGCAAAAGCTGTTGATACAGTGGCTCAGTCTCATCCTGCTGCAGGAGTGGACAGTAGAGCAGTGATGGCCCAGTAGATTGAAGCAGCGCACTAGGCAGGACGGTGGCCACCTCATTCCTCCTGGCAGTGGCTGTGTCACCTGATAACAGGATGTGGTTGTTACCTATCAACACTCTTGTTTTCCCTCCAAACCCTCCAAACCAACAGGAAATTAAAGCAGGACCTAACGCGGGCACTTGGACTTTTCATTTCAAAACAACATTTTTATTGATATCTCTAATGAAAATCAGAGGGGTCAGCGTGATAAAGCTCTGGTGAGAGACCTCTCCAGGCAAACACGTTCTAATCATCTGATTTCAAAGTTTGGGGAGGTTTGCAGTTGATTCGGTATTTGCTCAACATAAGTGGTGTGGCGTGTCTCAAGATCGCGATCTTCAATCAAGAACAAATTGGCAGTCCGGCTGAACGTGCAGATTGGAGGACGGACGGGGCGAAATTTTAATACTTTCAGACTAATTGTGATTTGAATCACATTACTTTAATTCAGCTGTGATGTGATGAAAGAGAAGGCGCGGTCCTGAGCTCGGTCATCATTAACTGCTCGTCCACTGCTCTTTTTCTCAGCCTACTCTCCTCGTGTCGCCCTCCATCTTCCCTCCATCCTTGTGGATTCATTTCCTCAGTGTTTTACTGTGACATTCAGCGAAGGTCACAGGCGCTCGCTCTCTCTCTCTTGCTCGCTCTCACTCTCCCATAGTGCCTGGTGTTCTGCAGGGCCTTCAGCCAAGCCAGCCCTCACCGCATGATCCAGACTGCATGTTTTGTACGCCTTCCAAGCAAGAACAGCACTGCTGACAAATGCTGTAATGATTCTGGCCCTGGCATCAATCTCACCACCTGAGTGAGGGCCTCTGCACCCATTTGTTCTCAGACACTCAGTGCATCTTTTTCACACTGATGCTGCTTTCCTCAGTGTAACTTCCACATAGTTGGCCTGCAGGCTGCATGAACCTGTGCTCTCTGGTCCTGTGTAAGAATATTTCTTCTTGTATTATTTTTCCAAATTACCACAGAGAGCTTGGAGTGAAACATTATAGCCCTCCTGCCCATTGTGTCTGTTACCAGGTTGTGTTATTACATCAGTTCACTTTTAACTACCATTACTGTAGAAGCCCTCTGGGTTCAGTCAATTACAGAAGATAATTTACGCCGCAATTATTGCTGTCAAAGCTAGAAAATCTACAGATATTGCAGATTCATACTTGATTAAAATCACAACGGTAAAATCTTATCAGTAATTGTGCTTTCTTCGTAAAACTAGTTTGCCTTCATTAGTACTATAGCAATCTATGGGAACAAATATTGTCTCTTTGCTGGCCCAAATTTGACAGAAGAAAGTATTGCAAGTCTGTATGCTGTTATATATCAAGACCGTTTTTTTTCATCATTGTTGAAAGGTCACTTCACTGCCTCAAGTGTCTGAAACAGGAAATGTTTGATGCATGCGTTAGTATGAACATTAAACAGATGCAGTGATTTCATCCTTGGTGAGGACATGGACAACCCTGTTTTTCATTCCCCTCTGGTCTCTGGCCTTGTAGTGGTCATTCCTCCCAGAGGAGGACCCTCTCTGGCAGCATTACTGCCACCTTCACATACCCCTCCCAGCTGACTGGCCACACTTAGCTTAGTACTACCCCCTGTCTGCCGCATGCCTGGCCTGCCTTTCGCTGTCTGAGCGCCAGAACTAGCCACAGCCAGCAAATCATTACATAGGGAGCCCTGCCAAAGTTTTAAATACCAGAAAATAACACCATTTACCACATGCAGGGCAATTATTTCTGTGAAAAATTACCCAGGGGTTTTTATTTGTGATAAACCCCCTCCTCCTTTCTTAACAGAGAAAGACGATGCACAGCCGGCTCTTTCAGGTCCGCACGAAACCCCTCATTAATATTTATGGCCTGCTTTGCAAAGAAACAGTGATAAGCTCTGGTTGAATATTAAGTTTGACTTTATTTAAAAACGCATTAAAAATATTCACTAAATTAAAGAAAGAAAGGGGGGGGGGCTTTAAAGAAAGGTAAAGAAAAGCAGCAGCCTCTTTGTGAAGGGGTTAAACAGTTCATTTTTAAGTAAGCATGGGGGAGGCCGCTAACTCTGAGCTCTGCAGAAATAGACAGTTCTCAGTAATTTAGTGGCCAAGTGGGCCTTTTGAAAGGCTATGGAAATGTATAGGCCTCTGGTGGCTGGGTGGCCTTCCTGTCACATCACGACTAAGTCGACTCCTCTCTGTTCAGGTATGGCAGGCGAGCCTTGAGTTGTCTGAGTGCAGGCTGACAGAGCTGACTCTGTTTGGGCCATAAATATGAATTAGTGTCTTCATATATATAGTGTCTCTCTGTGTGGGGGAATGGCGAGCTGTAATGGCCTGCAGAGTGAGATATCTGCCTCATGCCTGCGCGATTGAGACTGCTCCGCGCAGACTACTATAATTTAACTCAAGTTATAATATTGTTACTGTATATGGAACATTACTGTGGTTTATGATACATGACTCACATCCTCCTTTAATTAAAGTCATGGCTGAACTGTAGAATGTGACTGTAACATATAGATGGAGGCTAAGATTTGTAAGTACAGTTGCTGTTGTATTCCTATGAGAAAAATACAACCAATATTTTCCAGAAGTAGATGGGATACTTCAGAATAACACTTAGTGTGACCCCTTCCAGGTATCATCAAAAGCAGTTATGCTTGTTTGATTATCCCCCCCAGCCCATTTGACTGATCCTCACAGGCCTGGGTTCATTCTTACAAAACAGTATGAGGAAGTGTAAACCCTCAGCAGGGGAGAGGGATGGGTCTTGCAGTCAGTGTTTTACTTTTCCAGTTTTTTTGTCACTCTACAAGCGGCCTCATTATGGCATACAAATCTCATCCTGACATTCTATATGCCTGTGAGAGATGGAGAGAACAGGGGTGTGTGAGCAAGAGCAGTTCCCTGTGCATAAGGTACGATTTACTGTACCCTCAGCAAAGGCCTGATTATTCCAGCCACAGAGAGTCAGCAGTTAGAGTAGGTTTTGCACCACAGGTCGTGAGGCATGAGCAACGACACTCGTATACGAGTTGGTTAATGGCTGGGTGGACGGTGTGATGTTATTGTAGGATGGTTCTCCCAGTGGAGGATTGGGAAGTTCCCTACTGTGAAAGGAGGATAAAGAGGGATGCTCACTGTCCCTACCCCTCGGAGAAGCTTTGCCCTGCTGCTGGATCTTCCTCTTTTCTTACAGCACTCAGATTAACTGCCATTATAAAACCATACCATGCAGAGAACACTTTATACGACTCAGACTGCAAAATGCCACAGCAGTGCAGCTTTGCTCTGCAGGCGCTGTGTACAGCGGAGGCTGCACTATTTATCGAACATTTTATGCTCTTTCTTTACTACAGTGTGGTAAACAATTCAATACCCTTAACTTTTCGGTTCTTTATTTAAATAGGCTAATTATTTAAATATTCATTTATTTTAATAAGCTACTACATTGGTTAGGGAACTCAAAGGTGGTATTTATGATATTTATGGCAAGAGTACTGTTGCTTAATGGAAACAGTGTTCACTTATGGCAATGGCCTCTTTCAGCACGATAATGCATCTTGCCACACAGCAAAAATTGTTCAGGTGATCACAGTGCTGACTTGGCTTTCGAATTCACTTGATTTCAATCTGATCTTAGAACTTAAGATACCACAGCACACCTTCAGAGGTCTTGTAGAGTCCATGTCTCATCGAGTATACAGTATTAGGCAGACAATTTTAATGTAATGAGTGATCAGTGTATTTTCTTTCTATGTAGACTTTATATTTCTATGTAGATCTACAAAAACAAATAAATATCTATGAATTCCTTATAAATCTCATCACAGTGTTGTAAGTTTGTTGTGAAAGTATCCATTACTGCTTCATACGTTTTACTCACAGTACTGGGAAATGAAAATAACCATCATAATTGAGGCATTTCTACAGGGTAGTAGCTGAGGACAAGTTAGTTTCTGAGCAGTGCATGTGGGTCTGCTATTGCAAGATGAGCAGGACTTGACCGGTCTTTGTCATTCTGGTGCTGATCGCATGTAATAAAATACATTTGTAGCCATATGTGATCTAACAAATTATGATAAAAATATAATTAATGATAAAAATATAATTAAAATATCATGCAACCGTAGAAGAAGAAGTGGATTTTCTCAGACCACACTGTTCCACTGTTGGAGGGTTCACAAGATCTTGTTCTTCTTTTGCTGAATTTGGAAAAAAAGGCAAATTAGCCAAGATGGCTATACAATGTGCCATCTGCTTTCAAGTCAAAGAATTGCTGTAGTATTATATTATGGCCCAGATATCGTGATAATATCGTATTGTTGCCTCTGTGGCCATTCCCTAACAGAGAACTAATTGGGGAAAAAAAAAAATCTGCAACACACAGAGAGTTTTTCATTGTGCAGTGCTGTGCGTGATGTGAGGTAATGGCAGTGTGTGGAGGTGTGAGTGATGTAGAGCTGTAGCGTGAGTTTAGAGGTTTAATGGTCAGGGCTGTGATCAGTGCGTCTGTGCTGCAGTCTCTCAGGGCTGACTGTCAGGAGCCTGCCAGCCCACCTCATCACTGTGTCAACACTCTGAGATCTCTCTCTCTCTCTCTTTCTCTCTCTCTGTCCCTCTCTTTCTCTCTCTGTCTCTTTCTCTCTCTGTCTCTTTCTCTCTCTCTCTTTCTCTCTCTCTCTCTCTCTTTCTCTCTCTCTGTCCCTCTCTTTCTCTCTCTGTCCCTCTCTTTCTCTTTCTGTCTCTTTCCCTCTCTCTTTCTCTCTCTCTCTCTCTCTTTCTCTCTCTCTGTCCCTCTCTTTCTCTCTCTGTCTCTTTCTCTCTCTGTCTCTTTCTCTCTCTCTCTTTCTCTCTCTCTCTCTCTCTTTCTCTCTCTCTGTCCCTCTCTTTCTCTCTCTGTCCCTCTCTTTCTCTTTCTGTCTCTTTCCCTCTCTCTTTCTCTCTCTCTCTCTCTCTTTCTCTCTCTCTGTCCCTCTCTTTCTCTCTCTGTCTCTTTCTCTCTCTG
>JBBIGA010000001.1:33075817-33089803 GCA_037576975.1 Alestes dentex | reverse complement strand
CCAAGAGATGGAGTTTGGGGGGGGGGGGGGGGCTTTGTTAAGAAGCATTGCTGTTGAGAAAGATGTAGAACAAACTTGCAAAATATATATAGACAGTTACAAGAAACCTTTAATTGGCACTCTCTATATATAAAGACAGTGACAAGAAACCTTTAATTGGACTGGAAACTAAACCCCAAAACAGCTGATTATAAATTTAAATGGTTTGCTTTTCAAATTAGTACATTATGTAGGCTACCTTGCTGTGAAATCCAGTGTCCTTGACAACAGATAATAGCTGGTCATTTAAGGCAACGAATTTCTTCAGTTGTTTTACTGATTTTTGAGGCTCTGAAAGTGGTTTTCAAGTTGTCTTTCAAGTTGGAGAAAACATTTAATTTTGTCTTTTTGTTTTTTGTTTCCTTCAGATTTATTACAGTTTTGATAATGTAAGCTCCGTATATTTTTTCCCCTTCAAAAACATCAGCACATTCATTTTTTTCTACCTTGATGACTTAAACACTGAACACAACACAAGAACAGTTATTAGGTTACATTAACCTAAGACTAGCTAAAAGAATTCCACCAATGTTTCTTCATTTCTGCATACTGAAATCATTAAGATGTAAAGAAAGTTCCATAGTGAAATGCTTTGTTCTAGAGAAACTAACAGAGTCGGAATTTTTCAGTGATGGGAATTGAGCGTTTCCAATAAAGTCCACTGTTGAATGTGTTGAATGTGTCTCAAAGCCGCAAACAATTATTACATGGACCGGTAATAAATGCATTGCATAAGAGGCATTATTTTATGAAAGTTTTGGACAGAGAACTAGGCAGTCTCTCAAAAAAGGCCCGCATAAATTGACATATGTAAATTGGCTGGTGGTTTTGGATAGTAAATAAAAGGTCTGTATTTGTGTTGCAGACATCGTGCCTTGCTGTTTCTATCAACACCACTGTAAATAATTCAAATTTCACAGTAAACCTCTCTGAATGATTCTGTTTACATCTCAGCCACTGAATTTTAGAGAAATTTTGAAAATGGTGCTGGATGATGAATGTTAGTGGAGCCGATCAATATTGCTTTAGACTATGGCTGTGTCCCGAGCTATATGATGCAATGTTGCATTTGTTAAAAAGTTGGCATTCCTTTATGTTACTCTCAGGCAAGCACACCTCCAAGATCTGCAGTGTCTGTCAGTGCCTTTCTTGACAGATACCTAAATATCCGTGTGAGTCCTTAATGTGTGCGCATTTTAGTGGATATGCACTACCTCATACACTGGCTGCTGCTGTTCTATTCTGCACTGTGCTTTCAAAGTGCATCAGAACAATGATATACTAAGTGCTCCAGCAGTGGATGAATTGGTGTCATTAGTACTTCACTCAATTTCGTAATATCAGAGATGTTCCTCTCCATAGCCTACAGCAGAGAGTCAGTCTACGGGCCCGCTGAGTCTCTGCCTTCTCACTGTACGCCCACCTACGCAGCGAACAGAGATCACACACACACACACACACACACACACACACACACACACACACACACACACACACACACACACACACACACACACACAGAAGCCTGAATCATTCACATTTCTCCTCTGGCACTTTCAGCAAAGCATATGCGTAAGTGTCATTCACATAATGTGAACTAAAACACAGGCTGGGATTTGACTGCTTGCTGCTGAAAGCAGAGACAGCACTGCAGATTTGTGCCTGTGAGTACTGACTGCACGCCGGAGTCACCCTGTGCAAACTGAAACGAGATTAAACACAAAACAAGCAGATGCGTGAATAGTCTTCCAGTCTTAAATATGACCTTGGTTCAGTGATCCTTTCCACTAATGCTGCTCATCTTTGACATTGGAAATGGATTTAAATCTGTTACAATCTTTTTTGCTTCTATAATGGATTATATGTTTCTTTGCATCTAAGCAAATGAATGTTCTGCCTAGTGCGTTATAGAACTGTAGGAGGATTATTAGTGAAGTTATTGCTAAAATTTGTCAGACAGGCAAAATACTTTCTTACGGTCTCCTTCCTTTTAATGTCTGGAGCTGCACAATAGTTTGTTAACTGCTAATGCTATATAATTGCACGATGGCGTTATTAAAACTGATTTTGCAGTGTCATGCAGTGTCTAATTTATGCAAAAGAACCTCTGAGCAGTCACTGATTGTTTTATGTTCTATTACACAAGAGCAATTGCAAATAATGCAGGATGATCTTTAACCATGTCATCAAGGGTAGGGCTGTGTTCATAATATCCATACGCCAGTACGTCATGGATAAGCTATTGGCAATAAGCATATCGATACAGTGATGGCTGTATTGATATTCATGACTTAACTTTTGAAATGAAACTGAGAATGCTTGGTTATCCAGTACACAGTAAGTGTACTGTAATAGTCAGGAGTGAGTAACTTTTACTAACTGTTGTTAAGGCACAGATTATGTTAAGGCACTTGTTAGATGTATTCGTTTCAGTTTCGGTGACACGGTTTGGTTTGCAGTTGTAGACAGTTATTTGCTTGCAGCTAGGAAGCCAGCTGTTTGGTCACTTGTTTGTAGAGCTGATGGATGGCAAGTGTTGGTGAACTTCTTTAGATATTTTCCAGATTTTCTCCCCTATTTTAGTCATATCCAATTCCACCCAAAAGATTTCCCATATCACTCAAACATCTGTCAGACACTTGTACTTTCTGGCATTGTGCAGGGGAGGGAGGGTCCCATCCATCAAAAGAAAGGCAGGCCAGTTGTGCTGTCTTAGACAGACCACCAGACATTGAACTCTTGATCTCCCAATGGTAGAGTTAATGTTCAGACAGCTGTGCCACTCGGCAGCCCCCGTGTAGGTGAATATTTTATTGTTTGCTGTAAATTTTATGGCCATGGATCCTCTCATGTTCGCATACACCAATCAGGCACCTGTAGATCTCCCTCTTGCCTTCAACACTGCTCTGCTCCAAAACTGCTCATTGGACATAGATTCCACAAGACCTCTGAAGGTTTGCCGTGGTATCAGGCACCTACACCTTGGCAGCAGATCCTTTAACGGTCTGTAAGTTGCAAGGTGGGGCCTCGTGGATCGTACTGGTTTGTCCAGCACATGAATCGGGATGAGATTTCATTACGGAATGCTATTGCCATGATGGGGTGTACCTGGTCTGCACCAATGTTTTGGTAGGTGGTATGTGTCAGTGTAACATCCACATAAATGCCAGCATCAGGAGAGCTTCTTATAGTACTTCATGGTACAGTTCTGATGCTCACGCGCCCATTGTAGGTGCTTTCAGTGCCGGACAGTAGGGCATTAACAGAAAAGTAAACTAGTCGACTAGTCGACTTCAGAGGCACAAGTCAACGCCCCCTGAGAGAAGTCGACAAGTCGTGTGTTTTTTTCCTCTTTTCGTGTGTGTGCTTGTGTATGCAATGCAATCTCTGCCTCTGATTGGCTTACGCTGACACGCGTTCCTTGACTTACCCAATTATTATAGTCCCTTCATAAAAAGGGCAGTACCGTTGGCGCGAGTGGAATCTAAACACAAGACCACAACAAGACGAGAGACATGGCAGCATAGGCAGGAGGTGACAGACACACATCACATGCATGGAGATACTTCACTCTAGACACACAAACAGCACGGTGACCTGCAAGTCGGTGTTAAAGTACAATAAAATTACGAGCGTTCTGCACGGCCATCTGAAACGGCATCTGCTAGCTAACATGGCTAACGCTAGCACTGCAGAGAGTCGTCCAGAAACTGTTCCCACTTTCTGTTGTACACTTAAATTTACCAGAAAATTCAAGGTATCAGCCTTTGTTTTGTTTTGTTTATTTGTCATGTTGACTGTTAATGTTACAGAAAACTTGCTCAATGTTGGACACCTGTGTTCCTCCGCTGCATGTGTGATGACGTCATCAAAAGACTAGCCGACTTGACTTTGACTTTGTTGATGGATCAGTCGATCTGAAAAAATCTGAAGTTGTTAATGCCCTAGCGGACAGTGCTCAACATGGGCACTCTGACTGGTCTGTGGCTACGCAGCCCCATCCTCAGTAAGCTGTGATGCATTATTTGTTCTTAGATCTTTCTGGCATAGCCAGCAATTACTTTTTCATTAATTAGTGCTACAGTAGCTCTCCTGTTTCATCAAACCAGTCTTCACTGGATGCCCATGACCTTGTTGTCCTTCCTTAGACCACTTTTGGTAGGTATTAACTACTGTATACTTGGAACCCCCCCCCCCCCAGCATTATTTATGTGTGCTTCATTATGGTATTTTTAGACTGTTTAAAATTTTAGGGTAAACTGTACAAAAGTTTATAGTTTCCTCTAACCTTTTTATTATATTTATTATGTTTCTAAATTGCCTTGCGTCCATAGACCCCGTAGATAAGTGATTACAGAAAATGAACAAATGAATATTTCTAAATTTTAAAACAAATTATAAGCTAAACAATGATCAAAAGGGATGTATAGGTGATATTTTTTGTCATTGTATCATATCGTTACAGGTATTTTAAAATGCTTGTAAGTGAAACAGTAGGATGAAGCTGCTGACACTGGTACTGACAGCGAGTTCCCTAAACAGTACAAAAATTGTTTATCTCAGACAGATTAGCTAAGATTAGTTTGTTTCACGTTTTTGTTGTGAAAACCCAATATAGCATAAATACATTCCTCCAATATCTTTCAGTCCTACTTCTAATGTGTGTGTATGTACAGGTCTCATGACACTCTGTCACTATGGTGCAGTGAATCTCTCAGTGTGTGTGTTTGATGTGGTGCAACAGTGTACGCTTAATAATTCATCCGCTTAGCGGCGCTGAACAATGGTGCCTCTAACCACTGCCCCCTCACACACTCACACACAGACCCACACACAAACACAGATGAGTGCGCACGCTACTAACTTTGAATGATGTGTCATTCTGAGGTGTCTAAACACCCAAACACACAGCTCAGTCACAAGCGATGCATGTATATATTTACGCTGAATCTCTGTCAGCCTCTGTGGTGCGTGCCTCTGTGCTGCAGAACTGTGTGAAAGGCAATCACAAGCTCAGCTTTGAGCTTCCATTTACACACCTTCATGGTTTATCAAGTAATGTTAGCTACCCAGCCGAACAAGTACAGATCAGCCTGGGTGGCTGCTCCCTGGCAGAGCAAAAGGAACCTGATATTAAACCATTAGATGTCTGGAATTATGGATTTTGCCTATTTAGTTTAAATGTATTTGATTATATGATTAATTCCATTAGTTACACAATAAATGACATCAGTTACATATAGTATACTCTATATCAAGTCTGGATGTCTTTTTTGGTCTTTTTAAGACTTTTTCTTATGGTGTCAAACAATGCTAAAACACAAAAAATGTAAAGGATGTTTTTTTTTCTTCTGCTGAGTAAGAATGAATGTGCAACAACTTTCCATTAAACTCAAACTGTAATAAAATATCTGCTCCTCTACTTAAACACAAATGTGGTATCTGTTGAAAGTTGTGAATCTGCACTTGCGGCAGAATTTCTTTGCTAGTTTCAGTGAAGCACAAGTGAGAAATGATGCCGAAGACTTTGCATCTGCTTGTTGGTAGTACATCTTCAATGAAGAAATCTTAAAGCTTTCTTATTCCTCTGGTGTCAGGTTTAGAGTGTTTATCATCTGTAGAGGCCATTCTCACAGTGGTCAGTGTTGAGGCTATTGCAGAATTAAAAGTGTTGTGCGAGTGGCAGGCATGTGGGTGGTAGATTTACGGTGGGTGGCAGGGCGGTGGTCACCCTGGGCCTGGTGGACTGGGGGCTGAAGGTAGGCGCCGTGTTATTGTAATGGACTCTCACATGGGAGGATTTACCTGTAAATGTCAGTCACCCTGCTCCTCTAGATGACATCGATAAAAGCTGGCGTAAATCAGAGCACCCGGCCCCTCCACCCAATCCAGCAGTCAATATAGCAGGCCAATAAACATGCCTGCGGCTCAGGGCTGTGTGCTACCCCTCTTCAACATGACCACTCTTATTAAGCCACCGCTTAGGAGCTGAGCCTGGAGAGTTAACGCCCTGTCTCTTGTGTCTCCTCTGACACCAGCATGAGTTCAGTCTATCTATCTCTCCCACCACTGTAGGTGTGATTCTGATTCATAAATGTTAATGTTGAGTATCTCCCAACACCGTGTCCTGGTCTGGTCTGATGTTTATATTTTGCTTAGTGCACACATGAAATATGTCAAGATGCGCAGAATAAAATCAGTTTAAGTAAGATATGCCAGGCTTTATAGCTGAAAGATTCTTTGGTTTTAAAGTGAAATTGGAATGTGAATGAGCTGCAATTTGTTATTTTAAATTTTTAATTAAATGCATAGTGTTAATTTAAGTTAGTCTTAACACAGAAATCATGAACTGGAAGTCTGACACAGTAGTCAGTCGTCAAGCTTCAAGAACAAAAAAGTGGTCTTCTTTCTTAAGTTAAAAAAAAAAGGAAAACTAATCATATTCATATTATGATGGTGTGAAAAATGGTAATTTGTTTTTCTTTGCACCAAATTCCTGACTCCTGGGAAGATGTTAGTTGCTTTTAAATTCAACAGTATAATGGTTGCACAGTGACACATTTTGTTTGGTACTTATTTGACATATTCCAAATTAGTCTAATGTGCAAAGAGCTCTTTATCTTGACTTCAAATGTGCTGGTTCTTGCTGTTAATTCCACCAAGTATGTGATATTTTTATATACCTTTGATGAAAGTTTTTTAAAGGATTGCACATGTTGCAAGTAACTGTTTCCACTTTGAAACTGTTGCACATTGACATTTAACAGTTAACTTCTCAAACTGACCCTCAATTCTGAATGTTGTGTATGAAGTTTATTTACTCCATGTTGTGTAAATGAAGTGCGAAATAGCCTGAATAAAGCATTAGGAGCGGGTGATATGGAACAAATATAACATCATGATACTTCAAGACAATATGCAACATGGCATTAAGTTTGTTTTAGAATTAATAAATAGGAAGTAAATACAAAAAAGGGCAAATTTCACTCAATGCTTCACATATCTCACTAAATCCAATTAAACAGACTGAGGATTGAAAAATGCAGTTGCTGTTTTGTGAGCGACGAGATCCACACTATTCAGTGAAACGCATTTTGTAATGTAATGTGACATAACTTTTCTCAGTAATAATAAATATTGTCATGTTGCCCACCCTCATCTGAATTGCTCTGAAAAATGCTCAGAACCTGACAGTGATCTGATCTCAGAGGAAACATACTCCCCCTTTCTCACTTGGTCTTTTTGGGTTGTTCTCCTGACATGGCGCTGATTCAGCAGCATCCTATATTTTTCCCAACTCACATAAGACCTGTGTTCGGGCACTGGAAGTATTTGGTTCCAGATTCTTGCACCTGACTGATGCTTTCATTTGTGAGGATGATTGAGACTTTGCCTGGCCTTTTGCTCACAATGACTCAGTGAAGGCCTAATGGTGCTGTGATCCAGCCCCAGTGAGCTCACACAGGTTTTGTTAGAATGTGTGCTGAATGCTCTTAGAATAGCTGAGATGAAGAATATCCACTTCCATCTCCCCTGCAGACCTCATTCTCTCTCTCTTTCTCTCTCTCTCCATTTTTTTCCTTGCTCACCCCCCTTTTTCCCTGGTCTGCAGAGCAAGCCGCTCTGCTCAGAAACACATCCATCCTGTCGGATAACCATCCTCTAACGCTTATTAGTGAGCCGCTGAGCAGGGGTGTGAGTGTGTATGTGTGCTCTGCTCGGCAAAGAGTGTGTGGGGCAGCTGTGCTGTTGGGCCTCGGCGGCCCTGGCCTAGCTTCCTGAATTCGACTCAGTCCACATTCAGACCTTGTTGGGATGACTGCTGGAACAGCGCTGGGGTCAGCAAGCCTGTTTGTATGAGCAGGCCTAGCAGACCCTGCTGACATGTTTTCAATCACTGCGCTCGATTCCCTGGAAATCGCAGGAAAGGCCACATCGGAGCGTTTTATGGAGTACAATGCACCAGGCGCGGATTAGTTTCCCCAACATGTGCGGGAGGAAAAAGGGTATGATTTCGAAAGAATGCCTGCTACAGGGGTAATGTAGTCAGCTTTGAAAAATGGACCAAATCTTCCACCGCTGTCTGCAATATACAGTGCCTCTTACAGCCTCACAACAAAAAAATAAGCCCATATAGGGATGTGAAGGTTTATGTGTGTGTTTGTGTGTCTGTGCGAACGTATGCACGTGAGAGAGAGCGGGTGTGTTTATGGGCGCTTTCCTTCAGGATGGTGCTGGGGGAGAAGGCCCACATCTACACACACTCTGTGCCCAGAGGAGAACACGTCGTGCTAAATGACATGTAACATTGCAAAATTTTGTAAATTACAAAACATCAATCACAGGGGTGAAAGAGTGATCATATAGAAGAGCATTCCCTCAGACCGATATCAGTATGTCCCCATTAAAGCTTTCTTTCTCAACACATCAGCTTTCTGCTAACAGCCTCTGCTGTTTCATAGCTTCCCATGAAGGGCCCTTAACCAATAAAAGCTCTTTAGTGGGTGAGAGCAGAACTGAATACATGTAACAGAGACATGAGAGTGAGTTGAGATTAGAGCAGGCTCAGTAATTACACCACTGCTATCAGCTCCCCAGCAACAAAACAAAAAGAGTCCAGGCTGCTAATCATATGTCTCTAATGGAAAATTTGGCAAAGATATCTATTGCGTTTATACCTCAGATTTGAAAAAACAGCCTCCTTTTCATTAACCAATAAAAATTCTAGTGGCCACCGTTAGTTCTGTGTGAACACCTACACTGCAAACTTACTATAGAGCTTTGAAGTAGTTTTAATTGAAGTAATTACTTACAAGCACTTTGTACATTAGAAAAACAAACATATTTTACAAACTGGTTTTGCATATTGAGGTCTATGCAAAATAGTTATTGTATTAAAGCAGGAAAATTGCCGGATATATTGTGTACATTTACACAATACTTTACTGCCATTAAAAGAACATTCAGCAGAGATTCAGCATTTTGTAATTAAATATATCACTTGTACTTTCTGGTCCTGTTGACCTGTGAGAGATAATTCAGTTGATCCTCACTTGCTCGCAGTTACACATACAATCCATCAATTTTTTATATCCTCTCATGTACACACAAACTATTCCCACATACTATTTCCATCACCTCTCATTCCATGTTTTATGAAGTAACCATAACACTGTCTATTTAATCATTTTCCATAACTTTAACTTTACATGTTATCTTTTACCAGTATTCCTGCATTATTGTTGCTGTGTGTTGAAGAAATACTCCAGTGTTTCTCAGCCTAATCTCTATTCATCTACAGCATGCAATTCATAAACCAGATTTATAATAGAAGCCAAATGAAAGGTATTTTACCACCTAGAGAGGTGTTTCAGCACCTCCAAAATAGCCTCTCGTATAGCTAAGGTTTGAGTCAGCGTTTTTTCCTATTTTTTTCTGCAGCAGACAGAGATTAGGTAAAAAAATGCTGGAATATTTTTTAAACACACATGCAGGATTATTGCTGATTGAACTCTTTGAAGACAAACATTCCGTCATCATTCATGACTGTGAATTGCACTACTTGATAAATAAGATGTACCATGTGCTTTCTGATGTGCTGAAGTTTGTGTAGTTGTGTGAAGGTTTGAAGGGTCGGGGCCGACTCTTCATTGCAGTATAGCGTTTAAGAGCTTTTCCACATTTCTCCACAGCGACCCTTACTGGGAGAGGCCAGCTAATGCCAGCTCCTGTTCAGCCACTAGGCCCAAGACACTTCACCTTGGAGGGCAACAACATACCTCATCACCATGGTAACTCCTCCCCTTCTCCCCCCTCTCTCTGCCCTGCCCTGTGGCCTGTTAGAGCCAGTAGGGAACTCATCTTGGCCACTCATCACGCCAGCCGTGACATCCAGCACGGTCAGGCGTGAGCTCCGTTCCTCTACACTGACCACCCTGACCACACACACACACACACACACGCACACACACTATATGATCTATTCCATATAATCTCAGAAGCAGACGTTAATTGTAATAGAATTGATACTGATCATACATTCTTATACTGCTCTCATACAGAGTGAAAAACACTGTTGCACTAATCTTGAGTTCTCAGCCTATTCTCAGATTAGTTATGCATTGCTTTTATAGACCTGTGGCCTGAATGGCCATCTGTCCCAACGTGATGCTAGTATTTAATTCAGTGGATATTTATTAATCAGTTTGTTTGCTTTAGAATATGAGTCATTTTCAGATTTTGCACGGACGAGACCACAGATAGATTTCCTGTTTCAAATATAACATGCAGCATGAGAGTAATTTTTATTTTAATGGACTGATTTGGCATAAATCTGAGAGGCAGAACTGCATCAGAGGCATTTTTAAACCAGAGTGAATAATTCTCTTCACATTTCACAAGGACATAGTTAATTGATGAAAAACAAGTATTATTGCTTCTGAGCAACAGCAGTTCAAATGACTTATTTCATGCCAAGAGAAATCCAATATGTAATAGGCTTATTAAGGCTAGGCTTATTGCTTAGAGAGCTGATAAACGATGGCCCTCTGCAGAAAGAGGCAGCCCTTTATGGTCTTGAAACCTGCACACCGATCTCAAACTCGTAATTATTATAGGGAGTGGGCATTGTGGGAAGTGGAGTCTTGTCCTATTCCACTGAGAGTTGCTCTGACGGTTTTGCAAGCCATGTTTCATTTACGGCATGTTTCAAGTTCTCAGTGAATTGCAATACAGTAGAATGAAAAAGATTTTGGAATATGTAGTGCTGCTAATACCCTGGTGCCGGTTGATGGATTGGTGAGGAATGAAAGCACAGGGGCGTTGGGATTACTGTCACACAGACTAAAGAGGATTTATTTATCACTTTCACAAAAAGCCTCCTCTAATAGCTCATCATGTGGTGTATTTAGTACTATTAGTACTACCACCCTCCGCTGCTGATACACTAACTGCCACAATGCATAACAGAGGATCTGCCTGCACTGTCATCAGTGCCTAACCCATTCTATCATCTCTTTCTCTCTGTTTCTCTCTCTCTCTCTCTCTCTGCCTCGCTCTCTCCACCTAGTTCACTAAACAGATTTTCACCTTTTATCCCTCTCTGAAAGCATTCCAGCTAACAAAAGCACAATGCCAGCACTGCTGAGCCAACCTGTAACATGCTGGCATCAACTTCCTCCACTGTCCATTCAAAGGGACATTAGACACTTCTAAAACAATCACCAAAACATTTTTGACTAGACAGTGCCATTTACCTGTTTCGTTACAGTCACCTATCCTTTACAAACATATTGGGCTGTTAATATAACTACACGAGAGTTATTTATGTAATCTTTAACTAATTTTGATACATTATATCTACTTTTAAATCTACACGATTTTGTGTGCAGTATTGTCTTTTGCAGTACTGACTTGAAGAAGCCATCTAACAGATGCTGTGGGCATCCTGACCAGTTTCAGATGTTCCAGATGATGTCTTGTGGCTGCTTTCATGAGACAAGGGATTCACGCGATCCAACCGATGAAAATAAGGTCAAACAATGGAAGCCAGCCTTTAATCATGCTGGATCAAGAATTCACCAGTGTAAACACATTGCAAGACACTGTGCCATCGCATATATGTATGTAGCTGCCCTTTACAGTGTTCATATGTCACTACATACAAATATACATTTTACAACTGGAAAAATTATACGTACTGACGTAATTATTCTGTTATATAAAAATGGAATCTTTTTTTCAGTTTTTAGTTTTATAATTCAATTTAGAACCTCCACCACCCTTTTACATTGTATGGCACATCACATTTCATTACTTTATAAGTTACATGAATAAATACTAAGCTCTGAATTTTCTTCCATCTCTTCTTAAGGTATCGTTTCAGAGGGATCTTCCTGCAGCACTGTCAGGGTGCTATATTGTGTTTTGTCTGTATTGTACCTACACTGTATCAAACAGTATTATTCTTGTCCCTTGAGGCGATGAAAACACACAGCCCCGCTGTCAGGCTGGGGAAGCGAACGTGGGCTGGCCGGTGTGCTGTGGTGTCCCGCTCTGATGAGAGAGGGGCTGAATTCCAGCAGGGTTATTTAGTTTAAGTGCTGTTTGAGCAGGCTGTGCGGGGCAGGCTGAAATGGAGATAAATGGCCGTGTGGACAGGGCTATGGAGGGACGGCCACCTCTCCTGCAGCGTAGGGCCAGCATGGGGCCTCAGTGGGGCTGAGGGACTGCCGCACACCTGTCTCTCCTAGTTACTGAGCCCAGCGCTTACGCATACGCACACACGCACCAGTCCAGCCCTCTCAGGCCTGATGGGACCTCTGGCCCTACACACAGCCAGACATGCACTAGGATTAAGCCGTCTGCCTCCATCAGACACCCCCCCCACACACACACACACATTATACATATGCTTTGTCTCTCTCTCTCTCTCTCTCTCTCTCTCTCTCTCTATCTCTTTCGCTCTCTCTCACTTTCCTCTTCTCCTTTCTCCGCTCGTCTCTTTTGCAGCTGATCAGAATAAACAGTATGGTGTGGCCATGGTATGGTGGTATAGCCACATACAGTGTTTACCCTTTAAAATCTACATTTGTTATTTCTGTTGTGATATTAAAATGGACTTTTAATTACATAATCAGCTACACTGTCAACTGTATTTTCACAATGAGCTACACAATTAATTGCATTACATTCTCTATTGACAACTTCCCTTTCATTTCAGTGACAAGAAATAATAATTTGGGAATAATAAACAAAGCTGTAACTGCAACAATAAAATACAGCTCTTTAAATGAAGATTCCTGTTTTACTTACAAAACATGCTGTCAATTGGAAATATGCAAATTGCACTTCCGAGCTAGGTTCAAATAATTAATATTAAACTAAGGTGGATATGTATATCTTACTGCTGGGCATAACACATTAATGCATTATTTACCTAACGTCGACAATTATTGTATTGTGTGTTAACGGAGTTTTTAAAAGTTCCCTTTTTCTATGCTTGACCGCCTCACCTCACTTTGACAGGGACACTCACAACTGAACATACTCACTGCTTCTGCTGCTCCCTGATCAAAGAAAAATGTCTCTGCTGGTACCTGTTCAGAAAAATATGTATAAATGTTAACTTGCTGTAGCTTGGAAGGTGCCTGATATACTGCTCTGATCATGGCTCTGGACCGTGGGTGCCCGTGTTCTGATAATTTATGCTGCCTTGTTGAAAAATGCTACTGTAGCGCAAATTGACAGCAGTCTATCGATTCATGCTACCCTGCCAAAAAATGCTCCCTTTAAATGTATCCACTTCAGACCGTTTATAGTCAGTTTATAACACTGATAATGATCAGAGAAAAATACATTTTATTTTAAATATTTACTTATAAGCAGTGTACTGATTCATGCTGCCTTGTCAAAAAATGCTACCTTGATACTTATTCCATTTATAACACTGAAAATGATGAAAATATTTTGTATTTAAAATATTTCCCTGTAGGAAAATGCTCCTTTGATGTTTATACAGCTGCCAGTGTCCTAATGTGGCACAGATTTATGGCCATGGCACTGAAAGTGGAACTGCACATGTGCAGAAAGGCACAGTAGCACATCTCGATGGGTAGCATGTTTTGACAGAACACCCAGGGAACTTGATTAATGGGGGGGTTATAATGGTTATAAAGCTAAAATGGTTAAAGCTAAAATACTCTGAGGGTACCTTGTTTTCCTATAACAAACTAGATAAAACGTGAATGCCCTGCAGTAGCAAACAGCTTTGGTTTTATATTTGATTTAATTACATTAATGTTTACGTTGAGATTTACAGAAATATTTGAACTGCAGCTGTGTAACTGTGTTAAAGGAAACACTGCTGTTAAAAAGCTCATTTGTTTAAAGTGTTTGCAAACCAAACGTTATTGTACTTTTGTTTATATAGCAGTACTTTTAAAGTAA
>JBBIGA010000001.1:33030814-33075717 GCA_037576975.1 Alestes dentex | reverse complement strand
GAGAGAGAGAGAGTGCTACAATAAAGCAAATTAATTTCTATTTGCTGCACAGTTTTGCAGATGTTGCATTGCAACTTAACCCATAGCTCTGGTGGTTTATTATTACCTTAGGTTCCATCACCTCAGGTCTTTCCTTCTTTTAGTGTTTTTGTTATGACAAAGGTAAACCACTGGATAAAAGAATTTCTCCTCTGCTCTTTATAAAAGAATGTCTCTATCCTAGACCAGCGGCTGCATGCTTGTGTTCTGGAAGAAAAGAACCAGCCTATTAGAGAAAGAGGGTGAGAGAGAGATACAGAAGGAGAGTGAGAGAGAGATACAGAGAGAGGGCGAAAGAGATACAGAGAGTGGGTGAGAGAGATACAGAGAGAGAGGGAGAGACACAGACAAGGCAGAAGACTTTGGTTTAATATAGTGTGTGGCAGGTGGCCTGCTTTGCCTGAGGAGGCTCTTTAGGGCATGACAGCTCAGAAAACGCATAAATCCTCCCCTCTCTCTTATCTCCATCCACATTTAGTTGCCATGGGGATTTTATTTATGCAGCTGCAAACTTCCATACTTCAGGTTAGACGCCAGCATTTCAGCCGTCGCCTCACTGTCGCTCAGAAGAGCAGGAGCTGCAGCTCACACTAGAGAGCATGCTTCATTCCCCTCTCTCTCACACATACACACACACAGACACACACACAAGCAGAGAGAAACAGAGAGAGACAGAGAAAGAGAGGGCCTGATGTAATAGCATGAAAGGAAAGCTGTTTGTGTTTACAGTGACTGGACGTAGGTATTGAGTGGTCAGTGCAGGTACTGGTCTGATGAACAGTGGGACAGTATTGTCCTCTTTAGACCATCACTGAGATACCAAACTCAACTGAAGCAGAAGAGGGTGGGAGGGAAACTAATCAACAGCAAGTGGGAGTTGTTATATATTTATAACGTGTGTTTGTGTGTGTGTGATAGAATGTGTTCTTGGGATTTTACTTATCACAAAGGTGGTATATATTATACCACCTTTGTGATGTGTAAAGCTACTTCTTGTGTAAAATCTTCCCAATAAACAGTAGTGGCTTTATAATGACACCAGGTGCCATTTTCACAAAAGCTGTCCTGCAGCATTACCGTCTAGAAGTTAATATCTAGATTTATTTTTATGTAACCTTTATACATATAGGTCAGTTTTAATATAGTGTCTGAATACTTCTTTTCCTAGAAATTCCTGTTTTATATATGTTTCTTAGTTTATTCTTATGAATACATACTTTCTTGTTCAGATTTATAAGTATAAACACAAAAGTCATTCTCCTTCAACAGTGTTCTCCCATTCTCTCTCTCTCTCTCTCTGTTTCTGTTTCTCTTCCTCTCTCTCCCATTCTCTCTCACTCTCTCTTGCTCTCTGTCTTGCTCTCTCTCTCTCGCTCTCTCTCTCTGTTAAACCACTCTCATTTCAGCTGGCTGGTATATAGCGTGATTCTGACTTTCTTTTAGTGAGAGTATGGCTGTGTGGTTTGAATTGGATGAGGATGGTGGGTGTGGGGGGTTACAGGGTGCTTTATAAACCCTCCCTGCTGTGTGTTGGACTCATTGCACTTAACCTCAGTCAGAGCAGCAGGATTGCTTTAACCAAATGAGCAGGGCACAAAAAGACGGTGCCACTAAGCACGTACTCACGCGCCCAGCTAACATGCTAATGGCTTGAATATGGAGCACATTAGTACAAAATGTCAGTGACTATGAAGCTGGTTGTTAAGTGCGTTTGTATTGATTTGTGATGACTATATTATGATGGCTAGCCCTGTTAGATTTCAGCTCACCTAGCAGTGAAGTTTGCGGAGAGTGTCTGTCTGTCTTGGATTAGATTTTTTTCCCTCTGTTTCTTTTTCTGAGGGGGCGGGAATGATGTGTGCGTGTTCGGAGTGATATGTTTTGAACATTGTATGAACTTACTCTTGGTATATATGACTTTGTTG
Organism: Alestes dentex; assembly: GCA_037576975.1. Lineage (NCBI taxonomy): Eukaryota > Metazoa > Chordata > Actinopteri > Characiformes > Alestidae > Alestes > Alestes dentex. The sequence continues at coordinate 33,073,753 of JBBIGA010000001.1, read as the reverse complement.
CAAGTTTCTCTCTTTGATGTTTTCTCTTTTTCTGACCTACTTTTTCTCTCTCCCAGAATGGTGAGCTATATGAATTCTGTACTTTTTTTTTTTTTTCTCTTTTTTTTAGTAAAGGTGCCTAGCATTCAATTATTTAACTGATTTCTTTTTATTTTTTTTTATCTACCTGTTTCTTTTGTCTGTGCGTGTGTAAATTATGAATGGTATAGATTTCCTGGAGAGCAGAGGATGGGTGGTGGTGGGTGAGGTGTTGGGGGTAGGGGTCTTGCTGCTGTGGGGATGGATGTGCGTGCTGGAACAGCAGGGCTTCGCTCTCCCATCCTGACCCCGTCTGCCCCCTGTCTATGGGACAGGCCTACAACCCGCCCCCCCCCCTGCTTTTACCCGCCAGCCTTGGGACGCTGGTGACAGCTTTTGAAGTGTAGGTTGCCCATTGATGCAGGCGTTGGGCGGGCAGTGGTAGAGGGGTTTTGATCCCACCCTCGCCCTCCCCCTTGCCGCCGGCACACACCCCTCGCCTTCTCAATATCACGGCCCAGTGACACCGAGAACAGACGCCGGAGCGCCTGCGATCTCTCAATCGCTAAACCCTCCGTCTGGCAGACTGCAGCATCGCACTGCTAACAGCGCTGCCTTGCAGGCTGACTTGCTTGGTTGATACTGCTGGGCTTGACTGTCAATTAATGTTAGGAAGCACATTCACACTTCTTTAATTCCACATATTAAATAACGACAGCATTGAGCCAAAAAATTATACGTCTAGTAACGTGGTTGCTTTATTTATTTGTTGCCTCTTTTTTTCAACTGAGATATTTAGTCATACACAAATTCTAGTTTGTTTGGCACCCTTTCTGTGGCACACGATGCATAAATCAATTGGCTCTACAGTGCATATTCTGTATGAGATGGGGGAATATGTAGTTAGCTAGAAAGAAAACAGAGCAGACGGGGAAAAAGAGAGAGACAGCAAGAGAAACAGAGTGAGCAGTTATCACCGTGAGCAGAGTCTCTAGACCTGCTGTGCATAGTCTTCCCCTCTGAGCCTTAACGGTAAATAGATACACACCAAAAATACACACAAACTAGCATTTCAGACCTTCCTGCTGCACTGATTCAGAGAACTTCATAAGGGGAGTTGCTTTCTTACATGATATAGGTGACTTTATTGTAAATGCAATAGAGACTTTTGTGCTGTGTTATGAGTCTAATTCTTAAATGAGCATGCCCGTTCTTCAATAACGCATTTACTCTTACCCGCTCCTACTGCACACAGGATGTGCCCACTAGCCCCCAAAAATCAATTAATAGAAGGTAAACTATTTGTCCTTCCATGCTCCAGACACACTTTACTGTCTATTATTAATTTCTCTGTCCAGCACGAGGGAACCTGGGAAAACTTTTAATTTAATGTTTTTGAAAAATTAAGATCAAAGTCAAATTAAGTTCATCCAGGTCCATGTAATCTGTAATTCGTAAGCCTGGAGCAACAACATTCTTTGAGTGTGGCATTGCAGCCGTCTTTAGATGTGGACGACAGTAATTACCCAGCTGTTGCTGTGCTGTGATTGACATGTGTATTTGGCACAGTCCATGTGCACTATTCATGAGCTGCATAGCAGCCATAATTAATTGATTCATATGCCTGTAAGCTTTTTCTAAAATATTAACAAGATAAGATTAAAAAGGCAGCGAGTCGTCAGAGCTGGGTGGGTTTGACCGTGCTGTTGGCTGAGACTCTATCACCTGGAGGAAAGCGCTGCATTTCAGGTCTGTCTGTTGTTCATTGTGATTAAGTCGTGGCAGCTCTGTATGTTATCGGTTATAGCATTCTTATTTACAGAGCGCATTACTTCAGACATTTTTTCTGTCAGTATTTGCCATGGGATCAAGTAGTTTTGCTCAGGAAGTGCTTCTTTCGGAGTCATATTTGCTCTACATGTCAAGACAAACTTTGCCATTCTTTCTCATCACAGACATTTTTTGAATGAGGAACAAAATGCAGTTCTCCTGGAACATGGTGCCATGTTTAACTTGACCACTTGCAGATACGCAGATCGGTGAAAACAACACAGAATCCAGTAAATACAAAGTTTTTAATAAATACTACTGATGCACCAGTGCATTATACGAGGTTACTGTGAGCACTTTACAATTCACACTTACCAATACTGACCTTGTAGATTTATTTGAGCCAAGAACTTATAAAGAACAACCTGGCAAAATAGAACAGCACATCTGTATGATGGTAGAACAAACTAAGACGTAAAAAAAATCAATAATTATATTGCAAAGAAAAAATACAGAGACAAGAAAATAATAGAAGGTACAGTAAATTCTTAGCATACTTGTTGTTTATCATTTGGCCACGTGTTCTTATCCATCTCACAAAACAGTATCCTCTCTTACTTATACACTGTGTCCACAAAATAACTCCAGAAGTGGCCTGTTTCTGTAGATGGTAAGCACATGCTTTCAATCGGCAGTAGCCATAATAATTTTAGGAAATTGGATTTTTGTCCAACATAATTTAGATTACAGAAAATGAAAAAAAAAAATTAAGAAAGTTGCTTTTTGACTGGAAGATGAAGGTGGAAGTGTATCACTATTAAAAACTGTTTGTTAGTCATATTTTCCAGTTCTTTGAATGTGCAGATAAACAGTGGAATGGAATGAAGCTGCACTTAACCCTTTATTTCAACACCCAGCTTACACAGTGCTGGCAACTGCAGGTTCTCCGATCAGTCCTGATACCTGTATGAGTGAACCTGGTGCTCCTCGCCATGAACACTATGCTCACACATTACAGCATGTTCTCCATAATATCTGTGAATTAGCCCCAGATCGCTCCTCTCCCCCTCTGCTCCACACACACACACACACACACACACACACACACACTCTTGTACGTGCAGCAGCCAGCCCCTCTCATCTATCAGATGGAATCATGAAGAGTGTGTTGGGCGAGGCTGCCAGCTCCTGACAGGTAGTCACCTTGCAGGTCTCGCTGCTTGTGTCATGAATAAACATGGCGGCTAGCAGTGCTCTGCTTGGAGAAGCACGCTGGCTCAGGTAATGGCCTCTCGAGCTGCGAGAGCAGTCTCCTCCTCCGCTATTATGCACAGAGCCAAAGCGCCTTGGCTTAGCAACGTCCACAGCAAGCTACGCTTATTAAAGCCTGAGGACACCTCAGCCACCGTGGCCTGCAGCGTGAAGGCTTTGGTGTCTGGTTCTCGCTACGCTGATAGGCTCTCATTATCAGGGCTGGCCCAAAGCAGCAGAACTTGTAGTGTTATTACTCAATAACTTGAATCTGAGCAAGACTTAAGCACCTGTTGAGGCCAAAGGTAAACGGCATTATTTATTATTCATCAGCTGTGGCCACAAAGATTTTATTATACATTATATATATCTGTACAGTCAGACCAAAACCTTGTATCTCCAAAATGGTTACTTTAGGATGGGGAATAATGTTCTTTCTTTCAATGTAAACTAAAGTAAAAATATTTTGTTGGCAGTAATTTCTTGCCATTTTAATACAAGGTTTGTGTGTGTGTGTGTGTTTGGGGGAGGGGGTTTGTGAGTGGGTAAAATTGTAAGAGCCAGTACACATTGTTATAACATATGGTATTAATAATACATGTATTACCTTTATGTAACTTTATTTATTCCTATTATATATTCATTTATAACTTGAAGATGATTTCACATGATGTAGAGTGCATACAAGCATAATGGAAATCTTTTTTCCTCCAGTAATATATGAAGTTAAGATAAGGGTCTGCAGCTTGCCTTTTTCAGCAGTGCATAATTCCCATCTATGTGGTGTAATTTGTTTTACATTTTTGTTTGTTTATGTTTGCTATTTTGGATGGTGACACTGAGCAGCTGTATTACCATACACAAACTGCCTATACAGCAAGAAGCGTCTACACAAGCACAGCCCTTAGAACAGGCATGTAATGTTACTTCACTTTCAGCCAAAGACAAGAAATGGTAAATTGTTCAGTGCTTGACAGCATGAATTGATGTATATGAGATGTTGAATGCAGTCAGCTATGTCAAAACATCATTTTCCATGCATTAGTTGTTTGCTTTTGCTTTTGCTTGACTATTCGGGTTGATGTAATTATCTGTCAGTCTTACTAACTAAATGTGTAAACAGGAGGTCTGCTATCAGAAAAGGGGAGTGAGGTTAGGCAAATTGAGCCTGGAATAGTGTTGACAAAGAGGGCCTCTCTTTTTTTGAGAAGGAAAGCTAGTAGATCATTCATAAACAATCATACATATATTGCTTTGTGGAGCTTTTAGTTGAAAGCACTTTAAATTGTTAGACTAGCCCAACACAGGCTTATACATCATTTTCATTTTCTGTCATAATTAATTTGCACCCTATAAAGTTCCTCTGACTAACTTAAAAAAGTTTCCCTGGTCCAGCTCTATCTGTAGACGTCCATGTTATTTGATGTATGAAAGTGTCTCCTCTCTAATCACACGCCGGAATCCATCCTGGGGCTACACTAAGCAATCTAACGTACTTGAGACTGAGGACATTACCCAGTCTTCTAAGAAGCCCACAGTACATGGGCTCTCAGCTCTAATTAAAAGTTAGAAATCATCTTGTTATGATGATTAAAGTCGGAATGCAACTTTGGAGAAATCCAAATGTGTCATCATTGTAAAGGGAATCAAAATCAAACCTCTTATTTTGTCCAGCAAATGAGTTACCTTGTCCGACTACTCAGAGCTCCTCTAATGGCCGTGTCCATTAGCGAGGCCCATCGGCGTAGATACAGGGATTAATCATGCTTTCATTCTGAATGGAACATCACGGCGAGTGGCTGCAGTAAAGTCAGACTTCACAGGCTTCAGATAAATGGAGATTAACCAGCAGTCTGAACTGACCACAGCTTATGCTTTTAAAGAAATGGTTTTATTTCAAGAAATGATGGGCCTGACCTATAGCAAAGCACATATATTTTGCTATTGGCAATCCTCTCACTCTGGTTAGCAGGTATACAAAACATGTCTATTTTCTATTTCATAGCAGCGAAATATTTGATTTGTGTTTCATCTCAATGAAACTACCTGTTGTCCCATTCTATCAAGTTACCCAATAGACATAACGAATGTGTTGCTCACCAAAGGCCTGCCCACAGAGCTGTGTGGTTCCAGCAATCTGCCGATCACCGCATTTAGTATACCGTTTTATCTGTGTGTGCTGTATTCCGGCACTGTTTTGTGAGAGGAGTGCTGAAGGAATGGGCCTGTAGGAAATAAAAGGCAGGAGTTGAATCTGGCGGAAAGATTACACTGTGAAAGCGTCTCTTAGATTGCTTTGGGTGCAGGCTGAACCCTGTCATTGTAGGCTGCTGGGAGATACGCTACGTTTACGGGGGCTACGCCTTCCCCTCCGTCCTCACACGTTCGCTATCTCCCACTTTCTCGCCATCTTGGAAGATTTCAGGCAATTTCCTCTGCCAGCCTTTCACATCATTTTGTCCAATATGGCTGGCTCCTGTCTCAATAGTCGAGAACCATTAGCGGTATTAGTTTTGTAAAGACCCTCATTGTGCACAGCGTTAGATGGATAGACCGATTTCAGGTGACTTCTGAAAAGAAGCTGTGTGTTGCGTCCACATGCCCCTTTTCCACAGTCAATCTCAGTCATATGCTTCGGACAATCTAACCTGGACAGTCACCAAGTCATTTCAGATAAGTCAAGCAAGTAAGAAAAATAAAGCAGGGCAGTATGTAATTTAGCCAGTGTGATTAGCAGTTCAGCTGGCCATGCTGTCCTCATCTGCACCGCACAGACGCTGAATGACTTCAATGCTAGCCTTTTCTCCTTCCAGTTATTCCAGTCCATCCAGAGAGCTCATTCTCATGTGCACCAAGACCGCCTTAATGTTGAAATCATGTTTACAGTTTAATTTGACTTCTTAATCACTTCAAGGCCCTAAGGTTTTAAACCTTCAGCAGGCCACCTGTCTCGCACATTACCAAGTTCCACAGGACAGATGGGAGAGGTCTGTTCATGGACTAAATATTCAGTCAGGCTGTCTGGCCAGCTTTGGACCTTCTTTACTACACCACACACTGCACTGGACTTCACTGCAAGTGCCACCTCTGTGAATATTCCCACCATAAGTCTAAGTATCAAAGGAGAATTTGTCAACATTTTTACTAGTTCTACCGAAATTTCATATTTTATATGTATACAGTATCATTCAGAGTAGTCATTCCCAGTGCTGTCTAAAGGGGCCATGGTCTACATCCATCTTGTATTTTATGTTTTCACACATGAGGGTTTTTGAGATTTTATGTATCAGTAACAATCATCATTCATTTTCAAACCTCTCTTTTACCTATATAATTAAAGAAGCTATTTGTTTTTACTGTGCCTTGAAGACTGACATTGGAATTATATCTGTTTCGGATTGGCTGTCCTGCATCGTGCCTTACTCATAAAGCAGTCCAGGCTGAAACTCTTCTCATAACTTCAATATGAATGGATGGGCTGAACTGTTTTGAACACGATAAGCTTTACGAAATTCGAAGTTTATGTACCACCTTAATGATACATTAATAATGTCCTTTTATAACAGTGTAGTGAGTTGTTCTCTGTTTTAGTTTAGTTTATAACTTCTCACTAGAGCTTCATAAAGCTGCTTCCTCTGCATGAAGGCTCCGAGACAAACAAGCTCTGTGTATAATTCCAGAACATTACTGATCCACCTTAGCCTGGCTTCACTCCACAGCCAGTGCGTGCAGCCAAACACACCCAGATAAGAAATGCACCTGTGCATAATTACAGTCCATTTCATTTTTCATGCATCTGGATTATCAGCAATCCTAATAATATATTACATTCTCAAATGTTTTTCACCTTTCCCCAATGTGAGGTACCACCTGCGTTGCAGAGCTAACCTTGTTATTTTTAGAAACATTTTAGGCCTACAAATTATTTCAAAACTTTTTTTTTTTTTTTTTTTCATTTTTCTTTCCGTCCTAGCTCCTCACAGTGGTGCTGAAAGATCCATTAGAGTAAATGATGCTGTCCTCTAGCGGGGACTTTCCTGTTTGATGGCTGTCCATCACAGTGATATGGGCCTGGTCAGAAAAGCAATAATGCCACATTCCTACAGAGCAGCGCTCTCCATAGCAAGCAATATCCTTTATGGCAGCAATATGATAATAATATGGGTGATATTGTAGGGTCCCTGGAAGTGCTGGCAGTGTGTTAACAATATGAATTCTGATTAGAGTTCAGATAACTGCCATTCCTGTCCCTACTCTTTTATCAGTCTCAAAGCAGCCTGTGCACCGTCTGCCCTGGTGGTTTATGGATACATTATACAAATTGCACATGCAAGAAACCTCATAAATAACACAGAACACCGGTAAACAAACACACACGGGAGGTGTACATGCCACTCAGATAAATAAAGAACAATGTGTGAAGATGGTAAATTGAAAAGTGTTTGCTTGTGTAAAATGTTCCTCGGTCAGCAGAAAATGCCTGAGTTGGCTGTTTTCTTCTCTCGCGTACTCTGATCCTCAGTTTCAGGGTTGATTCTTACACACAGCTTCTCTGCAAATTTACCATGACCACCACCTAAATAGGGAGAAAAATGCAGGTGGGAGCAATTTTATAGACATATGGAACATCAGAGGCTGGGCCTAATCTGGAAAAAGAACAGCCATCAAAGAAGGCAACTTCAGTGGCAAGTTGTCCAGGGTGCATTTTTCATGATTATTGTTGTTGTGGAGCAGAGACCTTCATGAATCAGTAGTCAGGTCATCTCCGCTTCGGCTGAAAAGCTGCGATGAAAGATTCTCGCTCTCTTTCTCTCTCTCTTTCTCTATCTCTCTTCTCTCGCTCTCTCTCTCACTCTTCCTTGCCCTCTTCCCACCGCAATCTCACTCTTCCACTTTTTTGTTTTCCTAAACAATGATTATCATCAGCGGCATCAACACAACAGTTGAAGTCGTGCATGTTCCAAATCAAGGCAATCTGAGGGAAGCTCTGCATTGAGCATCAATTATTTAGCTTGTGTTGCTTTGTACAAACAAGCTCCCCTGGTGGAGAGACGCGTGCCTCTGCACAGCCAATTACTTCCAAATGTTTCTCTCATTTATTATTGAGGGTGTAAATCTTGTACAGGTTGTTGTGTGGCTGATCCGGTGTGGAGTCCATTGTGCAGTACTTTGATCAGGACGCAGCTGAGTGGCTCAGGGGGGTGGTCTGCGCTCCCCTGCTGCAGCAGGCAGGTGCGGAGGGTCCGGTGTGAGGAGAGGAAGGGCAGTGTTCAAGCCTGTACACCTCCAGAAGCCTTGCTGGATAATTAGAGTGGCAGGCCTGCATGGGTTTGCCTCCCAACACACTCTTCAGTGGCCATTACTGATGGCCTTATTGGCACCCGCTGACCGCTACCGTGCTGTTTGTTTTCTGTCTATGGCTGTAGAATGGTGGGATGTGTGTTTGTGTGTGTGTATGAACTGGAAAGGTGTAAATGTCTCACCTCATCATCATCTAGTTTATTTAGTGCATTGTGAGATCACAAATTATATTACAACACATTTTAATTTGATTTCAGTTTGATTTGGCATTGTTTTTAAAATAAAAAAAAAGAAAGACAATATTTATTCAGAAAGACATACACAGTAGTGCCATTCATACAACGGTTAGTTCTGACCCCCTAATCAGATTGACCGTTCTAACCGTTCTATTATTTTTCACTATTACTGCCTCATTCTGCCAAGTGTGGCTGCTTAGTAATGGCATGCTTTATGCGGTTGCTAAGTCTTAGTAATGTTCTACTTATCACAAATAAAACAGAAAATTAGAAGACGTTTTAGAAGATAATATTTGAGTTGCAGCTCGTTTAGTCGGATTTTAAAGAAGAGTGTGACAGCAGGTCTCCATCAAATTCTGATCCAGCAAATGAGCAAACGGTATAGACTGTGAAATGCTTACAGTCTTGCTGGAAAAAATGATACTCGGGTTGCTTTGGCAAACGCTGAAAAAACTGAGCTGAGCATGATGTTTCGGCAGTTTTGTGTCTCTATTAAAAATACAGAAGGCAAACCAAACAGCAGCTTGAATGTTCTTGGACTATGCACAGACCTCATTAGTTATCGTAACAAAACCTCCACTTAATTGTTCCTTTTCTTTAAAGAACACTTTTTCTTCATTTGCAGAACTGTTGTATAAAACCAGTAAAGCATTCAAGATTACATCACATTGCAAAGGTCTACAGCAACCCAATTGCAGCTGTGATATTGACTGTGATAGCATCTATTCTATTCTATATATTTTAGACAATAAAAAACAACACGCAGAGTGTTTTTGTTTTTTTTTAAATAGCCTGAATTTTGCAGTTTAGATGATGGGTTGAAAGCTCCGACAGTCTTTGCAGGCTTGTAGTGGTTTGGCTTTTGTCTGTGATGTAGGATATCAGTGGCAGCAGAACAAGCCTCTCTGATTTCCCAGCCACAAAACTTATTTAACCAGCGCTGTCACATGTCACTATTGAGAAGCGCTTTAAATTTCCCTTTTAATTAAGCCTGTCTGCTTGACAAATAAAAATGTTGCCAATCAAAATTTCTACTTGAAAAGAGTTGAAAGTTGACTTAATTCAGTGAACAAAGAGGCCTTTTTATGCCATGATTATACAGTGCCATCTGTGTCACAACAACATCCATGAGTCAGAAATCTTTTTACTTATTAAACATATAATTAACACTCTTTTCATTGGAGTCTGTAGCGCACGGCAGCCTCGATTCTGTTGCGCTCTGACGTGGCTGACAGTGGAGGTGTGATTTAGAGCAACATGGGGGGCGAGAGAGAGGGAGAGAGAAAAAAGAGAGATCTCATTCTCTGTCTCTCCTGGTTTGGCCAGAGGCCAAGGGGAGAGAAGTGAGCTGTCTGAAAGATTTGGGGTGTGTGTGTGTGTGTGTGTGTGTGTGTGTGTGTGTGTGTGTGTGTGTGTGTGCGCGTGTGCGCGTGTGCGTGTGTGTGTGTTACTGGAGGAGATGTGGTGAGCGCAAGTCTTGGCTCAAGTAATTGTGTGGCTCCCAGGTGATGGAGGCTTTTATGCCATTAACAGTGTCTGTCCTGGTGTGGAGCGTGCCAGCTCTTTAACGAGCCAGTGCTGCTAATTTCACAGCTAATACTGAGCCGTTCCACCTCACCGGGCCGCACACAGCAGGTGCTGCAGGGACACAGTGAGAGGATGGACAGAGAGAGACGCAGAAACACACAGAGAGAATTACCAGCGTACCTTTTGCTGTCAGGGACTTTTTTTTTTCCACCTGTTTTTGATTGACTTCCATGATTAGAGGTAGGGAGTGGGTTTAGGGAGAAATAGAGAGAGAGAGAGAGAGAGAGAGAGAGAGAGAAATTAAGAAAGAGGAGATGGGGAGAGAGAAAAAGAGAGGATGGGATGGTGAGAGAGGGTGGAGAGAAAGATGCAGTGGTGAGAAAGAGAGAGCGAAGAGAGAGCTGGGAGGAGAGATGTAATTCAAAAAACCAGTAATATCAGCTGATATTTTATATGGTGAAAAATATACAGTTTGGCAGACAGTTGACATTACTCTTGAACTAATAAGCATTCAAAGCTCACAGAGCAGCTGCTGTCTTGCTAGAACATGTAGTTTCATATTTTTCAGATGCTAGCCAGACGAAGCCCTGAATTCATGAAGTGAGTTACTAGAACCCTTTTGCTCCTGACAGTTTGGTTATTGTTCAAAATGACATCACATTTCAGACATTGTTTTTTTTGTACATGTAACAGTGTAAGAGACATTATCTTTGCTTTATCAGCTGAAAAATCTGCAGAACCTCAAAAATGACTCATTTTATCTTCCAAGCATGTGCATGTGAATAAAGCGGTGTCGCACACCGCCGTCGCGCAATTGTTGGTTGTGTTCAGTTATCAGCTCTTGAAACGTTTAAAACTTTGTCCTAGTCCTTCCTTCTTCCCTTTCTATTATTCGGTGTTAAGAGCTGCCTTTTGCTCTTTGTTCCAATTCTGAAGTAGCTCTTCCACTGTCCTTGAGTTTGTGTTATTTGTGATATATAAATTCATGAGCACATGCATTTCTTTTAACCCTGCCAAAGCTAATATGTCATTGTCAGAGGCTTTAACTTTGTCCGCTTGTTAAAATCTGGCCTCGCAGTGTTTGCATACCTCCCCATATTGGGCACAGTGAAATGGATCAGCAGGTAGAACTTGGGCTCTCAGTGTGTTACCAGGTTTTGCATCAAGAAAAAAAGAAGTACCATGTTTTCTCTGTCGTTGGATTCACTGTAATCATCTTTGAGCTACACAGAACAGATAATGAATTCAGATGATTAAAAATAGCCATACAGATTATTACGGATTTGTTTAATAGTAAAAAGCAGCTGCTGTGTAAAGCACTTGCTCAATATTTTTGTTTCCGACAAGTAAAATCCGCAAATAAATTTTTTGTTCACATGCATTGTAATAACAGCCTTCTGACACATTCTTAAAGGAGGAGAGAGAATTTAGCTAAAGAAATATCTGGTTTTGTAATATGATGTATACAAATAAAGGGTCAACTTTGCATTACCAAGTCCTGTAAAATGTCCCACAGCGTCCTGTTTGTCCGCTAGCTGTTGCTGTCATGCCTTAGGTGAGAGGCAGCAAACCGGATTTTGCTCAGTGCTCTTCTGTGCTGCTAACACAGGGGAGGAGAGGGGGTTTGTGTTGGCGATTCGGCTTTTCAGGCATCGCTCTTGCCATGTAATCGCATTGCGTCTGGCTTACCTGTGCCACCCCCAATGGGTTTATTCACAGCTAACGGGATTTGCTGCGCTGCAGAGCTCCAGAGAGATGCGCCGCCGCCACCGCTCTCCTCTGCGCTCTTAATTACACCCTGACAGGACATCAGCATTGACAAACCCTCCCTCTGATCACACCACAGAGAAGCCCCCCTGCACCTGCCTCCACCCGCCATATGACACAAACACGCACCCAGCTCGCCCATGCTTTCATTTCATCAGCTTGCTTGGTTAGGTTATTGGTGGTGTTGTTTTGTGTCACCACTGCTGTGAATCCATAGCCTGCTGCTTAAAATAGTCTGGTGATGTCAGTTGAGGTGGGATATATATGTTGTATGACTTTTTGACATTGGATGGAATCCTGCTACTGTGATTGTAAATATTGTACATATTTTGATCATAATAATAATAAAAAAATGCCCTAGTCACTGGGACATGGTTAAGGCAGGCCTGGATTATTGTGATCGTGATTGGTCAAGATACTCACAGCACGCAGTAAAACAGGGCTGCAAATATGTCTAACAGGTATGTGCATAGGGAGGCTATTGTCATGTTGTGGATGGTACACGGAAGCTGACACACTTGCAGGAGTAGATCGATAATGTTGTATTTTTAAACACTAGCTGGAAAACTCAGACAAAGAAACTGTTCTGGCTCGTAAGTACAGTTCAGAAAAACAACAAAGGACCTCCTCCTCACTAATCAGAGGTGTGAACGTAAATCAAATGGCAAATGTAGGGTAAAAGGTCAGGAGACGGGGAGGGCAAGGGGTGTGGCACACGAGAGCCAGCCTTGACAGCTATAAAATGTGTACAGCAGTTAACACACAGAGTCATTGTTTTGTCATGATACCTAAATGCTTTATATATCAGTATTTAAAAAAAACATTATTAACAGGAATAATAGTTTCAGTACAGACTTACAGTTTTATTGCCTATTACAATGATAGTGTAATATTTTTTTATTAGTAGTATTAGTATCAATATTAGTGTGTCTTGTATGTAGTTCAAATCATTTAGAAAATACCTCAGTAAAGACAGATGTGATGATAATGAATAAAAATGGTTTACTGTTATGCCATGGAATATTTGCAAATATCTGACAGCTCTTACACAACTGTCATTCTAAACAACACAATTGATTTATTTTGTACCTGGAGAAAGCTAAGAGGTATATGAGGTAACTGAAGATGGCAGGTTGGTAAATGTGGACTGCAGTTAATGTTATATAGAATATTTACACAAATAAAAAGTAAGATTTTTTTTACTTAGCTACTTCTTTGTGGCATGAGCAGCGCAGAGCATCTTGCTTTTCATTTCATACGCCAATGTTAAAGGGGACATATTATGCAAAACTTAAAAAAAAAAAACAAGTTATAACAGGTCTATGGGCTATACAAAACATGTTCATGAAGTTCTTTGCACAAAATCACTCTCACATAAAGAGATCTCACCAGCTTTATGCTTCACAGTTTCAGTCCCTTTCAAAATGAGCCGTTTGGACAGCGAGCCCATTGTGACGTAATACTGGGCCAATTTACATAGAACCGCCCCTCATCTGTCGAGACCCCACCCACTAGATTAGTTGAAGATCCGCCATTTTGTCTGCTGGTTTTACGAGCACACATAAGACGCTGAGCACTATGGCTACAGGCAAAGGCAGGTCACACATTAAGTGTTGTGTTCATCTTGCTCTGGGTCCGACTCGGGGTCGAACATACAGGGCTGGATACCGCCTGTTTTCTGCCATTTTCACATGTGTCCCAATACTTTTGTCCATCTAGTGTACCTCTCTCTTTTCTTTCTCCCTTCCTTCCTGCCTTCAGTCTGGTCACCATACAGGCTAGAGTCACAGATTGAAGGAATGGAATGAAAGAAAGAAAGAAAGAAAGAAACACTTTCACTGCTGTTAAGGACATGGATTCTAATGTAAAATCCAGAATTTAAATGTGCAGCTAAATCATGGGATAGGTGGGGCGTGGCCAGCAACAGCTTATTTGCATAAAAGGGACAGAGCCCTTAAACGGCTCATTTTGAAAGGAACTGAAACTGTCAGTAATAAAGCTGGTGAGATCTCTTAATGTGAGAGTGATTTTGTGCAAAGAACTCCATGAACATGTTTTGTATAGCCCATAGACCTAAAGTGAGTTTTGCATAATATGTCCCCTTTAACAGGTGGAGTGTTCTCTTTCACAAGCAGCCTTGTGAGAGCGACACTGTATCATAAGCCTACTATGTGTCACACAGTTCATGAGACTGAGGTACTAGTTTACACATTTTCTGGTAGATCTACAGGCTTAAAATCAAGCAGGCATAAAACGTTTTTATAAGGCAAACTATAGCAACTGATTTGAGTAATTATCTCATTGAAAGAAGGATGTCTGTACACATTGCTAATAAGCAGTGAAAAATTCTGGTATAAAGCCTGATATATCATTCTGTGCTGTTGCTGTATGCATCAATGGCCAGTGATTTTATGTAAAAGTGACTCCCAAACTATCTGTAATAAATAGGATATGGATAAAATATTATTTTGATCATGCTGCTACATACTGCGATTGTGATGGATATCAGTATATTAAAGGGCTCATATCATAATTTTTCCGAAAGTGTATAAATATTGTTTCAAAATGTCTGTTCATATGGCCCATATATGGAAACTAATGTATCAGCTTATTTTCAAATCATGGAGTTTATTAAGTCACTAAATCACCACATTTAAATATATCTCATTATTTAGCGTACAGACGTTTAGCCCCGCCCAGTCATGCACCAATTCACCAGCTGCTTTAATCGTTAAAGACTGGCCAAAATGATTTGACTTTTGTTTACTTACCTTCATGTACCTTCATGAATATCAAAACACCCAGTAACACTCATCCTGTGCTGTGCTTGGTCACCCTGTCAGTGATTGGTTAGAGACTCACTTCCGTATTGCAGCCCTCTGCAGTGTCAGTTTTGCATAGATTGACGGATATTGTGATAAGAACAGATTATTTATTGTGGATCTCTACCTATCAATTAAAAGACTGTTTGCTTTTTTTGACAGCCATTCTGTTAACCTCAGTGTCCCCTCTACTCGCTCCTAAATTTGTACAAATCCTGTGCAAATCACTTGAATTGTTTGGATGGCTAGTTTGCATAATGCAGCCTTCTGTGATATAAATATTTTCTAAGATAATATCATGATAATGGTTTACAAACTATATTCTGTGCAAGTCTTAATTTTTAGCAGTGCACTGATGTGAGCAGCTAGAAAAATGAATGTAAAAAAAAATAAGGTTTGAGGCGGTGTGAAAAAGCTGAACATGTTCCAGTGCTTGTTATTGAATTATCGTGATTCCTCCCTTCCTCAAGTTTTCTCCGTCCAACTTTGAGAGCTCACATTTTAATAGCCAGTGCTTTAGGGCTTTGAAGCATACAGGATGAAGCCTATTAATCAAGACACTGGTGTTAAAAAAATCTGAAGAATCTGATTCTGGACTAGGCGTGTAGGTGTTATTACATATGTGAGTATACAGGAGATAGACAAAATATCTGAAACACCAGGCCATGAAAGGATTTTTCAGGTAGTAAGGAGCTGGACTGTCTTTTGTCTTCAGAGCAGCTTCACTCATTCCTGGAAAACAGTTAGACATGTTTTGAGCAATTTCTTGGGGGAAATTGGACCATTCCTCAAGAAGAACAAACATGCTATCATATTGAGCAGCTGGGAGCAGGCTTCCATTGACTTTTTAAAAAGTAAAATGCATCCAGATGTATAAAGGAGAGTAAAAGAGATCTCAGCAGACTGTATTGCTTTCTTCTGGCGCTCTGTGGTCTAAGGACAGCATTGTGTGAGAACAGAAGATTTCCATCATAATTTGCTCACCACATTGAAATTTTTCATTTTCTTTGACCTGCTTGCCTGAATGTTGGGTGCTGAGCAATTTTGTCCTCTCAAACAATCTGTTAATCATGTTAGAAGGAGTTACATATCTTCATACAGATTTTGCAGTAGCAATAACAAAAACCATGTACATTGCTTTTTATTTGAGATTTTGGTAAAAATGCATATGTATTTTTTTTCCACCCTTCCACCATTTTTTCCATATTAACCCCCTAAAATCCCAGAACACCTAAGACTTATTCAGCCAGTGCAGGGATAACTGGCAGAGCTATACTTAGGTTATAGTAATGTTATAGTCTCCCCTTAAATGACATTTCCACTTACTGTATTCCCACAACACAGTTGTAACTTAACAGCTCCCTATCTCTGAAGCTATGTCATCACTTTGTACAAGGAACAGAGTGACCTTTTCCTCTCACAGCCTTTCTTTTGTCTGGCCAATCAGACCGCCTCTATGTCGTTAACAGCCAATCACATCCACTGCAGCTCCACTGACACGACACACATGCATGCGGCCCTCAACTCAAGTGATCATGTGCTATGGGCTTAACTATTCCAAGCTCATGCAGTCAAACGATGAGTCAGTGATATGACTTGAAAACACTGTTTTCTGCTGTCTTGGCCATCCATTCAGTAAACTGAACTGACTATAAAAACACATCTCTAAACAAAGATTTTAAGAGTCTTGTCTTGAATGTCTGTTCCATCCCTGATATCTAGGTGTACTAAAATCAGGTCAGACTCAGCTGTCTCTTGATCGAACAGGTTACAGCACGTGTCTCTTGGCATGTTTGGAACATACATTGTGAAAAGGGACAAATGTATGAGATATAAGTAGAAAAGGGATAAAGATAGAAAAGGTATAAAGGTATAAAGAAAACTGTTACTAAGTGAAAACCAGAATATGGAAAAGCAATCTAAAATGAACTGACATACATAAAATGATGGTTAAAAATGAAATATACATTTTATTGCATTTAGATTAGGTATTCAGTACTCTTTTGGTGGCACTGCCGGGTATTCAAAGCCTGTTAAAAACATGTTCCTACCTTCCTACAGCATTCTTTAGTTTTGGTGGTTTGTGTTTTCTCCACATTTAATAACCTTTAAGTAATACGGTTTTCTTATAAAAACTGGATAAATAGCCCTGCAGTTTAAAGACTAGTTTTGTATCTGGAAGTTTTATAATTCATGAAAGTTACAAATTCAGAAAATTGCTAATCTCTCATCCAGACAACATGCTCTAGTATATAGTTTTGAGATTGTGTGTGTAGTAATTTTCCTTCCTTTGAATCTAACGGTAAGTTGAGTGTAGGTGGGTTAGGGGCTTGGCAGAGGCTAAAGGTTTATATTTTGTGTTTCAGCTGGCAAGAGCCCTTTTGTCATACCATGATGTGAGCGAGGGCCCTAGAAATGTGTTTGGGTGTGGATATAAAAATGTTTTAACATTTATTTTAGACACCTTTTCAGACCTGCCGCTATGTTCGCTTCTTATTTTTGCAACCTCTTCAGCAAAACAAAAGAGACACAAAATTGCTTTCAGCCAGGAGAGGCTGGTATGTGTAAGTATTCAGTAAATTGTATTCAGAGCTATTGGAGAGTATATGCCACTCTAAGCTATTGGGGAAGACAAGAGGACAATTTACTCCCAATGTGGCCTTCTGGAGAGCCTTCAGTAGAGCTTACAAGGCCACTGCAGCAAAGAGAAAGAGAGCGGGAGAAATAGAGAGGGGGGAAAGAGGGATGTGTTTCAGGGAAAAAGGAGGATTATTCACCTCCAGCAGGGCTTTTTGCATAATTTGTTGGTATTATTTTTCAAATTGACCTCATGATTGTAGTCATAATCAATACGTACCACAGGCAGGCTGATTAAGGCTCTCTGTTCTCCTCCCTCCCCTCGTCTTTATTTTACCCCCATTGTGCTTCAGCAGGTATTGCTTTTAATATCCTCAACCCCACAGCGAGAGGTAGAACAACAACATGAATGCAGCGGCGCAGAGCCTGCACTCGTATTGTTTTCTTCTCTTCTTATGGAGAAGGGTGCATTTAAACATAAGAAAAGGAAAGGAATGACCTATTGATATGGATCCATTCTTCTCGCGCAGGTATGAGTCAGTATGGAACCGGATGTGTGTGCACTTACATTCAGTCTGAGACGTCACACTGGCACAATGACTTTCAGGCAATCTGTCTTACATCTGGTCTGCTACTATAGTATAACCCTGTGTAGAGAGCCATATTATTGCTATACTCATTAATTGTAATTATGATTGTGCAATTTCTTTATTTAATTAATTATTAAAACAGCTATAAACTGAACTACATTTATCTTCTGTTTCAACAGGCTTGAGCCTCTATTTCTAATAGTTTCAAAATATGACAAAAAAAAAAACCATGGTGTTGATTGAGAGTTTACATTTCTTTGCTTGCTCTGAATGAAAAATATTTATTACACTTATTAATACTTCTGATTCTGGATTTAAGTGCATTTCTGTACTTTTACGAACAGGAGTGGTGATTATGATGATAGTTATCATTATTGTGATTAATTACGTCACACACTGAATGGATGCTGTTAACACTAGGAGGGTGAATGGTAGCGTGTGCATCCTCACATTAGGTCACTGTTAACACAACATTTGTAGAAAGCTTGATATGCTTAGAGAAATGGGAACTGCCAATTCTGTTACAGCAGCTAACTGAGACCCAAGTTAGCACTGAGTTCTGGTGAAAGAGGGAGGGCTGTTCTACCCTACCAACCAGAAAGAAAAAAAAAAGGCCAATATTGCTCTTTGGACTGCTCTTTGGACACTTTTGCACCTTTGGCCTAACTGGTGGCCTTACCATTTTTTTGCACTAAGGTTGCACTAATAGGGATTTTTTTCTGAGCCAACAACAAACTCCAGAAAAATTTAACATCGTGAGACATGTTGTTTACCTTTAAAATGTATTAGGATGCTGTATTTCTGCCCTATCATCATGAACACATATGCTTAAGTGATCTACCCCAATTGCTAATTGTACCTGCTAATTAACTTCACTTTAAGGTTTCATTGGTGTTGATGTTGTGTGGAGATTAGAGTGCTATAGTGCCTGTACAAGCCTCTGTCAGGCTACTCCACACACACTCTCGCACACAGTTTTCAGGACATCAAAGTCACTGCGGACATGCATCCGAATGACAGATCTAATGAGGCCACTGAACATCCGCAGCAATACCAGATCCACTTTACTGATTGATAGAGAAGTACACACAGACCTTGAAGGGAATTAGTGCACCTCTGGAGAAGTAACCTTCCTCTTTAATGGTGTACATCTGAGCACTGTCTGTTCTTGATGCAATATTCCATGAGGGCAATTTGAAATATAGCTACTGGCTATGCTTACAGTACGGTTTAGACTCTTTTTGATGTGGCAGCTGTTTACCATACAGTATCATTGTTGCAGCTGCTACCCGACCATAGATGCGTTTTGACCCCTCTGTGATTTCACTGAGTTTGAATAAACATTTTGTTTGTTTGGGTTGCGTTTTGAAAAACCCTTGGTCTTACAACCAGGGCTTTGAAACAAAATCCAGCACTGAACTGTATTTTATTAGGAATAAAAACAGCAGTAAAAATTTAGCCATCATAATGCAAATCTGGTCCAGAACAGATTTACGTAAAATTAATGTTTTAATTGTTTTTTGTCTCATTCTATGCAGGCTTGCAGTCATAATATACTGGCTAACACAAGTCGAATGAATCAAACAGGGAGTCATTTATTTTATAGTGCATTTCTAAAATATGAATTTTATTATTCAAGAAATGTCACTTGATAGTTGCAGTGTTAGCCCTCCTGTAGCAGCTTAGCTTGCCAGATTTTGTAGATCTGACAGCTTTCCAAACCTTCTAGTAAGTATATTAAGTCTGTCTACAGCCTGTATTCAAGGATCAAAATTAACCAAATTTTTTATTTTATTCTAACCAGTTTTTAAGAGCAGAGGCAGTAAAATATTAGTTCTACTTGGAGCGTTTTATTTTTTTTATGTTTTTATTTCTGAGCTCTGCATACAGCTGTTTTTTGTTGTGTGGAAATTCTAGAAATGTTCTTGTTTGTAAAACCCGCTCCACTTTAAATAACACTTTAATCACAACAGTTTATCAAATGCAGTGAAAACTGAACATTCTTGTGCACTTCACATTCAAGACATCCCGGTCAATATTTTTTCCAGAATCATTCTGCTTAGTGATGACCACTTGCATGACATACGTGTAACTAAGTCGATGAGAATATTAATGAGGTTACCATAGAGATAACATTTAGTTTAATTAGGAGAAGAACCTAGACTATGGCCTTTTTTACTGCAGCAAGGAGAAGAGACACAAAAGGAATTGATTGGTTTTGGCATTTAGTCTCTGATCATTGGTGTCATCTATTGCTTCAGGAGGCAGGAAGATAATCTAAAGTGACATTTCTTGTCTGGCTGCTTTTTCGACACTGATGAAGGCAATTACAGCAATCTTAAATGATCATTTGCACAACTTTCAGCCGCTTGATTTTTTCCCCCCCTTTTCATGTCCTCAGAGTTGGAATGCGCCGGGGTGATTAGCTAATTTGGTAAATAGGGAAATATGCCTGTGTGCAAGGTGAGGCACTCAAATATTAGCTGTTTATGTAACGCATGTGGAGATATCCTGCTGGCACAATGTTCAGTGTTCTTTGATATTTAATCAAATGATGTTGGTGAGATACTGAACTGTGTCTTATTTGATTGACCAAATCTTTCTCCTTGAAACAAAAGGACATAGCGTGTCTTTCCTTCTTAATAAAAGCCATCTGTGAGATCTTACCATTCTTCATGCCAATCATCCACCCTATGTTTATGTTTAAATGTTGTGGATCCAGACATCCATATGACGCTGAACATCTTTCTTTCTGCCTGTAATTAAAGACGGTGCTACATTTTTCTTGTGCTACATCTTACTTGTGTTTTTTTTTTGTATCAAGTTTTTGAATTACATATTAATTCATCACTGGACTGTAAGTAATCTTCACTGATCACACCTAGATGAACATTCTTCTGGTTATTTGATTGCTAACATAATTCATACACATAGTTCTTTATTAGGTGTATAAAAAAGACAATTAAAGAAACTTAACATTCTGCTCTTTTTGAGTATGAATAAATATAATATCAAATGTCAGTTTGAAATATCAAACCTAAACATCTTTCTGATGGCAGTCATTTGATTTCAAGCAAATACCTGCCGATACTGATGTTTTAGATATTGTGCATCGTTACTACTATAAATAGTATACAACAGTTAAGTATACTGTTCTTATAATCAGAGTGGAAATGGTTTTTTTTTTTTCGTTTATTCCATTAACATGATGGCACTGAAGAGCAGTCTCACTTCATGCTTCTGTCCGGAAGCAGAGCAGATTGCTTGTCTAAAGATCTTTAGATCACTGAGAAGTGTTCTTCTAGAGCACTGAGAAGTGTTCTTCTTCAAAGTCATTGCACATTTTCATCTTCAGATATGTTGACTGTGGGTTGAGCGTGAGCTAGTGTGAGCTGGTTTTAGCAGACTGAGCTGTCCACCCTGTGTGGATCACTCCAACGTTGTGTCTTAACCTCAGACCAGCAACACACCCACAGTTCAACGCTGCCTCATCCTTTTCCTCTGAAAGGTACTTAAAAAGTCATCAGCAGGCAGCGTGTGAATATTGCCGGGATTTTATTTCATGTTTGTTGCATTTACTCTCATAGAACGTGACAAATATGTCGCTGGGGTGAAGGTCGCATAACCTCGACGCTTCAAGAAATATTTGGCAGGCCGACATAATGCTTTTCAAGTTTGCGGAACAAATGAAATTCTGCTGCTCTGTTGCACTTTGCCTCCAAACAACCATTACAACTAGCTTTATATATTGTCTGAGCAGCAGACCATCAAATGGTGTTTTTCTTCTTGTGCCAGAGTGGTCTGTAAGATGGAGAATAGCAGTCTGCCAATAGGATGTAAGGGCATGGTGCGTGTCCATATTTGGTGGTAAAATCATCATATTATATGTTTTAGATAGCTTATGAAAACTAACGTAAATTGAACTTGACAACTGTGTGGATACCGTTAAGCAGGCATAGGGAATCGTCTTATGAAGGTGCAGGCATTGTTGCTTGCTGGGTTTTCACTGGAAATTGCATACATCGCGAATGAATGGCCAAAGGGCAGAGGAGAGCCGGAGAATTCAAGGCTGCTTCTGAGGACTTTATTTGCATACTCAATATAGCGTCTAGCCTCCAACAGAGACAGTGTGCTCTGGCGTGTGTTTATATTTGGTGGGTGTGTTCCATTTCAACTCCATTTTATGTTGCATTTTGTTAGTTACTGAGATTACAGATATGAATACAAACAATATCAGATGATTTTTCTCCACTAACAGTCGTTCTTCATCTTGCGAGACAACCACCCCCTCCCCATCGTTCACCATTTGCTCTAACCACTTTTGCATTTGTGGTGGTAAAAAATTAATCTATGTGTCGGCCGGTGGGAAATGTGTGGATCCGAGCTGATTTATTGCAGACTTAATTCAGAATGGCTGGAGATGATGAACGCCAGCGAAAGTGGGCAGTCGCGTTTTGGAAGTGTGAAACCGCCTGTTCTGAGTTGTTTGATTGAAAATCACATAAATCAGCAAACTCCAAGCTCGGAGTCTTACAAATCTCTAAACAAAAATCCTTGGCCTGTACATTACATTATTAGTGCAGCATTTGTTTAAACGCTAGGGATTTATATACCTTTCAAATAAAAAGCTCTTGGCTCAGATGAGAGCCATTTATATTTTTCCACCATTTTATCTGACATCTGAGGTAGTGCCTCATGAAAGCACAGTTTAGGCAGCTTTTAGACAATACTGAAAATAACATGAAACACAATGTTTTAATAAGTACATGGTTATTTGACGGAGGAAATGTTCAAAGAACTGTTCAAGTAATACTTGTGTGAAACTGCAGTCTTCCTGTGAGATCTCTGAATAAACCTTGAGGCGTGTGTTGTGGTATAGCGATAGCCAACAAAGTGCTTGTTTCATGTTTTAGTTAGGATGCTGAATACTAGAGTCTGATGTCAAGGCTAAACCTGCGATTAGGTCAGCACAGTGTTCTGTTGTGGTCTCTTTCTTTGCTAAACTCTTCCACTGGGGAAGATGATCTCTGGCCTGCCACTTGGGTCTCTGGTAAAAAGCAGCAATCTGAAAGTCATTCAGGGAGCTGTCTTGAGGGACTTGAGGCCTGAGCTAATCACAGTTTCGACCCACTTCTGGATTCCAATGACTGAAACAATTGATCTGAGACCTCCCGCCAGACCAGAACCAGAAGTCAGTGCGAGTGTAACTTTTGCACACCATAGCCCTGCACCATTACACCTCTGCCACTTATACTGAGGGTGATGAGCATTGGGAGGTGTTTTCGTTGCTATAAATGCTCAGTGAGAAACAGTATAGCACAGATGTTCAGTCCACTTACATACAGTGTGCCATAGATCTTAAAATAGACTTGCCATTAATGTACTCCACAGAAAGTACAAGCCAGTCTTACAGTGTGTTTTTTAAAAACTGTAGACATGTGTAGACATGTTATAGTTTTGAATGATTTAAGTATTGCTAACTAAACTAAATGCCAAATTTCATTTTTTTTAATTTTCTCACAGTAAATCCATAGATTGATCATTCTGAAGCTGGAGATTCAATGATGTGTCTGATTTGATTTTGTAATGATTTTGTAAAGTCAAATAAACGTGTAATAGTATTCTACAAAAAAATTTAGGCCAAAATGAAATACTTCTCTTATTTTCATAATTATTATCATTTGTCAATCAGATTTGACCAAAATGGATTATATTTGTGAGCTGTTTCGTAATCTATTTCGTAATATGTATGATCTACCTCATAATATATTTCTATTTCACTAGTGTGTAAATAGTCATATTTGTGTATCGGGTGGATTTTGAAAAATTTGATATTTAGTGCTTGTGATGCGTTCAGTCATTTCCTAAAGAAATTTACACCACTTTCTTTGTTTTGTATATTTTTTGAGAGTAGAAAAAATATTTTAAACAAACCTTCATTGACCAGGATTTACAGTAGCTATTCTGAATTCACAGTTTCTGTAGCATGCTTCTTGGACCTTCATTAAGTCCTCACTTCTAAGCCCTGCTTCTTTTTCTGCAGGCTGCAGGCCCTGAGGAAGGAGAAGTCCCGTGATGCAGCGCGTTCGCGGCGGGGGAAAGAGAACTTTGAGTTCTACGAGCTGGCCAAGATGCTGCCGCTTCCAGGCGCCATCACAAGTCAGCTGGACAAAGCCTCCATCATCCGCCTCACCATCAGCTACCTGAAGATGAGGGACTTTGCCAACCAGGGCGACCCACCATGGAACCTGCGGGTCGAAGGGCCACCGCCCAACACTTCAGTGAAAGGTTAGAGACCACCTTCACCCAGAGCTGGTCCTGAACTCCTAGGGCCCCAAAGCAAAATTCTGCTAAGGGGTCCTTCTATGTGAGCCGTGAGCTTATAAATCATTTGCCGTGAATCACTACATTCCTCCTTCCTTTAAAACAGTTTGCTCCATCTGTCGGTCTAAGCACAAGTTTCATTTCGTGCCTGTGCATATGAACACATGTTCATGCACAATTTGTTGTTGTTTTCCAAGCTGCAGTTTCTAAACACTGTTGCCTATTGGCATTTATCAAACATAATAAAAGTAGTACTTCACTCTACATAAAACACAGCTCTGGAAGTGGCTGGCAAGCAGACAAGACACAGACTCCCCAGTCACAGACACAATAGATGCACTCCCCAGCAAGGTTAGCAAGATAGACAGACAAGTGAGAGATGTATTGCAGAAGCTTTGTTACTGTTATTTGCTGATGTCAAACACGTTTACCTGATTACTGTTCCTGCCTTTCACTGCATTTCAGTGTTTTTTTTTCTCATCTTTTTGCATCCTCTCACCAAAGTTGTAAAAAATGACACCCACTTGGAATTGGGGAGTAGGAGTCCTTGTGTAATTTCTAATGACTTCTGAATCTATATGCACCCCTACAAATCACTCTGTTCTGATCTGTCCTTTTTTATTTTTTTAAAGTTTTTGATTGAAACTATTGCACAGCTAAGCATTTCAATAACCCATGGCAAAAGAGCAACATTTACATAAAAAGTAACACCCCCAACAAGCTCTATCACTAAGCTAAGGTAATAATTTACTGTATCACAGTAGATGAGGAAAAGACAGCAGGAGTTTGGAAGTGGAAACAAATGTTTGTCCTGCCTGGAAAACTAATTAGTTGAGAATGGTACTACACCAAAACAGTCTATAGATTTAACAGTAACTATAGATTATTTGTTGGGCAGTAACGACTGAGTGTGTAATGGGCCTGGTTAATCAACCAATGCTAATTGATAGGTGATACAAGATGTGGTGAAGTTTAAAGGAAAAAGAAAAGTAAAGTAATCTTACAAATAGAACTGGTATTTTTTCTGGTATTTTTCTCTGTTTTGTTTCTTTTTTTGTTGTTCTTGCGATTTATATATCTGTGAAGTCATATTTGAGAAGCAAAAACTGCAGAATCTTGTCCCAAATAATTTCTCAAAGAATTTGACTTAGTTTAATTTATTTCCCTGTATCATATTTGTTCTTGGCATACAGCGCAAATGAGAATCAGTCAGTTGCTGTAGATCTGGAATGGCCGCAGTGCTATGAATGGCCATGGGGACTGGAGAAATTGCAGGCGTGTTTAGGGGACTGCGTTCTGTGTATTCTGGCCAGCACACAACAGATGGCATCATTGTCGTCTCACTTTGAAGAGCTGCATGCATTTTAATGAGTAAATGTATATACAGAATAATTTGGTGTAGCTCGCACCAGTCAGTTCGTGATGGGAAACCGTCGGCAGGAGAAAATGGTGTAAGGTGGAGGTATGTATTAATTACATTGACTAGATGTATAATTTAATGAATCCATGGCAAGGTTAGATTTAAAACAGTGGGACAATGAGACTGCCTTTGTGTCCTTCTGTCTCACTGACAGCAGCACTTTAAATTGAATCAGGAGCTGGGCCCATTTTATTTGCACTACATTTCGAACAGAGCCTGCTATCGATTCCCATTGTGTAGCCCTGCGTCACTGGAGTTAATGGATACTCGGCCCACCAATGGTTCCTCCAAGCCCATGAATCTGTGTTTATTCTCCAATCAGAGCGACTTGATGGCCTTGACCTAAACTGGCATGGAGCTTTCCCTTTCCGGTTCCCTCTAGATTGTTTTAGGATAAAAGAGCTCGACACATTTTGATCGGCCTGCAGCTGTCAGAGAGGCAGGAATGTGGAGCATGCTAATACAAGCATATGGTGCATTATTGCATCAGGTGGAGCGGCTTAGAGGGCAAGGCCCATTTCTCCTCCGGATTGTTGGTCGCACATGAGTCAAGGTGAGCCGGAGGAAAATAATATTGTTTCTGATGCATGGAAGTCCCCAGTTCATTTGGCAGTCCAGTCCTTCAATCAATTTGCCTGTGACTTTACATGCGGAGCTGTGGCGGCAGACCCTGCGACTGTTATTACACCAGATCCGCTGAGGAAAAAAAAAAACGAACTGACTTCTTGTAAGGCATTTCTACCTAATAACTGATGATTGTAACCTTTAGGGAAATCTCAGCGCAGCTGCGTTTGGCAGATTTCCCTGCTCTCCAGGAACGGCTCTTTGCTTAAAGAAAAATCAACATTCTTTTTTTTTTTTTTCTTATTCTCATTTCTGTGTGAATAAGGCACAGGTAGAAGCTGGCATTTGTACTGTGGCGGTGGCTTCCAGAGTCGCCAAACATCATTCGAATGAAAGCCTTCTTCTCTCGAATACAAAACAAGGGTGACAAAGCGCAGATTGCAGGCCCTTATCTGTAATAAAAGCTCCTGATATTACTGGCATCTGAACTAAAAGAATTTGACCTCCACTTCTCAAGAGTTGATTTATTATCATAACTCCTGCAAGTGAGCTGCCTCTCCTCTTCGCGCCTGTTGACCTTTACCGTAATTGACCCATCAACTAATTTTTTTTTTTCCTGGAGCTTTTTAACCGAAATTTGCTAGTCTCTGTCAGAGGCGTTTCACATCTGTTGAAGGACACTGCACAAACAAGCATGACCTTTCTGTTGTTTGGAGGCTGGCGCGGGCCTCCTGACCCCCTCCACCACCTGTGCATTCATTATTCATGCATGCAGAGCAGAGAGCAGTCACCAAAATGCCACACTTCACCAGGCACATACACCCACACGCATGCACACGCGCACACACACACACACACACACACACACACACGCTACTGGCTCTGCCATTCTCGTGCCTCCTATAGGCCTATAGGCAACCAACGAGCAGAGGAGCTGTATGCTGCCAAAATCCTTTTCCGTTACAGGAGAGAAGAGTTTCATGTGAATGGATTCAGGAAAAATTTCACAGTATTTTACAGCGGGATTCGGAGGTTAGCAGAACATGAGGAGTATGACATTAAATGTTCAGTTTATTAAGTATGTGTACAGATACAAGTTTCTACTATAGCAAGTGTTGAAATCTTCTGTCTTGTACTGTAATTGATTTATTAGTGCTCTGACAACAAATGTGTTCTTTTGTAGCAACTGGTGTGAGGTCAGACAGGCTTTACAGAAGGCTGTTAAAAACCCTTTCCAACCTAATGAAAAATTGTACTGCAATAAAAATACAGTGTGTAGAGGAACGTTTCCAGCTCATGCCATGTTCTGGACTGTGTTGTTGCAGCTAAGCAAAAAATGTCAAGTTGGAGACAACACAAAGAACATTTTTACTCGTTCAGAATAAATGTCATTTGTAATTAGTGACACATTCAAAATGCATTTAAACAAAAAGTGAGTGGAGCATAGATAGGTCTGTTAAGTCCTACTTAAATGTGCTAGCAGAGCAGTGGAGGTCTTTGTGTGCTTGTCGGTTGTCAGTGGTTGATCTCCACTGACTGCAGCACTGCACGAAAGTCATTCTGTAGTAGATGCAGAATCCTCAGGTGTGTTTATTATTAAAAAAAACCCAAAAACTGCCGAACATTTCACAGTTTCCTCTCTTCCTCATGTCCCCCTTATTTATCTTTTATTAAGTAGACCGGAAAGTTTTAAATTGTGTTTAAAGCAATAGATTCTCTGGACAGTTTTGTCACTCATAAAAATTGTAGTCTTTTTTTTTCTCCTCACATTACTGTGGCTGAAGGAATGGAACTGGTGCCAGACGTTCATGTACTTGTCCCAATTAGCATAATTTCATCAATAAACTCCAAAGGGACCTTGAAGCAACATCAGACCTTCTTTCGCTCTCCTCCCCCCACACCCCTCTTCCACTCATTAAGTCTTTTAACGTCCCCCGGACCTCCCGCTCGGCATTTAGCTCCACGCATGCGTGCCCGCACTGCTTCGTACACGTTTACAGTGGGACTGGTTCCCACCTGAACTCAGCCATCACCTGCTCTAATTTAACAACATATCAACATATCAAATGCAGTCAACAGGGTGAGCTCATTAAAGCTTTTGACCAGCGCACAAAGTGATGGACCAGTCACTCTTTAGTCCTGGATGCGCTGCTTTGGTGGAGCAGGTTGGCAGTGAGTAGGGCATTGATTAAAGTGCTCTCTCCGGGTGCCCACTGTGCTACACTCATTGTTAATGGTAATGAGGGAATTAATGGCTTTTTACATCACAATGGACTCTCACAACACTGAAAGAGCTTCTTTTTTTTTTTTTTCGCTGCGTCCTGCAAGCTCAAAGGTGCTGCACTGTGCAAAGCAGTGCATCTTGGGTAAAACACATAAATAAATAAATAAAATGAAACAAAATAAAACTAAAATCAAATAAATAATAGCCTCCCTGATATTTCTCACTGTATAAATGGATTGTAATTTGCCCAGCTGTATGTGTGTGTGAGATGTTCTAGTCCCTGGTCGTGGTGTAAGAAAAATTGAATGACAGTGAGCAAAACAGCAGTAATTATAAAACTAATTACTAAATGCTGATGATGCCCATAGGCTTTGCATAACTAAATTTAGAAGAGGAAATTGCTTTTGGCTGTGAGGAGGCTGTGGGCATGTTTGTGTTATTTTCTTTATTTTCCAATGCACACCAAAGAAAGTAGTAATTGCCATGGAAACAATTACTTGTACACCTTCTCTTTTTTTTTCGGCTGGCAGAAACAGCTTGAGGAAGCATTGTTGTCGAACAATGTGTTTTAATAACAGTGAACAGTGTACATACTTTGCTCATGAATAGATTGCCATTAAATGGAAAAAACAGGGACGTACCACTGTGGTATGGTGGAAAATAGCCTGTAATTTTCTTATTAAATTAGACCTTTCATTGTGGAAGATTTTCTTTGGGACGCACAAACCCAGCTAACTGGTTGAGTCTTAATCGCGAGGCGGCTGCATAGAGCACTTGTGTGCAACTATGCTTTTAATGGCCTATTTCTCTTTCGAATGGAGACAACAAAGCCAGTGTTGGCAGTAGCTGTGTGAGACAACCCTCCAGGGTGCCTTCAGTTTCCCAATAGCCTTGTTTGTGAGCATGTTTGTGGGTCCTGGGGTGTGCGTCGTTCACGCCGCTGTGTGTTTGCGTGTGCGAATAAGTCTTTGTGTGTGTTTATCTCTAGCAAGGCCTGCATTTTCTCAGCAGAAGCAGTAAAAAACTTCTGGCAGGAAAAGAAAATGATCATTGTTCCTCACCAAATCGAAGTGCTTTATGATGATATATGGCTAAATGCTTTTATTCTCACTGGCCTGTTAGACTCAAGCTATATGGATGTCAGCTCTGTACCTCCTGTAGACTGGCTGGGGATAATTAGTCCTTTTACAAATGGTCCAATAATGGAGAAATAAATCACAGAGACAGTTGAAATGAATATGGAACTGTTTCCAGCTCTGTGACCGAACCTGTAGTCAGCTGTGGCTAATATCTTCAGAAAGTATTACAAATCACTGTGCCTTTACTTCGCACTGTACTAAAGACAAGTCCACAAGCCCACAGGCCTCTCCTGCTTCATGGAGCATAAGAGCCATCAAGCAAAATTGCACAGGAGTTGAGTTACAAATGCTGCACTTTGCTCTTGAAAACAGGAAAAAAATCATCATATCATATTTGTATTGCTTCAGATTACAGGCATTTTTCATATAGTGATAAAATAAAGGCTTGCCTTTAGACCTGATTGCATTTCAGTATTTGGCGAGTGTGTGTTGTACCTGCATATGTGTCTAAGCTCAGTGGACTTGGCCAGCTGACAGACTGCTCTCAGGATAGAGTGGTGCTCTTTTGAAGTGCAGCGTCTGAAAGCACAGCATGAGCCTCAAATAAAGTGAAGGGCATCCACTATTACAAGTAATGTCCTTAATAATCTTGTTAGTCTGGTCCCTCTCAGTATGAGACAAATGGAGCATTATTGGCTTATGTGCTGTAGTAAATAATTTAGTTTCCAATATTCAGGCTGCTTTGACAGTAAATTAGAATGACATGAAAAGAGCTTGTTGAATAAAGAAAGTATCCAATCAAATTTAATTGGCTTGACTTAAGCAGCAGTAATATGCTTTATAATTAAACCAAGTTGTCTTGAAGCTTTATATGTTGCATGAATCAAAACGTCAAAAGTATTTCTTTGATATCCTGCTTTTAAAATGTCATAGCGTCTGCATTTTTTCCACAAGGGATATTTCCCCCTTGTGTTTACAGGCTCATGCAACATGAGAGGAGTCTTTCCGTCTTCACTAAGTTCTATGTCCTCTAAAGCTTTGCGCTTTAGCCCCTGTGAACCTAGCTCTGATTTATGCCGGTGAAACGTGAACGTTAGCGCTCTGAGGGCTCAGTGAAGTGCGTGAGCTGTTAAGATTTGAGAGGAAGGTCACGGAGGCAGCTGCCCTCATCCATGTTTGCCACTGTTCCTCCCCCTCGCAGGACACAAATGACTCCTCTAATCATCCAATTTAATCACACCATTTTCTGCCCCTCAGTAGCCCCCGCTTGGCTTAATCAGCCCGTTTGCTTGCTGTCACAAAAGGGCTTCATATCGAAACCAATGGATTTTTAGCATTAAGCGGCGGGCCGGGTGCAGGGCGGGAGCGGTGGGGTCGAGAGGCGCCAGTGCCCGCTCAAAAACCGAGCAATTCATGCGTGAAGCATTTAGCTATTGCTATCTCAACGCATGACTAACAGTTTTCGGTCACCCGTTTTATTCATTAATATCTATAATAAGCTAGTTTGATAACGCTGGCTTACGCACGGGATTTTCTCTCTCTCCCTCTGCACTACCCTCTTGGTGAGGTGTTGATTGTTTTCACACTGGGGCAGACCATATGCAGAACACATGAGGAAGGTGAAATGTCTCCACTTGACCCTCCGCTTGCACATACTAGCTCCGGTGGCTGTCTAACACAGTATACATTGGTATGATTACCCCCCAGTCCCTTCTGTCCTCTTTCACTCTGTCCAGAGATCCTGAATTCATGCGGACTGTAGCTCCACTGAGGGGTTCAAACATGCTGTCCAGCGGCAGGATAGCAGGGGTGCCTGTGCTCTCTGCAGTATATCCATCTCTGAGACTGGCGGTCAGCGACGCTGGGACCAGAGCCCAGTCAATCAGCAGATAGCCCAAGGCCTCCGACAGCGCCTCAGCTTCTCCCCCAACCCCCACTCAATCACGCTATCTGCCTTCACATGGTGGCCGCTGCTAATGAGAATGTATATGTACGCATGAATAATACATGAAATTCATTGTTTTTTGGTTGCAGAAGCTCTTGCCACAAGTAGTTTCTTGATAGGAGTCTGTGTTTGAAGTCCCTGGCTGAATGGCAAGCAGCATTTGATGGAATTTGTTGCTTGTTTTAAGTAATTAGAAATAACATGGACTTGTCGTGTCGTCCTCTCCCTGAAAATCTCAGTTGGACAGCACCTTGGAGAAAATTACTTCATTTATGCTTTATCAATCCCCTATGACCCAAGATTCATTTATAGTTTCCAGCCCATCTTATTGGAGAAATTTTCACATTTTCTATGGGAGATAATAAGACAGGAGCCAGTGAAGATCGACACAATTAACTGGAATTCCAGAGCCCTCTCTAAACTGTTAATGAAATATAGATTTGACGAGAGACTTGGCCTCAGCTGGATGCAAGATACTTTAGTTTAAGAGACTCCGAAGACTCTGTTTCGTCTTTGAAAATAGACTATTGAATAACCCGCTCCACTCTTTGGTTCAATATTACAATAACATACAGTATGAATGCTTTCTTGTTGAAACAGGTTAGAGGCTGGGGAAAAGGCTCAAGCCATCAAGAACAATGTGATTACCCTATTATTGTGGAGCAGTTTCCAGGACAAAGATCAGCATAGTCCTAGTCTATTAGCCTAGTTGGAGACAAAACTAAACTAAAACATTTTTGATTTCTGGTGTTATAAATAGGCATGACTATTTACTCATCTTATAGTGTAGACGTGAAACACCTCATGGACCTGGAATAAAAATTAATCACTCGCTCACTCACTCACTTACTTATTCAGTTCTTATTTATTTTATTTTTTCCCTTTCATGATGTGTTTTTGTTATGAGTGTTGGATTAGTGTTCTGTTTAAAATTCACACACTCAATCACTCAATTACTCACTTGTTCACTCATGTTTAGCAGGCTTAAGATTCTCCACAATGGGGTGCTATCTGCATGCTTTTGGTGCTTCTTGAACTGGTGTTTTGCATCAGTGACATTGTGTCAATACATAAAAATGTCAGTGCAGTCATACACTGAAAATGTAAAGCACTCTTCAACAAATTTACAAAATTGACTAGTTTATGAACCAGTTATTGAAAGGCACATAAGACAATCAGAAATGGTTCTGCTGTGGCATCATGCAAGGAACCTTGTCCTAACACTTTAAGTGTATATGTGTATATATATATTCTTCAAAAGTACAACGTGTGAACATTTCATGAGAACAATTATTTTAAAAAGTTTTCATTTTAGAGATAAAATGTCGTGTTATGACAGCCACGTTATGTTTTAATTTATTTTAGTTTCGTATTCACAGTGTGCAAGTAGCTGTAACACCGTCATCATACACCATGCGCAGCTCCTTGACTCAGAGGACAGCAGTGCACAGTGTCAATAATGTCAGCGGTATTACACATCCTGCCTTTCACTATCAGTTCCTAAGCTGCCAAGCCAATTACGGCTAAAGGAAGCTTTGTGTGCCAAGAAGAGGCTGGGTAAATCCTCTGGCATACATTGCCATTGTTTTGAGCGGGTCAGGGAGAGCATGTTCCCCTGATTAATAACGCCTCTCTTTTCTTCCTCTCTGATTTGTTTGGGTGTCGCCTCGTCTCCGTATGAAGGAGATGCATCTTAGCAGAGAGAGCTTTAATTTTAAGGACAAGGAGAGGGGGGGGTGAGGGGGCTGAAAGTGTCGTTTGTCTTAACGGAGTGGAGATCAGTGTTTTCTGCGTCTCCGTGTCGTAGCAGCTTGCTGCTGGAGACGGAGCTATAAAAAGAGCTGATGCCATTAAATGATATCAACTTCAAGGCATCATTTTGATTTTGAACTTTCTCTTTTTTTTTCCTCCTTTTTTTACAACATTCAAATTATGCAGATCCTTTAATTAAACTCCGCCATGGGTTTGTTGGTTTTTTGTCTGTACTGGTCGGTTTGAATTTGCATTGCTTGGATGTGAGGCAGCTGTATCTCCAGGCTCTGTGTAATGTGGCTTCTCTTATTTCATTTGCTTCATGTGACTGCTTCTATTGCAGTCCCAAAAGGCCTGGGCAGCATTCTGCACATCCCTGTGTGTTCCTTAAAACGCCTAAAATTGAAACATCACTTTAGGTGAAATTGGTATTAAGACTCACATATTTAGAATCGCAATTAAAATCACAGACACAATTATTGTCTATTGGTGTTTTCTTTCTCAAAAGCCTGCAGTAAGTCACTTGAGTTTATAATACAAAGCCTGCACTTTTTCAGAATTCAGATAAACAGCAGAGATGTAATAGTAGTATAAATAATGTAACGCTTGAAGTGAAACTACCCAGAATTGTCTGCCCTTTAATTCCTAAAATTATTATTTTATTATATTTTTGTATTTTTAATTCATTCTCTTTATTATAACATGTTATTCTCATGCAATAGATTAGCTTTGGTATGTACCAAAGTTAGCTAACTGCCTCATCTATCTGGCAATTAAAGTCTTTTAGAGTGGCCCCTTATAGTCACATGTGAACACAGCATAGCACAGCACAGCACAGCACACAGTGTGAACAATGTGAAATTCTTTCTCTGCCTTTAACCCATTCACCAAGTGAAGTAGTGGGCAGCTACCGGCATGGCGTCTGGTACTTGCTCAAGGGCACCTCAGTGGTCCCATATTAGCTGTTTGGTGGCATATTATAGCTAAAAGAAATAAAAAGTTAACATGATTAAAGCTTTAAGTTAGACACATAGACTACTAAAACGTGTTGTTAAGTGGGTAGTCTACTCTTTCATAAGTCCAGGCTCTGCCCCTCTTACCTTCAAGACAAGAGTTTTGTAAGCACAAAACAACGGTGAGCTTCAGAATGAAACTGAGAATTTTGACATCCAGAAATAAATTCAGTTTAGCTAAATTAGCTACACTGATAAAATGTAAAATTTGATGAGGCCTCAGTCTGACTAAATGACTACATCTGAAGGCTTTATCTGCCTGTACTATTAGCAGCAATAGGTTGCTGATAAATTATGTATTCACACATTATGTATTTATTGCTCCATATCCACTGTAAACTGTCAGTTCAAGTAAATGGTGATAGACAGTTTGTGGGGTTTATAAAATGTTTAATTTGGAACCAGGTTATCGTACAAATACTTGCTTGGAGTACTGTTTATGCAAATCTTACAGGACTGAAGCTGGTGTTCAGTGTGTGTTCTCAGATGGACAGATAATTAGCTTATTTAACAAGCATTTCTGCTACAGTATTTAAGTGCTACTATGCTTGTTCTTTAATGTTTAATTTGGCTTTTGTGTGTTGTAAAGTTGAAACAGTGTAAATATTTCATATCATAATTATAGTCACCAAAAATATCATGGTTATGGATATTGTTGTGATATTGTTAAAACGTGCTGAAAATGTTCAAAAAGTACTGACACACCAACTGAAATTATTATACCAAGGCGTGAAACCCACTGTTTG
Organism: Alestes dentex; assembly: GCA_037576975.1. NCBI lineage: Eukaryota > Metazoa > Chordata > Actinopteri > Characiformes > Alestidae > Alestes > Alestes dentex. The sequence goes on along the minus strand of JBBIGA010000001.1, from coordinate 33,038,827 downwards.
TATTATTATTACTATGCCTATCACTGGTATTGCTGTTAAATACGCTCATCAAAATAAGGCTATAAGCAAGCTTACATCTGTGTCAGTAAAATTCCAAAAGACTCTTGTATGAAAGGAAGCTCACCACGAGACGGAGTCAAAATTAACACGTGGTTTTATTCTTGCAGAAAGGGAACAAGTCACACAGCAGACCAAAGTCTTACAGAGGAGTTAGTCTATCTTAGCTTTATAAATGCTATGCGTACATGACAACCGTACATGGTTACTTGTCTTAAGCATTGCCTGTAATCAATCTAGTGCTTGAAAAAAACAAAATGAGGAGGACTCCATTACACCCTGACATCCCATGCCAGGTCGCAATGTCCTTTCCAACATCCTTTCTGCAGACAAAGAAGAGAAAATATTCTCAAAAAGATATCCCATGGAGTATAAGAAATACGTCATTACTGTTCATTACAGAGTTTCTAAACTAGGATAAAGCACATTGTGGACGGTTATATAGGATGATGCATAGGTGAAACATAAAGAGAATAACAATCCTTAAAACAATCAGTTTATCTAGTTTGTTAAAAAAAAAATGTCGATAATACATCAGTAAAATAGTCTACTACATCTTTTAGAGGTGACATTACTTTCTCAGGCTACAAAAGCACTCTAAAATAAAATGCAGATACATGTTTGTAAACGAGCTTGTGAGGAAGACATGCTAAGAATATGTTTTTCTTTGCAAAGCAAGCACAAAGGGAAGGTAATTGAGTCTGCTTGTGTATGCTGCTTTCTAGAAGTCTAGGTATACTATAAGCTAATCTAGGTATAATATAGACATGGTCATTTCAGAATAACATGATAATGCTCAAGAGGGCAATGTAAACAGCTGTGGTTTCCAATGTTCAGTTCCCCTTTGCTGCAGAGCAGGCTAATCGACTCAAGACTTTGTAAGAGTTTAGGTATTTGCTGAACTTCATACATAATATTTCATTTCAAATAATGCTGTCACACCAGAGTTATGCTGAAAAATCCTTAAAAAAGATGGACATAAACAGGTCTAAACTTCATTATTAATACCCAATGGGCATTCAGCTCTGAGGCAAAAAAGTGCCAGCTCCACCACACCATTTCAAACAAGGTTTTTACAAGAGTTGGTGACACTGAAAGCTTTATTTTCAAGATATTAGTAAGTTAGACAATCAAACCCTGACATTTCCCCCCATTCTGAAGTCCCTACATTATGCACTGAGCTGAAAGTTACCTAACCATGGGTTCATTATAAAGTAGTGGGTGCACATTCTGTAGACAATATTTACGTACGTTTTTCAAAGCTCAGTAATCAACCATGGTGTTTATGATAATTACATTTTGAAATAGGAATACTGACTGTTGGGAATTGTGGTTTACCATGAAACCGTTTGATCCCAACCCTATCTCACGACTTTTCATGCAGCCATCACAAAATACAATTTAATCAAAATACGTGCTGCGATCACGATTTAGAGCTTTTTTTCGTGCTAGGACAACGCTGCACTACCCGACATATTTTAATGTGCACTGCGTAACACTACCAGTATCTGCGCTAACTGGTGACTGTTAGGGTTAGGGTTAGGTTTAAGGTTAGGGTTAGGTTTAAGGTTAGGGTTAGGGTTAGGTTTAGGGTTAGGGTTAGGTTTAAGGTTAGGGTTAGGGTTAGGGTTAGGGTTAGGTTTAGGGTTAGTGTTAGGTTTAAGGTTAGGGTTAGGGTTAGGTAAAATACATAGGGTATTGAAGCATTGTCCTAGCACGAAAAAGTGAAGTGTTGTCCTAGCACCAAAAAAACAAAAAACAAAATCATGATTGCAGCACGTATTTGGATTAAATTGTATTTAGTGATGGCTACACGAAAACTCGTGAGACCGGGCTCTGCATCCCTAGTGTGTTGTTGTCTAGTGGTCGTGATGTTGCAAATCTACAGTGGGTGGCATAATGACGTTTTGCCCAGAGCTGCCATGGTTAAGGAGGAGATGACTCTGTTAAGGTTCAATATTGGAGGTTTCACATTGTCATCAGGAGGTTACAAGTTCAAATATCATTAATGCTGAGACCAGAGAAAGTTGGTAATCAGTGGTGCATATGACATTTTTGTTTTTACTGACAAGCCTGTGACTGATATCACTGAGCAACCGTTATATTTGTTAGGCTCTTGTTTTTATTCTGTCCTTTAAATGGTGCTAAGTGTAGTCTGAGGCACTATGCTCTTGCATGCTGAATTACATTTCTGTAAGCAGATCATGGTTCCCTAAGCCCATGAATACTTTATTGATTGATTTTCACATAACTCCATAATTCCATAGCTCCATAGCCAGATCAGATGTTAGCCAGAAAATAAAGATGTGCCCTCAGCACATTGCCATTCAGGCTGCAGTTGCACAACAATGGTGAAAATGTCTGTCTTAATACAGTGGCTTTGAGTAGCGGGCCACATGACCTCGGCTGTGCTCTGCTGGTGCACGGCATGCAGGCTTTCTGGGAGAGCTCAGGCTGATGGGAGATGAGCTACGTAATGATTATTCTCCATGTCATACTGGGTGATTTTTTTTGTTGACACGCAGGGCGTAGGAGGGCTAGATTAAAATTTAAAATCTAAACAAGCATTGAGAATGGTGCCCAGCTATACAAGATGCATGGCGATTGCTCCAGCATAGGCCGATGTGCTCCTGGAGCCCAGTAAGGGAGGAGAAAGAAAGTCCTTAATTGACAATTTCTTGAAAATTGCTGAGGGGAAAAACAAAAGACCAGCCTTGGTTTGCCAGGGTGTAATAAGCCGTTTCTCATCACTGTCTCTGTGATTGAGCCTATACAAAATCGATTTATTTCTTGGGTAACTCAGAATAATTGAAATACAGACAACGTTTGGTTCCAATTTACCAGCAATAAAGTTGTAATAGGGTTTTCTCTGCAATTTTAGACTTAATGCACTCATTCTAAAGAGCAGTATTTTGCCAGTCGAACAAATAGCATCACTGAGGCTTACGACCAGTAATAGTCCCACATTGATGCACACATTAAACTTGTTAAATCAATTCGGTAGACACTTTCTAAAGTGGACTGTCTGTTCCCTTTCTCCTCCAGCCCTCTCATAGCCTGTACACGTATCAATCACTGGCAGCCACCCCATAATGATTCAAGCCTTTTAGTTTGTAATTATTTATGCTAGGCAGACGCAGCCACAGAGAAATATCTGACGTGAGAGCATATTTATAGGCAGCGGAACACTCAGCCGTATACACGCGAGCCGTGTTAAGCGTGAGAGCCAGTCAGAGGCGATCGAATTCAGACTGGGTTTCTATAGATTTTAGTATTTAACTGCCCTGGACCTTTTTTGTTGGCTGCCAGTAATGAATGCCTGTTTAACCCGCTCAAATGGCATCATGAGTGGAAATGAAGGTTTTTTTTGGGGGGGTGGATTTAGTGCCAAATTGTTCAGCCTGATTTTGCATCTTGCTCTGCATCGGCGGTGTGACTTAATAGCAGTGATTAAACCAGAATGTTAAATATGTGTCTGAGAAAGGCGATTTCATTACTGTGATTTAACATAAATCTCACAGACAAATGACTGTAAACAGACCCCAGCAAAATAAGCACTGTATAAATGTTCTTTTGGCTAGTTGTGTTCACCTTTTCCGGCTTATGCTTGACAGAGCAGTAGGCTTTGCTTTGTGTGGTGAGGTCCAGTGCAGGTCAGATGCAGGTGGGCAGTGTCCTGGCTCTGGGGCAGCAGAGCGTGCTGGGCAGTGAGGATGCAGTGGCTGTTTTTTTTTAATGCTGGTACACAGGTACAGTAATTAAACTGTCTCAGTGCTGAATCCCCTCTGCCTGGCAGCTGCTGATGTATTATAGAGACATTCAGCTAATCGATTAAAAGCGCCCAGACGGGGGAGATGTCTGACAGCACTGTACTAAGATGAAATTAGTAAGAGGCACAAGGAGGGGTGCATAGGGTGGGGGTGTAAGTGTGTGTGTGTGTGTCTGTGTGTGTGTGTGGGTGTGTGTGTAGGGGCCACAGGTGACTTAAGGCCCAGTGGGAGTGAGGCTGGGTAAAGGCGACAGCGCGTGCTGCTCTGCGTGTAATTAGGACAGCCGTGTTTCAACAGGATTTCCAAATTATCGCCAGCGCAAGGGAGGGGAGGCATCGGGAGGGAAAGACAGGGGGCCGAGGAGAGAGCGGGAGGGGGGGGGGGACCATGAGGGGAGGAGAGTTGGAAAGGGGGGGAGGTAGGCGCTTTCCAGCAAAACTTGGCCTCCATCCAGCATGGCTGAAAATTACACGAAATTATTCAGCTGCCGGGGAATGTGAAATCGGACTAATTGCCTTTTGAAGTAGCCCGTAGCTGTGGCTAGAAGGGCCGGGGCTGGCCGCAGCCCGCCTGCTCCAGAGCGCCGCGCAACCTCAATCGATTTCACAGCTGATATTCCTCCGAATCAACACTTATTTTCCACTGCATGCAGGGCCCTCTTTTAAATGTAAATCCGCTGTAAACTGCACTTGTTGGTCCTCGCAACAAACAAGGCAGGAGGGGTGTCTGCGAACAGAGAAATAAGCAGAATTTATTTACTTCAAAAGGCAAGTGCCGCCTGCTTCAGTGAGCGCCGGAGCCCGGTAAACACTGCAGTTTGTCTTCCCCAACTGTTACATGGGTGAAAATACACTTCAAAAAGCACTAGCTTTAGTAGCTCGTAGCATTGTGCAACAACACATACATCTTCAAAAGGGTTAACATAGGTTGGAACTTGCCTCCAGTCTCCGAAAGTTCCCATTTAAAGCCCATCTGCACTATCAAAGAGCGTGGAACTGGCTGCAACTGGAGCCAAGCAAGTATCTGAAAGTGATGAAACAAAAAGAGTGCTTAGTTGTTTAGTAGCTTAGCCGCTATCACTGATCTTTGGAATCAATTCTCAACACATTTCAGAGTATACTTGATGTGACTGAGATCAGACTGTATCAGGCTTACTTCTCTGCTTTTGTTTCCTCACCATCAAATAATTGCCTCCATTTAGGTCTGGACCAGCAGCACTCCTGCCATTCCATTAAGTCAAGCTGCTCAAAAACAGGGACACTTTTCATCTGCTTCCAGAATCAGCACAATTACAAACCACTTTATGGGGGTCTGTCACTTCTAACAGTGGTATCAGCCCAGTCTGCTGTCCGTGGCTGCACTGCTGTTATGCTGCAGACAGCTGAACGCTGCTTTTAAAAGGCAACCCTTTTGAAATCATCTGAGGCGCTTTTCAAATACAGGCCTGCGTCTTATGTTGAAACTCCTTTTTCTTTCTCCTCTTTGTTGCAAACTGCTCAGTGTTTCAGTAACAATGAAGCTGATCTAAACACACTGCACAAAAGAAGGTTGATGAGTGAGATTAGTTAGCTTTCTGTTTATATGTCCTTCTGCCCTTACCCATGTGTAGCACCAGGGACAGCCTTAGACTTTCTATAGAGCTGGATGAATATTTAAGTCCTCTAATTAGGGGACAGGAAGCTGGTGTCACCCACGCTTATGTGATCTCTTTAATCAATAAACGACAAGGAGAGTGCATCTTAAACAGGCAGGCCGTTTCCTGTTTACTCACAGTACTGACATGCTCAAACATAGCCTCGTACACATGCACACACGCACACTTGTTTTTATTCAGTGACAGGACATGAGACCATACATTTATCATGCACACAACCAACTCAAAAGCTAGTAGACATGCCTACTCATGGTAGAGCCTGCTTAATTTGAGCTATTTTACTGTTTTACTCACTTTGAAAAAAAATGACCATGCCAAACAATTAAATAATTGCGTTACATTACTTTACAAACAAAAAATATTTTTTTGAATGAAGATACACTAATGCCGAGACCTTGTTGACTGTGTAAACGCACATTTTGGGGAATCCCAAAAAGAAAGTAATACTTTAATCATTTTTATATTAATATCTTCATAATTGACAAAAATCATATATCTGCATAACCTGCATAATTTAATTTTATTTATGTAACAACTCAGACCATTAATCATTACTACAACTGCATGTCTTATGAAGAAGTACGAAAAGCTTACATTCAATCAGGTGCATCTATTTAAATGTCTGACTGTTACAATATGAAAACATCTATGCTATATGGCCAAAAGTATTTGGACACTTGACTGCCCCACCCATGTGAGCTTGTTGGACATCCCATTCCTAAAGCATGGGTATTAATATGGAGTTGCCCCACCTTTGCACATATAACGGTCTCCACTCTTAAGATTTTGGAATGCATCAGATATTTTTTATCCCATAAATCCTAGCATTTGGTACAGTTAATTAATTACTGCTGGAATACTGCATATACACAGAATTGAATTTATTCTTTGTACTATTTTTGCCTTCTGTTAACTATGTCCTGTCCTGTTGTGTTGTATTATTTGCTCTTTTTTGAAATGTTGCACTTTTTTGTTGCACTCTGTGTAGTCCTGTCCTGTATATTATGTTGACAGCAGAGTGTGTACATTACTTATCTGGTTAAGAGATGACACCAGGATGCTAAAATGATAAGAGGTCAAGCCAGCAGAAGCAGTATGATGTTTTGGGTAATGTTCTGCTGGGAAACCTTGGGTACCACAGCACCCCCTCAGAAGTCTTGTGGAGCCTCTACAGTACAGATCTGTTTTGGGGGACCTACACATTATTAAGAATTTTGTTTTAATGGTATGACTGATCAGTGTAATATATGTTATATAATATTAAACGTCGCAGGATGTAAATACCTGTATGCATATACCTCTACTCATATGACCCTAAACCTAATTCAATCCTTAATGTCAATAATAAAAACGAAATTTTCTGTTGATCCTGGCATTGTCAGGACCCTCTGATTTCCCTACAAATTTGAAACATTATTCTCCCAAAAATGTACAAAAACAAACACAAACTTCTTCGTACAGATGAAGGCAAGTGCATATTCTATTCTATTCTATTCTATTCTACTGTATTGTATTATATTGTTTTTCTTAATTTTTGCTGCTCTTAACGTTGTACTGTCCACTTTCTGCCGTGACCAAGCATATTTCCCAATTGTGGGACTAATAAAGGTTTATCTTATCTTATCTTATCCTATTTAAGGCTTTAACCTATAGGTCAAAGATGGTGATGCTGTTAAATCATCACTCTCTGTAGCTGAAAGCACTTCAGTTACAGTTGCTGTTTGGTTTTTCGGTTGTTTTTTTCCCTCTACCACGATTAGCCAGACATTACGTGGAAAACACCTTCGGCAGAGGCTGAGCCCGTGAAACATGTTTGTATTCGCCTCATTACTCTGCAAAGTCAGCTGAGAAATGCAATGGGCTGCCCCGCTCTCACACTTCACTCCTGCTTCCAGCCACTGTTTGCTGACATGCATATTCCCCCGTCGGCTCTAACCTGGAACCAGCGAATATGTGTGTGTGTTTTTGTGTGTGTGCATGTTCCTGGGTTGAACCTGTACCTTACAGAACCTGAAAGGCCCTATAGACTGAGCCACCAGTTTGAGCTAACGGCAGTGCGCTCACATCAGCCTTGTCAGCCCTCAGCACGCTGTACAGCTCTCTCTGTTAGCCCTCTGACACAGCCGCAGGGCACTGCACCATGCCTTCAAAAATCTTCTCTACTGAGTAGTGGCCTTATAAGATGTGTCTTATTCATAGCCTTGGTGCCAGACTGGTATGTCATACGCAGTAACATACAATAATACTACACAGGTAGGATGTAATATTCTGCCTCTATCCAGTTTGTATGTTTCTTTCTATAAGGTTGCAGGATATTGTTTGATAATCGTTATTGAAATATTGGCCCATGGCATAGTGATTGAGCGGGTATTTTCATAAATGGGTGCTTTCACATTATCTTATAAATGTAAATAATTAGATCACATGAAAATAAATCTTTCATTGTATCAGTTTACAATGGTTTACAATTTTGTGCTGATAGACACCCAGACATCTTAATGTGCATTTCAATATCAGTGCTGTATATATATA
>JBBIGA010000001.1:33011746-33026643 GCA_037576975.1 Alestes dentex | reverse complement strand
TCCTCCTGCACCTCACAAAAAACACTGCCAAACCAGTGCTGCTAAAAAAGTTAACCTGACTTGCGGATTTATCTCTGCAGCTGTGTGTGTGTGTGTGTGTGTGTGTGTGTGTGTGTGTGTGTGTGGGTGTGTGTGTGTGTAGGAGGATTCTCTGCTTCAGCTCACAACTGAAAAATTCATTGAAAAAAATGTGAGCAGCCATGAGCTCTGATGCGAAAGACAACATTAGTGTAAATGTGCTTTTAATTTGACGTGTGTTTTTTGTCTGTAAATCTCTTTGTGAAATGACAATGAGGCATTGTTTCCTCCCTCTGCTGCAAATGGAAACTGAATGTTACTTTGAATAATGAAAACAGTGATATTTACTGACAGTTTTGTCCCAGCGGTATTGAAAATCATTGCTGATCATCTCAGGCTTAATTATTATTCCAAATATAAGATGAAAGATACATCCTATAGATGCGCTGGGACACATCATCAGTGATGTATCCTGGGGTCAGTGGGTGTTTCGGGTCTCACAACATCATACAGCCTCACCCAGGCGACCCAGCCGGGGTTGATCAAGCCCCGACTTGTGTCCCAGCAGCGTTAGGCCATGGATCACCCCACTTAATCCAAAGGCATCTGGATGCTTTCTCTGCTGGCTGTTCTCTGGAGCGGCCCACTCCTGTGTTTAGGCTCTGTAGAGAGAGTGGCCGATGAAGCCTCTGCAGCCTGCTTCTACAGGGGGGCACGTTCTCTCATTCACCCTCTTCTGTTTGCCCCGTTCCTCAGTGCTGCCTCCAGTCCTGGTGCCTCGTCACAGCGAGTTCAACCCTCAGCACAGCTTATTGGCCAAGTTCCGCAACACCTCCCTACACAACGAGCCGCTCATGCCGCAGAACGCCACTTTCCCCGAGTCTTTCCCTCCGGTGCCCTGCAGCTCCTTCTCCAGCTCTCCGTCCAGCTCTCTGCAGTCTCCGGCTGCGCACAGCTACCCGAGCTCCCCCAGCAGCACCGCAGACCCCGCAAGCCCCTACCACATCACAGGTACGTGGCTGGCTACGGCCCTCTGAAAACTACCGAATGTTTGTTTACCCCCTGGAGTCCGTCACAGCAGATTTGTAATGCAAATTTTTTTTTTTGTTTATTTCATGCTGAATGTAATAATAACGAAGGAATCTTCGGACATGAATTTCTTTGAGCATAAACAAATATAAACACAGTTTTTAAGAGCTACTTAAAAGGCCACAGTCGTTACTCTACCCTGTCTAAACAGCAGAGACCCCTCCTCCACCATATAGCATGATGGAAACCAGCCCTCCAGAGGACGTGAAGCCAGGAGAAGCCGCCAACCCGACTAAACTCATCCTGTCAGCTCCTCACAGAGGTAAACGGAACACATACTGTCTGCTACTTAGCCCTGGTGCTGCACATTTTAGTGTTTTGCTCGATCTTACAGACCTGATTTAACTCATTAACAGTCCTGAATTGAACATGGAGGACTTGATCAGGGAGAACACTAAAATGTGCTGAGCCTGGCCACTCCAGGAACAGGATGGAAGACCACTGGTTTGTTTTAATACACCCGTAGCGCCTTGTAGTTCTGTGGACTGATATTTTGCTGTAAGGCTGACTGGTGTGTTTGTACAGATCTGCGGCCCGTGTGTTATGAAGAGCCGGAGCACTGGTGCTCAGTGGCCTACTATGAACTTAACAACCGAGTGGGTGAGACCTTCCACGCCTTGTCCCGGAGCATCCTGGTGGACGGCTTCACAGACCCCTCCAACAACAAGAACCGCTTCTGCCTGGGACTGCTCTCCAACGTCAACCGCAACTCCACCATCGAGCACACCCGCAGGCACATCGGGAAAGGTGAGTGAGGGGCTGCCAGGATCAGCCCTAATCAGAGTTCTAAAGAATGGCCAGGCAATAAACATGGTCTTAACTTTGCAAAGATTCCAAAATAGATTTTTGGAAAAAAATGAACATGGAAATCTTTAAAAAGACCAAAAAAACCATATGCACCCCAGATCATGAATATTCTCTAGAGCATCGTTTCTCAAACTGTGTCCTGGGGCCCAGTCATGTCAGGCTTTGGGGCTGCAAGGCCCTGCATAATAGATACATATATACATATATCGATATACATATATCTATCTATCTATATATATATATATAGATATATATATAGATATATATATAGATATATTATATATATTATTACTACTGCTACTGTTATTGTTGTTATTATTAGTAGTATTGTTTGGGCTGATGCCTGTATAAGAACAATATTAAAGACTTGACTGGAGTGCTTTGGCTCAGATTATTGTGGAATTACCTGCAAATGTTCAGGTATAATAATAATTATTATAATAATAATTATTGTTATAATACCTGTAAATGTGTAGGTATTATTATAATGTTTTTATTATTATTATTTACTTATTATGGGCCTATTCCTACATAGATGATATAAGAAACTTAGTTTTTGGGTTTTTTTTTTTGCTTTTTGTTGTATGTTTTTTTGTACTATACTTTTGACCATAAAGCTCTACCAGACGGTGCCCCAGTAACATCCATACTCTTTTATGATAAACATGCAGGCCTACCAGAGAAATGAGAAATCCCATGATTTATCTCTTTGAGATGTGCATGTTTTGTGCAAGTCTCGTTACTGAGCACAGTTTGCCAGATGACACAGATCGGTTTCGGGGGAACTAAAGCCGAATTTCATGTATGAGGAGTCGTAATTGCGACTGGAGTGCTTTTGTCGTAATTGCGAGTGAATGGTGATGTTTTTCTGCCACTGGCTCTTCGTGTAAGTCTGCATCATTAGATAGTCGCTTCCCAAAGAAAGAATCAAGACTTGCTTGGTTTGAACGTGCCCTGATTTATTGACAGCAATCGTAACACATGTGTGCGAATGACTGATTTGTGACTGGTGCCCATAGTTTGAGAAAGCAGGCTCCAGAGAGAACACATAAAAATCTACAGAAATCCCTGCACAGTCATATAAGTGCTTGCCCTCTCGTCTAGACACAGTGAGTTTGATTCCTGGTGATACCTCAGCCTTCTATAACTGAGAGCTCAGCTGGCCTCGCACTCTAACACCCTGAGGTGGTGAAGGACACTCAAGGGGCGGCTGAATAAAATGAGAACCTTTTATTTGTTAAACTCCACACCACTGTTGCCACACCCTCCCTCTCTCCCATCACTCAGCAGGATGCCAGCCAGCTGATCTAACAGAATGGGCAGTGAGCGTTCTCCTCCCAGCATGTTTAGCTGTCCAGTGATGTTGCATTAGTGGCACGTTGAGGTGGTGCTGCTTCATGTGACTCGGTGCTGGATCTTCACAGTCCCAGCCGTGGTAGGACTGAGTAAGTGGGGAAATCTGGCTGTCTGGTGGAACTGAACATGACTAAACAGCAGAGAAAACTGGAGAACATTTTTACTGGGTTACGGACAAAACATACACTTAGTTGTGTCCGTTTCTTGCTGTAAGAGAGAAGAACAGTTTAAAAATCTTTTGTCATTTTATGCGTCGATGAAATTTGATAATTGATAATCCCCTGCTCTGCGTTTCTTGTTTGTCCATTCTGCTTTGTTTCAGTTTCGAAAGTCATCCTTGACACATGCTTTCGTGCTTGGACAAAATTTTGTGTGTTCCACCAAAATGTTAATTCAGCAGCCACAGGGAGAAAACCCCGTCCCTGTCCCTGAGTGTGAGGCGCCAGCGAGCGGAGGCCTGTAGACGCAGCACTCAGGAACTGGGGAAGTCCACACTCGCCAAATCCTGGCGTTTCTCCTGCTGCCTGACTGGGACTGCAGTGCCTAAAATGGGGAAAAAGCAAATGTTGGCATGGATTCCAGCAGTCACAAGGAACACACACACAGACACAGAGACACACACAGACACAGAGACACACACAGACACGGAGACACACACACACACACACACACACACACACACACACACACGGAGACACACACACACACACACACACACACACACACACACACACACACACACACACACACACACACACACACAATGCTCTCTACTGTATGTTGATATTGGGCATTTTGCCAAGTGGAGATGTGAGTCAAGGACAGGAGCAAAGGACAAGAGGGTATGTATGTTTGTGTGTATGTGTGTGTGTGTATGCTTTTATATGTGTGACTGTCTACACTTTTAGAAGTGTGTGTGTGTGTGTGTGTGTGTGTGTGTGTGTGTGTGTGTGTGTGTGTGTGTGTATTGGGGCCATGTGCATCTGTGTATTCACATTAACAGGCATGTGTGTGATAGACTAACTGTTGTGTGGGAGTCATTGTCTACCTACCCTTGTGTGTGCAGGGATGCGGGTGGGTGTTTTCATTTGGGGTGTTGTCATATAAGCAGTAAATACCTGGTGATATCATGCAACATATCATGCCTTTTTGAATTTGTTTTTCATTAGACTATTTTACCATTGGGCATGGTGACCTTAGGTGTGGCTGCTCCAGAGTGTCTCGTCAATCAAACAGTGTCATTATATGTCATCTGTGACGAGAGATGGCAGTGTGCAGATAACTGACACATCAAATAATTGATACACGCCTTGCTCATTCTGCTCCTGTACTTGGTCCACACAAACTTCATGAAAATGAAATGGATAGTGACCAATCAGCACAGTAACCAATTGCGTCACACCAAGCCACCGTTAAGCGCTTCTGCACACCAAGCAGAAGACACAATAGTTGAAGAAACATATGGTCTCAAAATATGGAGCATTATTATAATAGGTTATATTTAAGTTGAAACCTCAACCTGCTTGTGCTTTAGTGACACATTCCCAAAGTGAGCAACGATCAAAACCCACAGTTTTTTATTACACTCAAATCATTTCATGTTATTGTTATTGTCTTTTACACTTGCACTTAAGCAGTCCTGAAAGCACTCCCACTTGTGTGTGTGTGTGTGTGGGGTGTGTGTGTGTGTGTGTGTGTGTGTGTGTGTGTGTGGGGGGGTGGGTGTTTTTGTGTGTGAGGCAGAATGTTATGCAGGGCTGCAATGATGGCCTTGATGCTCTTTAGGCTCTACACCTCAACCATGACATTCAGCATTATTCTGTCTTTTCTGTTCACTGTAGAAGAGACAGAAACTAATCTCTGGAACAGAAGAGGGGAACAGAGGGAAACGGAGTGTTTCTGCATGCCTCTGCTGTAATCGTGCCCTCAGTGTGACGATGTGTACAGTGTGGCCAGGGCGTCCTCACACAAAAACTGTCCCACTCAGCTTCATTAGTATTGCACGAACGTGTGTGAATTATTAAAGGGTATATGCAAACTTAGCAGTCAAATGCCTAGTGAGTACTTTGCAATTTATTGGTCTCCAACAGCAAGCTTGAATCCTTCATACAGAAGCACCTCAGTCCTGTGGTATGTGTTAGGGGCCGTTTAAATTTCACGGGTAATTATGCCTTTTGCCATTTTCCCTGAAAGTATGAATGCAGCCTCTCTGCTCGCCATCGTTCTTTTCACTGAAAATGTCCCCTCAAGTTCAAACCTGTCTCAGCTCATGGTTGTGAATCTAATTTGTCAGCCTCAAAGGCTACAAATGAAGTTGCTTTGAAATCTGTTGCTTTGTCAGAGATTGAGTTGCTAAGTACCTATTTAGTTGTGTAGACTTGATGGTGTACAAAGACACAGTCAGACACTCTGAATACAGTCGTTGACTCCTTTGCCCAAACTTTGGAACACATTTGGTGTGTGGTTTAAGGTTCATTAAAGCAGGCCGTGTCCCGTAGGCTAGGCCCGAGTTTATGAAGATGTACTCAGCCTTGCGTTGCAGTAATGGATTGTTTGTTTATCTGTATGGCTCAGTTCTAGGGCAGTGCTGTTGGCCTCTCTCTTGCTTTAATGCAGTTAGTACTAATGTATGCATTTACAAATTAGATGAGATTCTCTTTTTTTCATTATTTTCTTTCGCGCATCCAACTATATTGATTTGCTCGCGATGCCCCTTGAACTTGACCTCACTCAGTGTTGCTCAATGTCAATAATCTTGTCTTCTTCCGCCTCCCCCAGTGGAGGGAGATATCGATAGCTGCATTTTGTATGGGCGACTCAAGATTTAAAGACCCATGAGCATTTTGGAGCAGTCACAGTTGGTAATTTCTTGTTAGCAAACTAACATATTCTGTGGAGAGTTTGCAGGGTTTGTAGAGTTGTAATGTGCTTTTGTGGGAGGTTTAACAAATTAAAGGGCCCACATCAAGTAAAACTGATTTTTCAAATTAGTCTAATGTAGTATGTAAACATTATTAAGGCAACACAGGTAAACAGGGTATTAAAAATAGAGATCGCAATGAATCTTTGGCCTGTTACTGAAATTCCTAAAAATATTTTTTTGTGTTTTATGTTTTGTAAAAACTTTATCTTAAATGTTTGCATGTACAATTATATTGTTAAAAAACCAGTAGTTTGGATTTTAGAGCTCCTTTGTGCTGTGTAGAGATGGTGGTACTTTCTCTTCTGACTTCGCTTTGCTCCGTCATATTTGTGTGCTTGGGGGAATGTGTAGTTTTGTCTAAGAAATCACTGTTTTTAAATGATGTATGTTCTCTATGCTGATTCAAGCCTGGCTTTCTTTCTCTACTATCTTTGTCACTCTCTCTTGTTTTCTCTCTCTCTTTTTCTCTCTCTCGGTGTTTTGATATGAATAATGAGTGGACAGTACTTGTCAGGCTTGTGCCTCTTTCTTGCTCTCTCTCTCTGTCTCTCTCTCTCTCTTTCTCACACTCTCAGCCCTCTTATCTTGCTATCTGACACAGTTGTTTCTGGCTGTGATGAGAGGAAATGGCAGGATGATAAAATACCAAATCACTTCAGCGAGGACGTCAGAGCCACTAGAAGCTTTCCATAGACAATTACTTCTCACTGAGCGCCTCTTCAAGGTGTAATCTCCCATCGCCGTAACAACCGAGCTGGAGATTTCCACTTGGGGCGCAGACATTTCCTGTACATGTGTAATATGCAGAGATAATGCTAGTCACACTGCAGACAAACCACTGTGCAAGGCTCTACTGGCATCTCTGGAATACAGACATTAATATCACTTACTTCTTCACTCTAGTGTCTGACTCGCTGTGATACTATTTAGTGTTGGTTTTTTTTATTATTATTCTAATGCAATTTTATGATGTTGGAACAGCTTAGATTGTTTAATTGGCTTCTCCATGCTCCATGTAGAACTGTTTTCTTTCATAGCAACAGTTGTGAAGTTGCTATTAACCATGAAGTTTTTCCAGAACAGTGGCAAACAATTATTTTAATCTAATGAGAAAATGTAGTACAAGTTTTTGTCTGTGTGAAACTGGAGATACTACCCTAGTTAGGAGAGTTAGCTTAAACTTTTCACTTATGTGTGTAAGTTCAGTGGCTTGAGATTCCCAGATCTACGTTTAAAAGGCGAATATGCAGGACGTGCTGGACAAACTAGTCAAACCCATGAAGGCCCCACCTTGCACACAACAGGACTTAAATATTAAAAGGAAAGTGGCTCCTTATAGCCATGCATGAACACAGCACAGCACAGCACACAGTGTGAACAGTCTGGAATTCTTTCTCTGTGTTTAACGCATTCACCAAGTGAAACAGTGGGCTGCCACCAATGAGGGGCGTCTGCGGAGCGGTGTGGTGGGACGGCACGTTGCTCAAGGGTACCTCAGTGATGACACTAGCCATCTAGGGATTCGAACCCACAACCAACTGATCTCAGGACAACTTCCCTAACCACTAGGCAACCACCTGCCCCAATCTAAATAGAGAATCTAAACTCCAATCTAATTGTATTAGGCTGAAATGGATTTTGCCATTGTTCTGTAGATCATGTACAACTGTTAAGCATGATTGGTCAAGTGGATACATATTTAAAGAAACCCGTTTAAACCGCAGAATAAAACGGAGTGATTTATCCTTTTGTTGACTGCATTGTAATTTGCATTTTATCAATAGCGATTCCAGCAGCTTCTCCTAAAACCTACTTTCTTGAGTCTAAGAGGTACAGCACATCCAACTCTTACACTGTGTGTATGAAGGAGGTACTCCAAAGACCCTGTAGTTGCAGATTATCAAATCAAGATGTCCTACAACGTTGAACTATGGACAAATGTGAAAAGTTTCAGTGAATTTGTCTGCCTCTATAAAAAGAGGGATTTAATTGCAGAAACGTTGGGCTTCTCCTTTCTTTAATATCAACTTTATAATAGCAGGCTATACTGTCATTTATGAATTGCATGAAAAATACAGTGGCTGGCAGGGCTGAGTGGGAATCCACTTTCTTTGGTAATAAGCTGAAAGCAGATAATAGTGCCGTGCTGTGAGGAAGAAAAAGTGTGTGGGGCATATCTCTGAGCGCCGTCATTAGCGCCGAACGAAGCCGCTTAAAATTTGATGATATAAATGAGGAGAAAGATGAGCATGGATTATTAAACACATCATCATGAAAACTTAAACCAGTCAAAGGCATTAAAAGAAACTAATTAAAACAAATGTTTCAACCTCCATCTTCATGCTTATTATTTATTCAGGAACATGTGAGTAGTGTGTGATCAGGAGCTGTCATTATGGCTGGTCAGTAAATTATTTAATGGCTTTTGCTGTGGGAAAACATTGGAAGGGTATTACAGACTGAATGCTAGCGATTTATTCTGGTTGATATCTATAGCTAAGGTATATCTGTGGTTAGCAATTATCTATGGCTTGCAATTGGTTTCCTCCTGGCAATTATTTTAGTGGATTTTATCTCAAGATACATTGTGAGACTAATTGATGTACGAACTTTGTATAAACCAAAAACACAGTGAATGTGCAAAGCAGTTGTGAAGGTTCTGATTAATTGAATAATAATTAGAGAATTATTCATTATCCATTAATTATTGTGTGGTGGTTCTTAACTGCTTTAACTGAAGATAAAGGGCTTTACTCTAATCTTATGATCAGCCACAACATTAAAATCACGTACCTACCATTGTGTGGGTCCTCCTTGTGTCGCCAAAACAAGTCTGACCTGTCATAGCAAATGTAATCTGACACAAAGACATGAGCAGCAGATCTTTTAAGTACTGTATGTTCTGAGGTGGGGCCTCCATGAGGAGCCAACTTTTTCAGTTTGTGCTACAGTAGCTCTTCTGTGGGATCAGCCTTCACAGGCCAGCTCTCAGTCCCCACATGCATCACCAGTTGTACTTCCTTGGCCCACTTTTGGTAGGTACTAACCACTACATACTGTAACCATTCTATAAGACCTGCTGTTTTGGGGATGCTCTTACCAAGTCCCCTAGCCTTCACAGTTTAGACCTTCATTCAGTCGCTCAGATCCTTATATTTGCCCATTTTTCCTGCTTACAACACATCAGCTTTGAGAACTAACTATTTGCTTGCTGCCTAATAAATCCCACTCTTTGACAGGTGCCATTGTAACAGGATAGTCATTCTTTTTTCACTTCATCTGGCAGGTGGTTTTAATGTTGTGGCTGATCAGTGTATTTGGGTTACAATAAGTAGAGCTGGCCCAAAGTCCGTTCATGGGAGCACTGCACCCTCGTATTGTTGAACTGTGGTCTCACTATAGTTTTTAAAAGCCACCAAAATTGAAAATATTGATTAGTATTTCGCCCTTTCATCTCAAGATAATAGAAGGCCTGATTTCAAATAAACATCACGCTGTAATTTCGCTTTGTGCTGTGTGTTTCACTCCAAGTGGTTTCTTTTGTGTTGTGTAACCTTTTGAAAGATTTTGGCATTGCACATTTGCAAATGAGAGTAACCTTGGAGAACAAGCTGCTGCAAAGGGGTAAGAAAAAAAAAAAAAACGTCATTTTTATTGACCCATTCACACGACTCTGCTGGAGCTGGGTTTTCGACAGAAACGTATTATTTTTCTGCTTTTCCAATATCCTGACTGTTGAGGGAAAGTTTCCATCCAGTGCTAGTTAAAGGCCTGTGCATGCTAATGAGCTGATAGGAAAGACTCCCCCAGACGCATTTCAGTTTTCATTCCCATTTCATTTGATTCATACAGATGAACAGAGAAATTATGCAAGTTTCTCACATTGTCACATATATCGTCCCTACAATAAAGGGTGGATAAGAGTAAAACCATTTTGTACAACAGTATGTGGTTTTTCTTGGTGTAGGTCTGGTGTGTGTGTGTGTGTGTGTGTGTGTGTGTGCAGGTGTGTATGCGCATGGTGGTGCATTCAGCTCTAATTGGAGTGTGTCTAGAGGCCTATCAATTAAGCCCTGTTGTGTCTCACTCTGTGAAGAAGCTAGCCTGTCTAATGAGAGGAGACATGGAGGAAAGATGGAGGCAAATGAACAGGGAGAACATGGGAGAAATCTGACATTGTTGTGCTGTTAAGCACTAAATGAAAGTAATTAGAATTGGAAGAAAAATCCTTGTCCTTGTAAACATAATTTCGGTCTGTCATCCTATAAATGGGCACAACTGGCTGAAAAACTGCCTTTGTGTCTAGACAGGGCATTCTTTAGGGTTCCAAAGCCAGTTTTTTTTTTTTTCCGTGAAGATCGAAAAAGGAATAAATTATGTCCTGAGCTATTCATCCTTATAACAGAGTAAAAGTTAGCTGGTTGAGTTGTCTTGGGAATAATTGAGGGGGCTGGGGTCAGGGGGCTTTATCTCAAGGTGGATTTGTATGCTGAGCCTGTAGCAGCAATTCAGTTACTGCAGTGGATCTAAGAACCAAATCTCACTCTTTTGTTGTGGCTCTCCAGCAGCCCTAGACTGAGGGAATGATATTTCCAAGCTGTTGAAAACACATCTGTGGTCATGGTGAAGCCGAAGTGAAGGCCCGGTTGATCGGCGCAGCTCCATTGTGAACAGTCGTCCTGTGTGTGTGCAGCCGGATTATACAACTTCAGCATTGTGGCCTTGGCGGCGCTGACAGTGTCCACCGGCTCCCGACCGTGAGCACTTTGACAGCTTGATGAATTAAGGCTGACACTTGCCAAAATAGCCGTCGCCTGTGCCAGCTGCCAGTTGAGCATTTACACTCTGTTAATTGAATTGGCAATTTGTGTAACAGTACCTGCCCCTGAGCTTTGGTGAAGCAAGGGGCTGCCATTTAGGTCCACTAATCCAGGACCAGGGAATAAGAACGCTAAGCTTCGCGAGAAATTATTGCAGATTTAAAATGACAGTTGTGGGCCTTGTTGCCAATTTTCCATTAAATGAGAAATAAATTAACAATAGAAATAATGTTGACTTATAAAACTGAAAGTTAAATTGACTTTCAAATAGTACTGTGATTTGAAATTGCCACTGTGCAGAGAATCAAATTCCATATATTGTGAGCTTGCACCAAAAGCTGTTTGTGGTATGGCAGTATTAAACGGCAGCATTAAATATTGAAACTGTTAAATGGGAACTGATATTTTCTCATAATAAAATTGCATTAGTCTAAATCAGGGAAGGTCCTTACGCCATTTGCATGTACATGAATTTGAGCCAAGGACTTCGGAATAATCACCTCTGCCGTCCCGCGGGGGAGGAATTGTGATACTTCAAACTGAATAATACCGACCTGAGCACTGAAGAACCCCCCCCCCCATACCTGTATTGAACAAATGACTATTTAATACCCATCAACGCTCATAATGTTCTATTATATACGGTATGTTGCGCAACAAAGCATTTCTGTTTTGCGCATTCCTGTTTTCTCTGTCATTGTGTTTTGCTGGATTTATTGGATGTAGTTGATGCATTTGTTTGTGCTTCCTCACTAATAATTTTTATATGCCCAATCCGCCATGTGACGTCCTTAAAGCAGGGAAGATGTATGACGTGGGACATTGACAGGGCAGCCACTGTGTAGCCCCTGCACTTCTGCCAGCTCGCTCTTCATGTATCATTTGCTGCATGAGCAAAATGAAGCGGATTAATAGAGCATAATGCCAGGGATCAATATGCAATTATATTCATCTCTGTGGCTGCTCAGGCGCCTGTAGAGGAGCACCGAATCTCCAGTGATGTCCCACTCACATAGATCTGTCACAGGCCTGCTTTGGGCTGCCTGTCTGAGGTCAATGAATGCTTGAATTAAAATGTAACATTAACGGTCTAGAAGACCTTTTTTAAATGTTGCATTTCTGAGCATTTCTTCCCTGGTTTACTGGTTCGCAACAATGTAACATTTCATACAGAAACATGTATGGAACTTAGCATGTTTTTACAAAATCAGCAAAACTAAGGAAACAAATGAAACACAGTTCATCCCCTTGCTGTATTTGTCAGAAGTTATCACCACTCTAGCATTTCAGCTGTTTAAGCAATGTTTGGGCCAAAACATTTCCAGTATATGCTTGGTCAAATTGTTATTTAGGCTAAGCCTTAATACCAGAGACAACTGTTTGATGAACATAAAGATAGCTGCGCAAAGTAGCTGTGCAAATGAATCTGTGCCTAAACTTTGGAGCAAAATGTGTTGGAGATATAGAGTGGACATTCCGATGGAAGTTGAAAGTAGCCTTTAAAGCCTTTAGCTTCAACTTTCCAAACATACTAAGTAGAGAAAAAGTTCCTATACTCTACAGAAGCCCCAGGGCAGTCAGAACGCTTGTTGCACAGTCAGGGGGTGAACTCTCTTGGTTGCTGTGGATTGTTCGCTATCATGTCTCTGTCCTTTAAATTTTCACTTGTGGTTGCTGATGACTGGGCAGTTTGGCATCAAAGCCACACATTTCACTGCTCTCCAGCCCTTCAGCAAATTTCAACAGTGAAGGTCAAAGGAAGGTCCTTGTTTTGAGGTGGTTTTGCTCAAATGCAGCCGTGCATGTTATGTAACAGCTCCAAGTCAAATCTTTGTTCATTATATGACCATGGTGAATGACCTCTAGACCATCACTGACTGTTACATTCATCATTTTTTTTCTTCAGCCAGGCTAATTTTGTCTCTTTATTTTTCCCGCCTGGACTGCAGCAATGTATTTGACGCGTTTGGCTCTGGGTGACACAGGAGGTCCGTCGTGATGTGAGACAGTGTGAGGCCGATGGGCCATCTGTAGCCGAAGCACTGCTCCGAATGACTAATGCTAGCATCATTAGGAACAGCACTGTGCGTTTAGCGTAAAGTGCTAGGTGACGGTATTCATCCTCGATGAACAGGCTCGGTTTAACATTTTAACTTCTTTATTATGAAATATTAACCAATGTTGAGTTTGGAGCTCAAAAGATCCCCAAGGTCAAAGGATGTTCTGCACACGGAGCAATCTGCGCCTGATTTCCATACAGTGCTCATTCAAAGGCAAGGATCCTTGTGATGAGGGCTATTGTATGGGCAAAGAAGAATCATTTCCTCCTCAGATCCTACAAGAACTGGGAGGATGATAATTAAAGTTGGTCAAGTGTGCTTTGATCTTTGATATTTTCTTCAGTCTTCTTACTTGAGCTGCTGTGTGTGTGTTTTTGTGTGTTCAGCTATTTGCTAGGTCACAGTACAAGGCTGCATATGGGACTGTTCTGTAAATGTGTGTGCCAGATTGCAACAAAGCTTAGAATAATATTTTTCCAAGCATGTGACAAACAATAAATGATGGGAGGTTGACACCATGGTGTTATTTCCATATTGTTAATTGCAAATCATTTGTAGCTTTCATTCTTTATGAGCAATTTTGACTTTTTTTTTTACTGAATTGAGCTGGGTTTCCTGAAACAGTCTCAGCACAAGTCATTAAATTATATCGAGCATCAAACTCTTTACCAGTTCTCTATATCAGCACTCTGCCTGCCAGTTAAGATGATCTGAAATCTAAGTTGATTTTGGGAAACTGTGCCCTGTTCTTTTAAAGGCTAACAATGAATGAAAGCTATACACACCGGTTAGCATGATATAATGTTAACCAATAGCTTTTCATTCATCCACAACTTGTTGACAAAGCAGACGCACAAAACGAAATATGCCATTATTTTAAGTATGGTGACGGTCATGGTAAGCCGTCCAAAAACCTACACAGACCAAGGGAGGCAACACATCCAACTTGGCAAAGAAGCGTGCCAAAAGACTTGTACAAAGAATTCAAAGAGCGAAAGGTTACAGAATGTGATAGGTAGCAGAATTATATCATGTTTATGGCCTCAAATATATGTCAAACGAGTGGGATTTACTTTGTGACTTTAACTTTTTTAACCATCATTTTGACGAGGCAATTAAGGGCAATGAAAAATGTTTTAAATTGGTTGATCTTTTTAACTAACTTAACAATGTGGCAAAAATATTTGTAAAAAAGCAACATTCACACTGGAAGTGTTTTCCAAAAATCAGCTGTTTGTCTCAGTAGAGTTCCAAGTAAGTGTATTTAGTCTATTAAACAAGTGAAATCTGGTTGCAGCTGTATCATAGACTTATGCTTAACATTGTTTTTAATTTTTTTGCTTTTTAAAACATCGGTTTAAAACTCTTACTAAAAACTCTTTTACACTCTTACTATGATCTGTAGCAAGATAAGATATTTAAGCAATTATGACAAGTCACAATTTTGGTATCATAAAAAGACTATGCATAAGTGCACGTCTGTGTATGTATATGCCCTCTCTGCTCGAGTCGACTCTTTCTCGGGGTGTAACAGCTCCCTCTGCTGAGCTGTCCTGCTGGCTGTGCTTTGTTTGTGTTCCCCCCTACAGTGCCTGCCGCTGACCCACCTGCTCCAGAGACATTCCTGGTTGTGTGTGTGTGTGTGTGTGTGTGTGTGTGTGTGTGTGTGTGTGTGTGTTTGTGTCTGTCTGCCTCTCTCCACCTGCTGTTGCCGCTGCCTTTCTGTGGTCATGCTGCTTCAGAGACCTTCTTGTTTGTGTGTGTGTGTGTGTGTGTGTGTGTGTGTGTGTGTGTGTGTGTGTGTGTGTGTGTGTGTGTGTGTGT
>JBBIGA010000001.1:32988292-33011646 GCA_037576975.1 Alestes dentex | reverse complement strand
GGCGTGGCGGGCGAGGGGGCGAGGGGGCGTGGCGGGCGAGGCCCGGACGTCACAGTCAGCTCTACTCAGAGGCGGGAGGTTTGAAAGTAGCCAATCCGAGGGCGTTATTTATTTCTCCTTGCTGCTGTAAATCTGTGATGGACTAAAACCGCAACTGCTGATCCATGTTAAAGCTTGGGGTTACTGTATATATGGCGTGTGTGTGTGTGTTTATGTATGTGTATATGTATGTATTATATATTGTATTATGTACTTAAATATATATTGTTTGGGCTACATTAAATATGTATAGGTTGCATCAGCATAAATGCTTCTAATAAACCATCAGTTGTGTCTCTTAACATCTTCTGAAAGGAAATCATGTTTTGTGCAACACCAAACATAAAGATCAGATACAAAGCGAACACTTGCCTGAGAGCACCATGCTTCAAGATGGATTTTTACGATTATGGGGTTATATTTCAATAGGCTGTTTATGGTGAAGAGATTGATATACTTATTGAACTATCTTGGTCTAACATTGAATTCTTGTTTAAACAAAAGCCATGTTAGTAACATCACTGTAGGTCAGTAGAGAAACTCCCTCTGGACTGTATCTGTCTAGTATATCAAATTTAAAATGGTCCGGCCCCTTTTTCATTTCATGACTTTGTTTACTTTACTTGGAAAACTCATGAAAATAGCTTCCATAACACTGTAATGTATGCTTCAGTCACACTTAGTCTCTGGACAGTCGAGTTTCTCTGCAAAAAACACTGCTCAGGTGACGTGATGATTTTAACTCTATTAATAGCTTTAACATAAAAAAATATTTTAAAACTTCTCAACTTCTTTTCTATATGTTTTTCCATGACTCTGTGTTTTGCTTGGTTCACAGATATCAGTTTAAAAGTTGTTTAAAATGTGTCCTTTGTTTTTGTTTGTCTAACTTAGATTTAAAAGTTGTTCTGTCAATGCTGGAAGTTTTAATTGTGTCCTGTCAGGTGACTACAGTGGAAAATTAGCCTTAACTCTGGTACAGTGCATAAAATAACTTTTATGTTTAATATTGTACATGGTATCTTATAAATGAAAGAATATGTAACAGCGATGGGACTGATCTGATCTACTATCTGTATTGCCGATACTGACATAATTCACTTGTTGGAATTAGGGGATAAAAAACAAGAGATACTTTAAAGTCCCTAAAACAGTGGGGTAAAACACAAACAGGAAAAGTTCATACATTTGACATAGCTGTAGACATACACGAAAAAGGTGGTCTTACTTTTGATCTCATGTAGAGAATTCTACTTACTTGTACTTGGTGCATTGCGGTGCACTTGATTTGTTTAAAAGAGTTTCCGTAGCAATCTGTACTCCAACACCTCTCTATATGTGAAGCCTACTTCAACTACAGTTCAGATAAATTGCATTGGAATACATTTAAACTTATTGCATTTTGTATGTTTTTGTTTTGTTATTTTAATAAGAAGTGCTGTGTGGTTTACTACGTCCTCATGTAACCTCACACATAATACAACCACAAAAATAATAATAATAATAATAATAATAATAATAATAATAATAATAATAATAATAATAATAATACTGAAGAAAAAGATCTCTGGGCATCAGTGTGGGTGGAGTTCCAAAGTCAGGCATCAGATTGGATTCTGAGAACCAAGTATTTGGATTTATTTTAGACTTTCCTCTGAATTTGTACGGTTTATCTGGGAACTTTGTCAGGCAGTAAAGCACTGTTCTCCCTATCAAATCATATCTCAGTAAAAGATAAGTCCAAACAGCTACTGGATTTTTAATGACATCTTATCCGCCTTAGCATGTATTTCTGTTGTTGTTCCATGTCTCTTTTCTCTTCTCTTGTCTAGTTTCTGTTTCAGGTGTGTTTCACCTGTTTGGGGGTTTGTTGTCCCTCCCACCTCAAGTGTTCTTGTTCTCATTCTGTTTTGGATTGGTGTATAAGTTTGAATCCGGGTCCTGGTCTTGTGTGTGTGTGTGTGTGTGTGTGTGTGTGTGTGTGTGTGGAGTTTGCATGTTCTCCTGGTGGTGGTGTGGGTTTCCTCCGGGATCTCTGGGTTTCTCCCACAGTCCAAAGACATGAGCTTCAGGTGAATAGGTGATTCTAAATTGCCTGTAGGTGTGAGTGTGTGAGTGAAGTTTGCCTATTGTTTATTCAGGTGCTTTACTCAGGGAATATCTTGAAGCCGTAACAGATTACCTAACACCACCTCGTTTCTTTCCTCAGTGGCCATAATTGACATTCTGACTAAACCTTATTGATACACACTTAAAAATGTGCCAGAGGGGGTGCTTTGGAGCAGTGCTTTTGGTTCCCCCTAGAACCTTTCAGCTGAATTGATTGAAGAATGTTTTTAAACTTTAATAAACCTCCACACAACAGAAAGCCTCTGTACAAATAAAGGTTTACCCTAACCAAGCCAGGAACCATCAGGCTAGAAACATTCAGGGACTTTTATTTATCAGAGTGTACTTCCTAATAGCTATATGCTAATTACAGCTCGGTTTTTTTTTGTTCTCCACCTCATAAAACTCGCGCCTTTACTTTCTGTCCTGTTCTTTTAATATGCTGAATATTAAAGAGTTCCTCACGTAATGGAACATTAAACTGCCGACTGCCTCATCTGCTGCAGGAATCTAAGAAGCTTATGGTGAAATTAGCTGGGAAATATGGGCTTGATGTCGATCAAATATGAGATTCATTTCCCATCAGAGTCTAATTATGACGGATGCCCTACCTTTTCCCTTCCCCGATGCCTAGCCCTTGCTATTAGCAGGTAATCTGCCTCTCTGTTTGTGCAGAAGTTTGAAGTTGTGTTGGAGAGCGGCTCGCGCGTTTGCAAGCAGGGACACACTGCAGTGCCACAGCTCGCGCGTTAACAGCACTGGCAATTACGTTCGTGAATGAGGCTGTGATTTTTTAGATCCACGGCCTACAAAATTCACTCTTTATAATCCTTCCTAAATTCTGCACAAGCAATTACTCCATAGCCCACTGCTTTTTCTTAATACCTCTTTCATCTCCTGGTGCCAACATTTCCATCATCTCTGGCTGATTAAAAGATGGAGGGGTGAAACAAATTATGAAGAGGTCGCTGAGCCAATGAGACTCAGAAACCATACTTTTACTTAAGACTGGGCTAAAAGAAAATCTATACAGATGTAAGTTTGTGTGTGTGTGTGTGTGTGTGTTTGTGTGTGTGTGTGTGTGAGTGTATGTGTGTGTGTGTGTGTGTGTGTATGCATGTGTGCATGCTTGTGTGTGTGTGTGCATATATGTGTGTGTGTGTGTATGTGTGTGTGTGTGTATGTGTTTGTGTGCGTATGTGTATGTGTGTGCGTATTTGTGTGTGCGTATATGCGTGCATGTGTGTGTGTGCGTGTGTGTTCATGCGTGTGTGTGTGTGTGCGCATGGGTGTGTGTGTGTGCATGCGTGTGTGTTTGTGTGTGTGTATATACGTGTGTGTGCTTGTGTGTGTGTATGTGTGTGCGTATATGTGTGTGCGTATCTGCGTGCATGTGTGTGTGTGCGTGTGTGTTCATGCGTGTGTGTGTGTGTGTGTGCGCATGGGTGTGTGTGTGTGTGCTTTTGTGTGTGTTTGTGTGTGTATATACGTGTGTGTGCTTGTGTGTGTGAGTGTGCATGCATGTGTGTATCTGTATATGCATGTGTGTGTGTGTGTGTGTGTGTGTGTATGCGTGTGTGTATGTGTATGTGTATGTGTGTGTATATGTGTGTGTGTGTGTGTGTGTGTATGTGTGTATTTGTGTGTGTGTGTTTGTTTGTGCGTGTGTGTGTGTATATGCGTGTGTGTATGTGTGTATTTATGTGTATATGCGTGTGTGTGTGTGTGTGTGTGTGTGCGCCTGCCTCTCTCCACCTGCTGCTGCTGCTGCTGCTGCCTTTCTGTGGTCATGCTGCTGTGGCCTTGGCCCTCCTCTGGGCCAGACACAGGGCTAAGCACTGAAAACATAACTGGAGGCGAGAGGAGTGTTTTCCCCAAGCTGCTCTGAAGGACAGAGACCCCTCATCCTTCAGTCTATGCCCAGCTCGTGCGCGCCTCTCCAGGGGCGTGCCGCCTGCCCTTCTCTGCTGGTCCCCATGCCTCTCTCCCCCACCACGGAGCCCCCTGTTTGCTTCTGGTCCTTGAGAGTCCTTAATGGCCATTCAATGCTTTTATTACATCATTAATTGCACTTAATTCAGCAACATTACCCAAACGCCTGGCTAAGCTTGGAAAATTAAGTACAGAGCACTTTGTTATAAAATTCTCAATAATGAGCTCTGGTGGGACAAGGTCTGTTAAGTTTGAAATCACCCCAGGCCATTTTTTAGCTGCACCGCAGCTCAATGCCTGAGCCTGCTTTAAAGTTGGAGACTGTGGAAAAAAATGCCCTAAGGGCACTGTTCGCTGGGTGCCTGTGCAGCCGAATCAATGTACTGATATTATCCCTCATATAAACACCAGGCTTTGTAGTGCTCCGCTCAGCTGAATATGCAGCGAGGGGAGTGAGCCCGGACCATAAGTAGGCTTTGATTTGCATCTGTGTATTTACAGTAGCAGGGGCTTAGTATTACTGAGGCAGAAGTGTTTGTTCAACAGTTTACCATATCTGTTTAAATCACACCAGCAAATTCCATTTCCAAGTTCATTTGGAATTACTAAAGTATGGACGTGCATGCATGCACACGCAGATGTGTGCGCGCACACTCACTTTCACTAATTTTTTTTCTTATTATTATTATTCCTTTTCAGCTATTGGGTCCCAGCGGCGGAGGAGTCCGAGTGTAGTTGCCTCAGAAATCTTTGAGCCTCACCTGGGTAGCCACATCCTGCAGGTACGTGTAGTTTAATTTCTGCATCTACAGTCTCTATAGGAGCTCATAACCAGTTCTTGTCGTTTACACAGCACAGTGCCTTAACTATTATTAGTTATTAACAATTACTTCTTCCAGGCACAAGAAATAAAAGTTTATCAATTAAAAGGTGAATTAAAACTTAAAACTGTTGAAAGGTAAGCACTTTCATCTTCATCTAAAATCCCCCCCTTTTCAATGAGGCCATGATTTAGTCTGTTCACGCACAGAGAATATTGTTAACTCAAGGCAAAACTGAGTTGTAGTTAAATCCACACACAGTTAAAACTTCAGCTTTCATTACACATCTTTTAACATTCTCAAATAATTTGCTGTGGAGCACACTACTTATATCCATTAATATAACTATTAGGAGTGCCTTAGAATTAAAAGTTAAATCACAGGACAGTCGATGTTCATTTGGCAGTTCTGCTTGCCTGAGCTAAGCTGTTTTTACAATTCACAAGCGAAATTGGCAAAACTGGGTTCTGGCTTTATCTGCTATGCACCTGTAGTATAATCTCCAGTAAAATCCCCAGCTACCTGAGAAGCAACTGTTTTTAAGCAACTTGTTGGTCGTCTTTTGACTGACAGGAAACTAGGCTGAGGGAAACAGGTGCTGTTTTAGCCTGGAAATAGTACAATGGATTATTATTTTGTTCTCAACACATTTAAAACATGTTTGTGTTATTCATTCTCATATATAAACGTAATTTTAATATTTCCAAATAAAGCTTCCAGAGTTCCAGTAGCAGCGAGTATGTTTTTCATGTAAAAGTGGAGTTTCCCCACACAGAACAGTAGAGGCAGGCTAATG
The DNA here is from genome assembly GCA_037576975.1 of Alestes dentex. NCBI lineage: Eukaryota > Metazoa > Chordata > Actinopteri > Characiformes > Alestidae > Alestes > Alestes dentex. Next base: position 33,005,949 of record JBBIGA010000001.1, on the reverse strand, counting down.
GCTTTATTTGCCGCTAACAGATGTTGAAGTACGACGTCTCTCAGGTCAAACATTTATTAATCTGTTAGTTTGATTTCTGTTTAAACACTGCAAAAAAGAAAATCACAGAACAGAACAGATCTCTGCGGTCTCATGCGAGAGAGATGACAGGCATATGTGGCATCTTTGTGTGCTTTTAAACATGAAGAAAATGAGAAGTGACATCTCACTGCATTAACCTGCGATGTGCAAGTATTCGTAGAGCTCAGGGGAGCTTAGATAGGGAGGTTTCATCCCATCTCTCTGAAAAAAAAAAAAAGCTTTTCTCTTATGTTGAACCACAGCACCAGTGTCCTCTCAGATTCCTTTAAGTGACACAGAACAGAAAGTGCAATTTACACCAGTCACCTGTGTCCAGAAAGCGGATTAGGAATATTTAAATAGCGCTCTGTGGTCCCTGGACTGCCAGCGCTCTTCCCTCTTCGACAGGTTAAGTGTCTGACAGGAAAGCGGAAATTTATAATTAACATCAATACCGGCCTGGAAGTCTGTCGAGGCGTGGCCTTTTCAAGGAAGGACTTGTTCCTGGCAAATTGTCCCCATTAATCTTCAGCTTAATTGATTGTGAAAAGTTTTAGGATGACATTTTAAAAAAAGCATGCTCGGCTGGTGATTGATTTGAGGAAAATGAACTAATAATGGATGCGAGGCAGTCATTACTTGTTGAGCGTGGTGGCTAATTTTAGACAGATTAGACCATGTTTGATAGTGCTTAATAAAGAGAAAGGTGATGAGCTCCTCTGTGGGTCTTACCTGCAGCCAGCTACTGCAGCACACAAACACACACACGCTATGACTCTCTGTGGCTTATTTAAATCCTACAAAAATGGGTATCAAACCCAGTAGTGTCCTATGCACATTTTATGAACTTAGACATTTTACAGTATATTCCTAATGTAGATATCTTTAATGACGTTGTGTGTATCTTTGTGTCCTTCCCAAGCTGCCGTTGCAAAACTGGTCTTTGTGCTGTGTCTGAACTGCCCTGGTTGACCTGAGGAACAGGCTCAGCACAGAAAGCCCTCTGTGTTCTTTGTTTACCCACAAATACGCTGAATACATTTACCACCCTGTTTTGTCAACCCAGATAATCAATTAGCTGATTTAATATGTAGGCCTGCATGTGAAGGCAGCTGCTCTCTCCCTCTCTCTCTCTTTCCTTCCACTCCCATTCCACAAATGGCTGTGCCTTTTTACTAGTGTTTAATGTCATGGCACAATTATATCAATATTGTTTTTTGTGTGTGTGTTCAAACATACACAGTCACACACGAAGATGTTTCTAGAAAAGGCTATTTTTCGGTGGCTTGCTGCCCAAACATAGGAGGCGCATGGAGCCGTAGGAAAAAGCGATTGGGGCACGTACATAAAATGTTGCTTGAAACTGCTGCTGGTAGGAGTGTGGCGATATGTTTTTATTCGTTTTCATACATTTTCAGGAAAGAAATACACTAAATAGATAAAATCAGGCATAACCTAATATGTCAAAATTGTCCTGACTTTGTAAGGTGTGTATTTACAAAAGCTCCATATATCATTTTTAAAACTGATACATAAATACATAAATTACATATTTCATCAGTGGTATTTAGAATTTGAATATAGATCATATTGAACATATGTATAACTGCACACTTTGATATTGTACAATGAAATGCTTCTGTATGCATGCACGCCACCTGCATTTTCCATTCGCTGTCCTCTTCCTCGGCCGGTGCTCTGGGTTTGAGGCTAACGCAGGGCCTGCAGGTTGAGGATGGTGTGTGTGTGTGTGTTTGTGTCTGGCCACTCCCATACAGCGCTGTCATTTGCACGGGCGCTGGTCTGAATTGAATGCGACAGCGGCAAAAGGTTGTTAGCCGTCCTGTCCTGTCAGAGGAGCGCTCCCTCCAGCCAGCTAAATAACAGCATTTATATCACCCAGATCATAGTTAGCCCAAGATAAATTATAGAAGCCGAGTTACTTTTTAAAGGCAGATAAAAGCTCAGCTGCCTATGAAGGGCAAATGTCTGGAATGGAGCAGAGAGAGAGGGAGAGGGAGAGAAAGAGGGGGGGCCCAGTCTCCTCTTTATGGCAGCAAAGATTGTCAGTATAATTAGGCAAGAGTTAGTCGATGCCTTGCCATAAGAGCTGAAAGTCTGTGATCACAGTGTGCCATATGCAGCATGTAGTGACCTTGAGTACTCTCAGCCCTTTAGTGCTTTACTACATCAGAGAGCTTTAAGGTTTAACCTTATCTTACCTAATGTGTTGTTGGTGATACATTAAATAAAATTTCCCCCTTTAAACTTTCTCCCTGTCAACTCTTCAGAATCTCTAAACTCTCTTAAAATCTTCTCCGGATTAGTTTCAATGTTCCATGTAATAAAATCCACCAGCATGTTGAACTGGAGGTTTCTCTGTACTACTGTGTTTCCTATCACTGTATAAAATAAGCACTATTCTGCTTTCATTGACAGAGACACTGTTAAATCTTCTGATTATTAGGAGCCTATTACTGATTTGTTTTATCAGAGTAATAGATAACACCGCATATAAAAATAAATGCAACAACAGCAACGAACAATCATGCTATTAAAGTAGAAGTAAATTCAAGAAAGAAGTAAAGAAATAGCTGCTTTTTGTCTGGACAATAAAGGACTAATTGTACTACTTTGTAGTCAAGATACTGGGCATTTTGTTGTAGGGTCAAGGGGAGAGGTTATGGGCGCATTATGTGAGGTTTTTACTAAATTTATTCCTCTCCTTCTTGTTGTCATAGCAAATTAAACTGACTGACATATTAAAAGACAATGTATTACAAGCATGACTAAATTTGTGCATATGGTAGAGGGATTCTTAATATAAGCAATGCAGTACATCCATCACAGTGTGCACTGCCAGCCATGCCTGCTAGTGTCACCGTTTTTCTTATTAAGATGTATATAAGTAGATTTTCCAAGGGGGTAAAATAGTGTCTGATACAATTTGAAGATGATGCGAATGCACATATTACTGTATTCTTAATTCTACTACTTCCGCTCAGAAATATGCTATCAGTATGGCCAGCAATCATATTTTATATTTCTATTTCAATTCACAATAAACACCAAAGTTAAGTGAAAGGAATGTCTTAGAAAAAACCACAATTTTCCTCTTGTCCTAGATGTAGTCAATTGTTTGTGTATATTTGGAGTCCAAATTCGTCCAAGTGCTTCTTTATTTCAGAACTGGAGCTGCAACGCAAAAATTAATACCCTAGAAGTCAATAGTTAGTCAAATTGTTTCCGTAAATACATCCCATACAACTGCCACACAGCGGTTACCAAGGCAATCAGACACCTGAACGGAATGAAGCTCCGCTGCTCAGCGCCGCCCCAAACATAAACAAGCAACACGAGAAGCATTGCTCAGCCGTACTCAGAGGTGGGAGGTTTGAAAGTAGCCAATCAGAGAACGTTATTTATTTCTACTTGCTGATTGGCTGCTGCTCTGTGATGCTGCAGTCCAGAATTTCCACCCTGGAGCATCTCGAGTGTTCTCGTGTTTTTCATTTTGTTCTTCTTAAAGTCCTGTATTTTTATTACTGTAAAGGAAATTCATTTATTACTGTATTTACTTGCTTATACCAAAGAAAATAACAGCGCACACCAAAAAACGCCCGGGCATTAATTACAGTGCAGTCTGTACAGGGGTAACAATGTTTTACATTCGAGTTCAGTGTAAACTGTACAGTACGAATACGGGTACTCTGAAACGAAGCAAAATATTTTGTTTGTAGTGCAGCTGGGCCAATAATGAAATTTCTTACAATGAAATATATCATTCTTAATTCTGGTTTACCTTTATCAAAAAATTGTCATATTCGTTCAAGTAAGTAGTTCTGTCTCATATAGGTATTTGCTGTTTTTGCAAATGCAGTTTATTAGTTGGCAAAGCAAATGATGTGTCTAAGTTCTCTCTCTCTTCATAGTCAGCATTAGTGCTTATGCTATTTGTTGCTTATAAAAGCCATTTGGCTTTTGATGTGTTTTAATGATAAAGGATGAAGAGTGCTGTTTCCTGTGAGGATGAAGGGTATCTTTCATCGACAGAGAGGCTTAATTACAGCTAGTGTGTGTGTGTGTGTGTGTTTGTGTGTGTGTGTGTGTGTGTGTCACAAAAAGCTTCTTTCCATACCTGTATAGAGTAGAGGTGACGGAGCACCACGCGCCTGCTAATATGCCTCACATCTCCAGGTCCCAAGGCCCAATCTTTCATCAACTTCTGTTTACTTTGTGTTTTTTTCCTTATTTTGCTCTTTTCTTTCCTCTTGTTTGTTTTTTTCACTGCTGTTGTCTTTGTTGTTCTCAACTCAGACTTGTGTGTGATAATGGGGCTCAGATTAAAAAAATGCACACACACACACACACATACACACACTTTGAGAACCCTTCGATCTCCACACCGGCGGAAAGCACAAAGACGGCGGCTTGTGAAATGACAGCTGTTTACATTTGCATAACATCAAGGAGGAGCGAGGCAGTGTCTTTGAGGCCGTCTGTGTGCAGCTGTCACAGCCTGTAATCGCAGGTTGATTTGTGGTTCACACCAATCGCCATCGCCGCTCTGCCGCTTGGCTCGCGAGGGCTGGCTGCTAAGAGCAGTACGAGGCTGTGAGGAGAAAACAGCAGAGAGTGAAGGCATTTTTCACCTGCTAAAGCCATCAAGCCTCAGCCCCTGTCCCTTGCTGCTCATGCAGATCAGCCCAGTCCCTCAGAGCAGCTCTATTGACTGCAGGTCACGTGACCATTGTTGGATTTGCAAGGGCCCATAATGGTAGAGGTTAATTGGGAAAATGTTGGAAACAGGCTTTGTATTAAGTCACTCTCTCCAGACAAAACAGTCTAGGAGTGTGGACCAATGCTAAAAGGCACAGCTCAGTTATGCAGACTGTGACACACCCACCTGCCACTCATTATGCTGATCTATACATGGTGGACCCCGGGTGTGGGTGCCTGCATGAGTGTTTGAGTGTATACATGTGGGTGTTTCATGTGTCCTGTGTATGCACTTAGGTGTGGGTGTGCATGTGTGTCTGTGTGGGTGTCCGTTCATGCCCAGACTCACCGATACCTCTTCATCCTAGGTCATTCTACACAGAGACCTTTCTATTTTAGACTGCCACTTTGCAGTCATACTGTTTACATTGCCTGTAACGTAGGTCAAGATATGTGATATATGAGTTGATATATGAGTAGCACGTATTTAATTCATTTTAAAACAGTGGAGAGTAGTGTTCGTTTATTTGATGTTTACTAACACAGTTAGGGAGCAGCAGTGAGTAAGAGAGGTGGATGTAAATACTATAGATAAATGAATAAAATTACTGCTGAAACAGTTAACTAGTTAACACAAATAGTGGTTTGGAGTTGTACTCTAGACCAAGTTCATTGCACAAAATAGTGACATAAGTAGTGATACTGCTCAGATACTTGTACATAATAATAAAGATATTGCAGATAATGATAATGATTTAGCTATAAGAAGTTGCACATCTGGGTAGCAGCAGGTTATTGCACAAATGATTGTGTATGTGTGTGACAGGGGAAGGATTATAATGAGTCTAATGGCAGTAGCGAGGAAGGATTTCCTGTGGTGTACACTTGAAGCATTTTATGCTGGTGAGTCTGTGGCTGAAAGTACTTCTCTGTTCGATCACAGCACTGTCCATTATGGACTGAAGTCTAGACCTTGTTCTCCTTTCCGCCAGTTTCCAGTTACATGAGCACTAGCCCTGGTAATTAGAAACATTGCCGCTAATCATCAAGAAATTTAATATGAATATTTTGGTACCATTAAGAATTATTTTACTGTTTGACACAGCCACCCTGACCCACAGTCCTGCTGTCCTCTATGTGAATCCTGCGGTAGAGGTTCACTCGTTCAGGTTGAGCACTAAATATTTTCATAAAGTGAGCTGTAACAGTGCAGTCACATTTTTGTTATGAATCTGTAATATTATCGTCCATTCAGGCCATTTGAATGTCTTCTCAGAGAACATTTACACATGAATAATAAAATACACCATATAGATGTCAGTTTTCTGTCTGTGGTTTTATTTCTGTGCCTGTTATAATATAAACACAGAGATGTGCCTGTCCAGTGTGTCTGCATTAGTCATGGCTTTCCTCATGTGTGTACTTACATTTATTTTCATCAGGCCTGACTGTGTGAATGTGAGAAAAACATGTTTTTTTTAACATGTCCATCACCTTGCCGGAGAGAAGAGTCCATTTGAGTGGGCTGAAGGTCAGCCCACTGTGCTTTTAGTTCTTTTATTTAGATCAACTGTCGAAGCAGCACTGGAGTTTCTCCTTTGTTGACTAATTTGCTGTTGAAAGCAAACATGTCAGAGCTTTTCCTGCCGTGGTTCACTAGCTTGCATAACATAATGGGAGCAAAATTTACATATCCATAAACACACACACTAACACACAAACACACGCAGACACAAACACACACCCAAGCATCCACTTGATCTCATCTCTGTGTTGGCTAGCTTCCTGACAGACCATCATTTATGATGCTGTCCAACCCAACTGATGAGCCTACACACGCATCTCTGATACTCATCCACTCTCTCTCTCGCTTTCTCACTCTATATTTGGAACTGTCACACCTCTGTGTCATTCAACACATGTCTTCCATGCACAGAAGACAACAAAACTCAGGACAGAGTGCACAGAGTATAGTGCTAAACTCCTAAAGTCTTGCAACGTAGATCGCAGCTCTATGGAAATAATTTAATGAATCTTAAATTTGACCACAATTTGATTTAGTTATTTTTCTTTGGAAACAGTTTAATGCATCATGAAATCAAAATTCTATTACAGTTTGATTCAGTTGTAATTATTTGTAAGCAATCCATTAATCACAAATTTCATTCAGTTGCAGCTCTTTAAACGAATAATATCAAAGTTCAGCTTGTTTCAGTTACAATACTTTGAAAACACATTTTTTACATTTTATTTAATTCATATTTTTTTTGTAAACAACTCAAAGTCAAAATTTACCACAATTTGTTTGTTATGGTTCTTTGGAAAATTATTTACTGCATCATATCAATACATTTCAAATTTTAGCACCATTCACATTCTTAGCAGATTTATTATGGGCCGTTTTTCAGCAACACTTGAATTTAATGGATTTTTATGTTTGGAAATAGAAGTTTATGTTCCGCGGGACGCAGGTAATGAATCAGGTGGTGTGTGTGTCCCTCTGTGCATAAACGTGTGTATGTGTGTGTGACTGCAGGTGGCTGTTGTAGGCAAGTGTGCTGTGAGCTCTGCTGTCATTGGGCTGCAGGTGTTAAACAGCCACAGGTATTAAGTGAATGCACATCTGCTGCTCCAGGTACACACACACACACACACACACACACACACAGTGCTCCTTTGCAGTAGGTAAACAGTAGGTAAGCCATGCAGCACCTTTAAGAACTCCACCATGCAGATATGTATTCATGCCGTAGTTCTAAGTGGCCAGTGTTGGGTGTTGATGTATAAGCCCTTACTGACCTTTGGCATGTTGTTTTAGGTACGTTAGCCTGCATGCTAATAGGGCAGATGTATCCTCTACTGTATATTCTACAGCCTTTAGTCTCAGCTCAGCCTCCCTGTCAATAACGCTCCAGTGCAAGCCTGACCAGACGCCACTGAAGGATCTTGGGGGAAAAAAGGTCAATGGGCAGCGTGAAGCCAGGCATTTTGATGATCCCTCCCTCTATTTTCTGTACAGCCCCACTGATTCATTAGCAATGGGAATTTGGATGGGGAGAAGGGGAGGGAAAAAAAATCCAGCCTCATTATTTATGCAGTCAATAGCAAGGCTTGTCTGCATTCATAATTGTTTGATTTTATAGGCCAGTCTTTAAACAAACATTGTCTATGGTAATGTGCTGCCCTGATGGATGGGAAAGGTTTTGTCTGTGAATATCATTTGGATAATTAAAAATGACAGACCAAATCGCCCGCTGTCTTGACCCTCGCTTTGTTTCCCGAGTGATGGCGGCGAGATGCTGATTGCTGTCAATCAGGAGTCTGTGGAGGATTGGTGGACGGGGGTAGCCCTGAACCCTGACCTGCACTGTTGATCTGAAATAGATAACAACCTTGAAATACCTGCAGAATTTCAACTGGCCAGGAGACCAGTGCAGGGGCATGTTTCCAAAAGAGACACTTCTCTCTCACTCACTTTCTCTCTCTCTCGCTCTCACACTCTCCCTCTTTTTCTCCCTACTTCTTACCTTTTACTCCTTCAATCATCCCTCTTTTCATCTCAGTCTCTTCTTTTCTTGCTCTGTCTCACCATCTCTCTCTCTTCATTCCCTCTTTCTCTCTCCCTCATGTTCTCTTTCTCACTCTTCTTCCTTTCCTCCATTTTTTCCTCCTTGTTGTCCACTTCCATTCTTTCCTCAGTCCATTTCTTTCTTTCTTTCTTTCTTTCTTTCTTTCTTTATTTCTTTCATTTCTTTCTTTCTGTTTCTCTATGTGGCTTCCACATACAGAAACTGTTCTACTCTGTTAATGTGGCTGAAAAAATACTCACACACAAACTCACACATGTATATACATTCTTACTCACCCACAAATTAAAGTATCAGTCTACTGGCCACCTACAGCAGTTTTCAGCACCCAGATCTGTTTGGCCCTTTCTTCTGCTTTTCTCATTTACTCCCCTCTCCACCTTGCTCCTGTGCACTACTACAGACACTTCTGCATTCACCTTTTGCATTGCACACACACACACTCTAGCACACCCTTACAGTTTTGTTCTGGCATGCTTTTATATGATAATTGCCATATGCTGCTGCCTTTTTCTCAGCTGCAGTAGTGTCATACCTCAGCGCAGTAGCGTGGGTGTGTAAGTGATTTAACTGGGACAGAATAGAGGCTGTTGTCTCAGCTGTGTGTGTCTCCTTTGGCCTTTACTGCCTTAATGCAATATGCAACAATAGGCATTTCGTGCCATGGTATTTCAGCACTGTCTTTGTGGCTGTTGAAAGTATTTAGGGTAAGTATGAGCCTGTACAGTATATTGATAACTAATAACTGACAATGCTGGTGAATATTAAGGCATTGCAGATACTACTGAAAATGCTATGTAATGGCTTGGTTTATACTGTTACTTGGTTAATAGTGGCTGAAGTGGTACAACACACTATTGTGGTTAAAATAGGAAAACTTAATAAGGCATCCAAAACTGACTTTTAGCAAAGGATGACAACTTATAAAAGACACTGGAAAAACTGTATATAAAGAGACTAATGGTTAATTCCGACAAATTGGTCAGAATTTGTTGGACACTTCACTGCCCAATAACTAATATTTCTGTGATTTAAATAATTTCTGTTGCTTATTTACGTTTAAGAAAGGTAACAATGTTTTCAGCAAGTCCTGGTTCCCTTAGTTACTGTTGCTATACCTGTCAGATCACCAACCAAGGTCTTCTAGAATCATTCATAATATTTGTGCCAAGACTAAAGCGATTAAAAGCACAAAGAGGGTTTTCATGTGTCATAATCAGACGACTGAAATGATGGAAGCTACCACTTCAGGTGAGCTAATGCAGGGTGACCAGACGTCCTCTTTTCCCCAGACATGTCCTCTTTTTGAGACCTGCGTCTGGCCGGAATTTGAGAATCGTCCGGGATTTTGAGCTGCCTAAACATTCATGTCATGTCATGGGCATCTCTCATAAACTAACAGTCCAGAACGGCCGTCCGGTGCACGGCCGTTGGCCCGAGATGCATACAGTTTAACTTAGCTAGAGTAAATGTATATTTCTGTTAATAGGGCTGATGGTGAACTGTGGGTGTGGTCTACATGTTTCCAGTCATTTTTCCAATAATTCGTTTACTACCATTTTTTGTGATGTTTTGCTTGAAGGAGGTGCTTAGAAATGGTTGTGACTGGCTGAAAGTTGTGTCAATCATAAGTTTTATTTAGAAGAGACATTCATATAGTCAGGTTTCTCTATATTCATCTTGGTTGAGTACACAGTGTGACGAAATTGTGTGTCTTCAGGGCCAAATTGAGACATGCATGACGGACAGCATTTGGTGCAAAGGACAATGTACTGTGCAAATGACACATAGTTCAGTTGGATCAAGACTGTAAGTATACAAAGTGGACAGTAAGGCACAGTAAACAGTGACTGATGTAGAATGCATTAAAGGTATAATAAGTAGTAATGAATTTAGGTAGCATTGTTCATGTTTTCATATATTTTATATATGCACTATGAAATGACAAGTGACAGTCATATCAGTCAGTAAAGTGTTGTTTAACTATTGGAGTCCGTTACATTTTTTTTTGGTGAATATTGCCAGTTATTGGAATATTTTGCTCATTAAAATCAGGATTGAATTTATTTGAAAATGTTAGTCTTGGGAAGAGAGTATTTAGTGGCTGAGTTATGTGTGTTGGACTATTTGGGATTGGGTGGTGAGTAATCAGAGTGTTCTCTCTGTACAGAGCGCTCAGCATTGGACACATTTAGCTCTCTACTGCTTTTCAATTCCCTCTGACTACTGAGCCTCTGAAAGCAGCCAAGCGTTAGAAACAATATCTCAGACAGCGAAATTCCAGGCTGAGAGGTGCTGCTGGAGTGCCGGAGTGTGTCGTTTGGATTGGGCCGATCCGAGCTGGGATGGGATGGAGCTTTAGACGTCTTAACGCCTCTGACTTCCTAATGACGGGGGAGAAATGTAAACCTCCGTCTCCAAATAGTGAGCGCAAATCCGACTGTGGAAATTAATCCGCTCATTTCTCTGTTCCTCATTGTGTCGCGCCAAAGGAATTTGATCCCATTGAATAATTTCATTATAACTTGTGAGCATGTGGATTAATAAGTGGCTTCACTGTAAAGGAAAGAGGAGAAGCTCTCTCTCTCTTTCTCTCTCTCTCTCTCTCTCTCTCTCTCTCTCTCTCTCTCCCTGTCTTGCTCTCTTTCTGTCTCTCTCTCCCTCTCTCTGTTTTGTTTCTCCTGTTCTTTCCTCTCCGTGCTGTCTTGTTCTCTCTCAATATATTTCCCTCTCTCCTTTTCTTTACTCTTTTTCTCTCTGTATTTCTCTCTCTTCTGCTCTTTACTTCTCACTGCTTTGTTTGTCATTCTCTTTCCTTTGCTTTGTTACGTCTCCCTTTTTTGTTTCTGTCTTTCACATTCTCATGTTCTCTTCCTCTCACCCTTTTCTCTTGTTCTTTTTCCTTTCACATTCTGTTTGTCTCTCACTAATAACATTTTCTCTTTCACATTCTATCTCCCTTTCTTTCTACCTTTCTCTCTAACACTTTATGTTTCTGTCTGTTTCAAACTTTCACTCTCTCTGTTTCTCTCCTGTCTCTATCAGACCCTCACTCTGTCTTTTTCTGTCCGCGCCAGGCTTTCGTGTCAGCAGCTTCTGCACAGTAAAGTTCAAGACACAATTAATGTGCACAGTGTTCCAGATGAATACTCTGAGTGCTTTATAAAAATGTTGTCAATAGAACACTTGCATACAATGCTCCTACAAGTATATTATTAAAAAGGCATATTCATTTCTAAACCATTGACACAAACTGCAATTTGTGCCTTTCCACAGAAGCAATTCTTGCATCATTAGTCTACGAATAAACACTTTCATATGAATCTGCGTGTGGATTCTGAAATAATTCTGTAATAATATACAGAAGCATTTCATGGAGAAATATTTTCATAGTACATCAGAAGAATATGTGCTGCAATAGCCATGTAAATATACCCCTGAGAAAGAGTCAGAACTTGCAACAGCACATTGCGTGTTGTCTTTGGAGAAAATGTGCAGTAAGAGCACATTGTAGGGTGTTGAGGCAGAAAACCAGAGAGAGAGAGAGAGAGAGATTACCTACAGTATGGTGAAATCGGATTTATGAACAGTGAGAAATGCCTTGACCCGTCAGTTAAATGTGTATTGATTATCAGGCCCTGTCTATCTCTGGTTAAATGTCATTATGTCTCCCTGTGAGCGGAGAAGCAGCCTTATTAAAGGAACGCTGTGCTGGATATAGATGCGATATAAGTGCAAAGTAAATCACAAAGTGAAGTGTAAAGGATAGCTCACTGCATATTTAATTACTGTTTTTGTTTTTTGTTTTGTTTTTTTTTTTCTTGTTGTCAAGCCTGTCTCAATAACAACTGCAAGAGTGACACATTAAAACGTTCTGTGAATATATAAAACATGTTACAGCAGCTCAGACTCACTGGATTTATTAACTCTGCATACACTTTAAAACTTCAGAAGACACAGTTCTTGTCAGCAGTAACACAAGTGTGATATCATATTCAATATCATATTCATTGTTCTCACTGGTAGCCCTCTAACAAGCTGAGGTGTTCTGAGGAAAGTAGGCGCTAAACTTTCAGTCTTCACTAGGACTCATATAATATGGGCATTTTGTGATACTGATACTCAGTTTAAGAGGCTAAAATTTCAAATAACTGTTAATGGCTTGTATAATTATGTATTTACATTTTTATTTAATTAAACACTCTTTAAAATGCCTTTTCCGTAATGAATGTCACTTCACAGTTGTCACACTTCCCAAGCTACCTGTAAGACTTTTGGGATTTTCTGAATTTCAGCTTATCTCTCGTAGTTCTCTTCATAAAAAGTCAGTGTTACAATTTTCTCATAGACAATATTGAGATTTTTTTAGGATACATTTTAGCTTGTTTTTAGTTTTCTAACCATGATGATGTTCTCTTAAAATTTACCACTTAACCCTTTATCGCGGTCACATAGCTAAACAAAGGGGAGACTCTTAATTTGTTTCCTGATGAGACAACCATTGGAAGAGTACCAATTCAAATTCTGGCAATGCTGTGATCAAAAAAACACCTAGCTGTGTATTCAGACATGACAGTGTCTAGATTTAGAGTCATACAGAAGTGAGGTGGATGTTTTGGGTAAGTGGCTTCGGCTCTTTGAGCGGTATGGCCTGTCTGATGAAATGGTCCGTCTGTCTCACAGGTATGTGTGACGGCCAAGGCCAATGACCTGCTTTAAAGAAATACACCCCACTCCTCAGTCTTATATCCTGACATATTGGCTGTAATTTCTCACAATATTGACAACCATTCACACATGTACTAATAGTTTTTTTGTGCATTGTTTTAGCTCCATATACATGCACTGTATGTCTATATATACACATTTCTTCTGGATCAAGGGTTCTGCACACTTTTGGACAGTGTTTTGAGTTATATTCAACATACGGGATGTATGCTACACTTTAAAATCTACAGGGTATGAAGAGTAAGATGGAAATACAGATTAGTTTTGAATCCATGCGTGTTCTACTGATCCGTCAGTGAAGAGAATGAGGTAGGAATAAAGTGAATAATAACAAGGCTAGGGAAAAGAAGCTGCATCTGTGCACTGTCAGGCATCAGGCAGCGAGGCAGATAGCATCTGGCCTCCAGGCCCTTTGTCATGGCGTTGTTGAGTCTTGCGCTGCCTTTTTTTCTGCATGCTGTTTTATTGCAGGCAGAATTTGTCAGCCAGGAGTTGTAAAGCGTAAGTAGCTCCATCGTGTTGGAGCTGAGAGCAGAAGCCCTGTTGGTTTGAGGAGAGGGAGCGCTCTACTTTAACTGTGTTAACGGCCCGCCTCAGCAGTGCAAAGCAGCAAAATGGGCTTTTAATGCCTTTTCATTGGGGCTCATATGTCATTACTTTGGGACTATCTTTAAATGCTAGATGTAAACCACAGAAACAAGTTGTTATTTATGATAGCAGTTAAAACTGTTAGTTTTCTTTCACTTAAAAATGAATATGATTCTGTTTGAAACAGTTGTCTTCCTACAATCTCTCTCTTCCTCTCTCTCCCTTTTTTCTCTCTGTCTTAATTTCCCTCTCTTTTCTCCTCTTTCTCTTTCTCTCTCTCTCTCTCTCTCTCTCTCGCTCTCTCTCACTTTCTCTCTCTCTCTCTCTCTTTCTCTCTCTCTCCCCTCCTCTTGGCAATTTTGACATTTCAAAGCATGAAACAGGAACTTTTTTCATATTTTCTGTTGAATGTTGCTCAGTATTGCTTCTGAATGTACTAAGACACTTGGCTTTGCATGTATGCAGTAACAGTGGATACACACACTGTTTTTCTGTGTATGGTTATTATTCTTGCCCAGCAGGCTTTGTGCAATCAGAGTTACCTGGAGTTTCGTCACAATGAGAAAGCTGCAGTCAAAAGGAACTGAAAGGTTATATTTATGACCAAAAGACAGGTTCGATATTTTTGACCCAAATGGCTATTGATCATGTTGAAACCATGTTTTCACTCATTCCACTCACTCATATCTGCTTCGGCCTTGAGTCATTTTCACCAATAAGGAGTCTGTTTTTAGAGATGTAGTGTAACACAATTAGACATCATGGTGTATATAAACATCTTAATAGTTATAAGTTAAATATAAGTTACATTTTTTATTTCTTAGTTTGAAATCTTCAGCATTTAACACAAATTTAGAAACTGTTGAGGCTGGTCTGTGGCATTGTGCTGTTCGTTGTTAAAAATCATACAATTTCCCTTCACCATGATAGATGCAACCTAAAAAATAACATAAATGCTAAAGCGAAATATTCAAATAGTAACAGGTTTTGTGCAAATGTGTATAAATGGACAAGTTCCCAATCCCTCAGACTGAGTTCATACTTAACCTGGTGTTACAGAGTCCAGAATGTTTTAAATTGATTGATTCTGGAGGTAAAGCTTGTGTTACAGCTGCACAGACATAGAGACACAGAGACTAATATAAAATATAAAGTATAAATAAATCCAATAAAAACTCCACAGAAAATACTCAATATGATAATATGAAATACATTATGCTATATACACAGATACTATAGATGAGTAACTTACAGTTAAGTGAATTACTAGCGAAACAAAAGGTGGTTAGGAGTTTGTAATTGAACATAATAAAGTATGTTAATGCATGGTTAAATTCCCATGTTAACATCTAGTTAACCTTAAAAAAGAATTTCAGCCAATATTAAAATATCTTAAAAAGCATTTATCTTCTGAAATTACTTTTAATGTAGTACAGTTACTCCATCCTTCTTGCAGTAATGATGGGTGTGTGTAATGATATGAAATATTTAATAAACAGCAGAGGTTTATTGGATATCAGAACAGAGCCATGTAAGACATGACTTCACCTCCCTGACTTGTAATTCAATGTAGCTAATACCTGAATAGTGATATAAGTATTTACATACTGGTAGCCATGACCCTACCATCTTGCCACTTGCAGCATGCAGCTGTGTTCCTTTTACAAGCAGCTTGGCTGCAGTGGCAGCTCTGCTGTGGTGAAGGTAGAGAGCCGCTTGTTCGCCTTGTGTAACAGCTGTACTTGCTCTGTGCACTTCTGTGGAATCAAGCCTGTATGCTTTAACCATGCGCTCATTCATACCATACCTGCTTGCATAAGTAACTCCACAGATAGAGAGCACAGCACCCTTTACTTACAGTACTACACACCAGGCAGAGAGAGAGAGAGAAAGAGAGAGAGAGAGAAAGAGAGAGAGAGAGAGAGAGAGAGAGAGTAAATACTCCATGTCTCTACGCAGGTGTAGAGTTTGTTTGTTTGCATGGGTGTTAGTCTCAAATACCTCGGTGAGGTAGGAGCACAATTGAGCAATTTTCTTCTTGAGCAATTTTTTTTTTTTTTTGAGAAAGCACCATACATACATAGTCATCACAGCACAAGAGCTCATTGACCATCAGTGGAACTGGGAGAATGATGGGATATCTGAGGGGATCCAGGAAAGTGGATGAGATTCTGCTTCTCTCTTTTGTGTATGTGCTTGATTTAATACATTTTCAGGACAATGCCATGATGCTGTAGGAAAACCCAAGAAACAAAAAATCAAGACCCACAAAATGGGATTTTGATAAATGTTTTTTTTACAGAAGCTCCATTTTCTTCATTTTTTACTGAAAGGTGAGAATCTTTTCTTTGTTCATCACTGAACCTCAGCTTAGGTTTAGATTCAGTTTTAGGCCTAGAAAAAACATATGAGATATAGATACTTCCTTATACTACAGTCAAAAGTCTGTTTGATAAGAATGTGTGTTTGACTGGATGTGTGTTTTTCATGATCTATTTTGTGATAAGTTTTGAAATGACACACAAAAAGTAGTTTTCAGCAGTGTGCATAAATAATACCCGGTGGCAATCGGGGCCCCTTCATTGGGCGGCAAAAACAAATATTTGTTGACGGGCCATAGCAATGCATGAAACGAAAACAAAATATTTGTTGACAGGGAGGGAGACAAAACAAGTTGATCGTCTTTTGACTCAAGCAAACACTCATGTCAGTAATTTTGTTTGGAGGATTTTTTCTGGAGATCCCTTAAAGATTACTATTGAGGCTTTAGGAGGGTCTTACATGTCATTTATGAGACCTGACAAATTTCACTCCCTGGTTTTTAGCTGCCAGCAATGCTTGATTCCAAAAACCTTCTGGAAAAGAATTTCAGGAGGCTGTACAGGGTGCTTCTTAATGAATACCAATTGTGACTACTGACTCCTTTTAAGAATCTGTATATATCTTAAAGATAATTTTGGTCTCTGCATAGGTCTATGTGTTGTATGTGTAATTTAAAAGCTTGAAGTCTTCACCTTTATTTTAAAATGGAAGTAGACGTGTCCAAACCATTGACTGTTAAGGTATTTATTACATAAGGGACATATTTTTACTACTCATAGGTAATAACATGTACATAAAATGTACATAATATGTACGAGTCACTATAGATGCATAGATAGTGACATCCAGTAGGTTTCAAAAGTATGAAACTACTAGTAAAAAAGGAGAACCTGTGGAATATTTACATGAATTTCAGAAATCCTTTCTAATTTGCTTTATTAATTACTTAGGATCTCCTCCTTTTGCTTTAATGTCAGAGTGTCTTTGAGCTTCACAAGCCATTTATGAGTAGGTCAAGTCCGTCTGAGAGTCGTCTCAATGCAAGACATAATGGAAACTGTAAAGAAAAATCCCATCTTTTGTACAAAAGCCTCAATATGGTCAATGTCACACATTTGAATAGTGACCTAGAGATTGTGCAGAATCATGAATATTTCTTCTTTATAGTACTTGTCATATCGTTGTTAAAATTCTTTTCAAAATGCTAAAAGTTTCTGTTGTTTATTTCCACACTGAAATGAAAAAAAGTCCCAGATTTTCAAGACTTTTACACACCATTCATGGCTATCAGAACAAAACATTATGTATTCAGAAAAGTAGCTTTGCAGAATGAGAAAATGTTCTTAACTTTCAATGTAATCTAATATAACAAGTGTTTTGTTTTTTTTTTCTGGGCCATTTTGTAACATTTTAATTGTTCCTGTGATCAGGAAAGTTTGACACAATGTAAACACCACCTGGTACTTTCAGATTATGTAAACAAAATGAAAAACAACCAAAATGCAGTAAAGCTGTGTAGACATAATACACATGGGACATATATATGACCCTGTGTCCTAACACTGTATAAAAACCTGAGGATGTGTGTGTGTGTGTGTGTGTGTGTGTGTGTGTGTGTGTGTGTGTGTGTGTGTGTGTGTGTGTGTGTGTGTG